>CAUYUJ010019184.1:0-15000 GCA_963575745.1 Prorocentrum cordatum | reverse complement strand
CGGAGGGGAGCAGAAAGAGGAGGCAGGGAGAGGAGGCGCGTGAGGACGGCAGGGCCCTATGGTCTTCAGCGATTGCCCCCCGACGCTCCGCTTGCGTCCGAGCCGCCAGCCCCTGCAACCGTCGACCGCTGGGCCTGCACTGCCGTGCCGCGGCACGCTCTGGGCGGCCCCCGCTCGCCCAGCAGGCCGCCGCGCCGCACGCCCGAGGGTCGGCTGCTGCGCCTGCGCCCGTCTCCGCTGGGCGGGGGCCCGGCCCCCTGCGCGGGCCCCCGCGGCCCCAGCGCGGGCCGCGGCCGCCCATGGAGTGCACGGGGCTCCCCGCGGCGGCCCTCTACGCCGCGGGCTCGGGCCGCCCCCCGGCCCTCCGGCAGGGGCGCGGTCTGCCCCGGCAGCGGCGGCCGGCCGCGGCGCCGACGACGGCGGCGACGCCCACGACGCCGACGGCGACCACCGCGACGCCGACGGCGACGATGCCGACGCCGACGGCGACCACGACGACGCCGACCGCGACCATGCCGGCGCCGACGGCGGCGACGCCGGCAACGGTGGGGGCGGCGGCCGTGGCGGCGGCGGCGGCGACGCCGACGACGCCGAGGAGCACAGCACGATTGGCCCTGGAGGCGGCCGCGAGCGGGCGGCCGGCGGGAACGGCCCCTCTGCCTTCTCGCTCTGCGCGGCCGGCGCCCCCGGAAGCGCTCGGGGTGGCTCGGCGCTCGCCCGCTGGAAGCACAAACAACACTCCTCTTCCTCCTCCTCCTCCTCCCCTCCTCCTCCTCCTCCTCCTCCTCATCCTCATCCTCATCCTCATCCTCATCCTCATCCTCATCCTCATCCTCATCCGCCTCCTCCTCCAGGGGCTAAAGTGAGGTTTCGGGGAGTGTCTCCGTTTTCGGGCATACTCGCTGCTTCTAGGCGACTTGCCAGCCCCAGGATGCCTTCCAGCGGCTGCGCCTCGCCCAGAGCATCCCGGGCGTGCCCGAGTTGTCCCGAACGGCCGCCAGAGTTACGACCCGAACAGCACCGGGGGATCGGCCCAGATGGGCGATGGGACGCATCGACCCCCAATCGCCCAATCATCGCCGCTGCGGGCCTGATAGCCAACCCCGCCCGGGAATCGTGTGGTTTCGCTGTCGGGGGCCGATCGCCAATCCATCGGCGATGTATCACCGATACACCACGACGGCGATGACGTACACGACGTCAACCTCGACGACCACGACCACGACCACGACCGCGACCGCGAACACGACCACGACCACGACGACCACGACCACGACCACGACCACGACCACCACGACGACGACGACGACGATGACGACGACGACGAACGGCGGCGGCCAGAGCCCTGCGGCCGCCGGCGGACGGCGCTGCGGCCGCCGCCCGAGGCCGTGCTCGGGCTCGCCTTCTTCGCCCGCCTCTCGTGGACCCTCGGCAGCTACCCGCTGGTGCCGCTGCAGACGGACGACGCGGAGTGGTCGGCCGCGTCCGCGTTCTTCCTCCCAAGCAGAGGCGAAGCGTTCTGATTATTCTCTCGGCCCACCAGAGAATGTGCTCATAGCCTTTGGGCGTGTACTTTGCAGGACATGCTCGTAGAACACCACTGGCTGAGAGGGTCTTGTGCTGATGTCTTGGTCTTATGCTCTAAGAATGGTTGCTTCTGTCCTGAGGAGAGCGCCCTGTGCTAAGAATATGGTGTGGTAGGCCTATGAGAATGCTTGGATGGCCCATCCCTGCTCAAGCCTCGCGTCGCGAAGAGATCTTTTCGGACCGTTGTTGGCCACTTCCCGCTTCTGGATCCAGGGGCCATCCCCGGGCCGCGGGGCCGTCAAAAAAAATGGTTTGGGGTGAAGGTCTTGGTCCCGAGGAACGGGTGCAGATTTCCGGACGGCCGCGCTGCAAACAAGAACACGACGTTGCAGGTCAGGGTCCCTTTGTGGTCTTCCCTTCCTCTACCATTTTCCTCTCACCTTCCCCTCATCATCATAATCTTCCTCCTCTTCCTCCTCCTCTTCCTCCTCCTTCTCATTATTATCCTATTTCTTCTCCTGCTCCTCCTCGTCCTCCTCCTGAAATGTTGCTGGACTGCATGCGAACTGCGCCACTGGGACCTTCTCTGCGATGGGGCCACGAAACTTGGGAGGAGTGTGCCGAAATGGGTGGCGGGAACGCATGCGAACTGCGCCATTAGGACCTTCGGGGGATCTCCCTATGGGACCACGAAACGTTTGAGGGTGTGCCGAAGTAGGTGTGGGACCGCATGCGAATTGCCCCACTGGGATCTTCGGTGGAGCTCCCTATGGAGCCAAGAAACGTGTGAGACTCGGGGTCGCCAAGACGTACCAGTCAGGTTAATTCGTCGGGCCGCTCAAGGTGGTCGTCCTGTCGCTCAAGCGGATCGGCTGGGTGATGCTGTCGTCGGTGCTGATCCAGCTTGACGTGGGGCCAGTGATTTCGCTCTTAGCCACATCGCCTCGCTTTTTTCGAGATCTCCTGAGGCAAGGGGTCCAGCGTTGGCAAATGCGCCAGATTGCCTCTCACCACGATGCCGCCACGCCTCTTCGGCCGCGAGGCCTGCGAGCTTGTGTGGGCGGGAGGGGGGCGGCGGTGACTGGGGCGGGGAGGGTCGGAGCTCTGCGCAGTCTGTGGTCTGGCTCTCTCTCTGGCCGAAAGCTAAGTTGTATAGCAAAGGAATGTGTGATGATCAGAAGTGTCGAGCGTGCCCGCACGAGGCTGAGACGCTTGGCCATTGTTTCGTTGAGTGCCCAGCGCTGACGCAGTGCTTGTTAGACGATGAAGAAGATTGTGGTCTTGATCCCAAGTTGGCCGCAGCTCGCGACACCATGTTGGAGCACGGGCCGATTGGGGAAGGCCGCCAGGATGTAGATTCTTTTGCCCTCTCGGTCGGGATCCCCAGGTGGCCCAAGGTTGGAGTGCCGCAGCCTCCTGAGTCGCCTCCTTGTTTCTTTTGGGGAGATTGGGAGTCGTATCCCGAACAGTGGCGTGATTGTGTTTTTACTGATGGCTCGGGATACCACAACGAGTATCCCGAGCTCCGTCGGTGCGGATGGTCCGCTGTCATGCTGAATGCCAATGGAGTCCCCACTCGCGCGTTGTATGGCGGGCTTGCTGGCGCGCAGCAGACAGTGGGCCGTGCTGAGCGTGTTGCGGGCCTCAAGGCCCTTCAGTACATGCCATCAGTCCAGTGCGTGATTTCTGACTTGCTGGAATTTGTGCAAGAAGGCAAGCTGTGGGGCCAAGGAGAAACGGAGGCCTTCACAGATGCGAGCCGTGCATACCCTGCAGTTTGGCGCCAGCTGGTGGCGCTGAAAAGAACGCCGCCCGCTTTTGCATGGGTCCCGTCACACAGGACTGAGGATGAGATTCTTTCCCCCGCTCCGAGGACCCTCCGCCTCCTCCCTACCCCTGGGTCGTGGGAAATGGTTGGGCCGACTGTTTTGCCAAGCTTGGAGCTCTCTCGGTCAAACTCCCAGAGGCCCATGCTAGGTTCTACAAGGACTCGCTGACTGAGGCAGCCCAGTACGCCAAGTATTTGTTTTGGGCGGTCCAGAGATGCTGTCAGCTTGACCTGTGGGCTGAGAAGGCTGTCCTGACGGCGGCCCCAAGCAGAGCTCCCAGGGCCAGTGGAGCCATAATGGTGCTGCTAATACACGAGCAGGACCTCATCGAGATTCGAGGGAGGCTCATGTGTCGACGATGCCGTCGCACAGCGAGGACCGCTGAAGCTCGCCGACAGTTGACGGGAGGCACGGATCGACGTTGTGTGCCTTCTATGATTTCCCGAATGCAGGCAAATCTGATCGAGGCTGCCGCCAGTGCCGCTGCGAGGCCGCCGGCGGCCCGCTGGAGGTCTGCGGGGGGGCTGTCTGGTGGGCCTGGGGGTGCTTGTGGGGGTGGGGCCTCGGCTGGGGCCGCTCCTGCTGAGGCTGGGCTCGGGGCCGCTGTGGCTGGGGACTCGGCTGGGGTGCGCTTGGGGGGGCCTGTGCCCGCCTGCGTTGGCGGGGCCGGGGCTTCTGATGGGGCTGAGCCTGGGGGCTCGGCGTCTCTGGCCTCTGTGGGGGCCGTGCGTGGGGGGCCTGCGCCTGCCCGCGAGGGCGAGGCTGGCTGGGGCCCCGCTGGGGCGTGCTGCGGGCTCTGGGGAGCCTGCGGCGGCGGAGTGGTGTCACGCGCCAGGGGGACACGACGTCACCGCCACGGGTACGGTCGTCTGGTGTCGGCGGTGCGGGGCCTACGGGTCCGTCAGGGTGGGGAAGGCCTTCAGCTCCCCCTGCCCTGACCCCAAAGACTTGCCCAAGAGCAGGAGGTCAGTCCTCAGTGCTCTCCAGAGAGGCAAGCACCCCAAGACTGGGCAGTCCCTCACGGGGTGACTGGGAGTCTGGGGCTTTCCTTTTCCCTCTTAGAGCGGTGTCTGTGAGCAGACGCTTTCTCTTCAGTGCTTCCCTGCTTCCCTCCCCCTTCCCCTCCTCCTCCTCCTCCTCCTCCTCCTCCTCCTCCTCCTCCTCCTCCTCCTCCTCCTCCTCCTCCTCCCCTTCCCCCTCCCCCTCCCCCTCCCCCTCCTCATCCTCCCCCTCCCCCTCCCCCTTCCTCTCCCCCCTTTGCACGGAAGCACGTGCAGCTCCCGATGCCCGCGGGCCTCCGGCCGTGCGGGCTCGCCTGACGGAGGACCGAGCATCGAGCGCATCGAGCATCGAGATCGAGGACGCAGGATCGAGCAGCGACGACCGAGCATCGAGCGCAACGAGGATCGAGCAGCGAGAGGACCGAGGGCCGAGCAGCGAGCGCACCGAGTGCCGAGGATCGGGCAGCAAAGGCTGGGGATCAGAAGCACCGAGCATCGAGCATCGCGGGCTGAGGATTGGGCGCCGAGGACGGAAGCGGAGGGAGGGACCGAGCGCGAGCGTTGCGCTCCCACAGGTCGCGGGAGTGGGTGTGGACCACGGTCGGCGACTATCCGCACGGGCGGTCGCCTTGTTCCGTCTGCGGCACCCCAGGTCGGCAGATTGGATGAGGGGGCGGCCCGTGGGGCGGAGATCGTCCTCCTCCTCCTCCTCCTCCTGCTCCTGCTCCTCCTCCTCCTCCTCCTCCTCCTCCTCCTCTTCCTTTTCCTCCTCCCTCTCTCCTCCTCCTCCTCCTCCTCCTCCTCCTCCTCCTCCTCCTCCTCCTCCTCCTCCTCCTCCTCTCCTCCTCCTCCTCCTCCTCCTCCTCCCCTCCTCCTCCTCCTCCTCCTCCTCCTCCTCCTCCTCCTCCTCCCCTCCTCCTCCTCCTCCTCCTCCTCCTCCTCCCCCCCCCTCCTCCTCCTCCTCCTCCGCCTCCTCCCCGCCCCTCCTCCTCCTCCTCCCCTCCTCCGTCCTCCTCGCTCCTCCTCCTCTCCTCCTCCTCCTCAGACTCCTCCTCCTCCCTCCTTCCCCCCCCCCCTCCGCCTCCCTCCTACCTCCTTCCTCCTCCTCCTCCCCTCCTCCTCCTCCTCCTCCTCCTCCTCCTCCTCATCCTCCTCCTCCTCCTCCTCCTCCCTCCTCCTCCTCCTCCTCCCTCCTCCTCCTCCTCTCCTCACCCTCCTCCTCCTCCTCCTCCTCCTCCTCCTCCTCCTCCTCCTCATCCCTCTCTCCCCCATCCTGTCCTCCGCCTCCCTCTCCTCCCCCTGGCCCCGCGCGCTCGCCCCGACCGGCGACGATGCGCACGGGGGTGCTCTTTTCCCCCCAACGGTGTTTCCCAGGTCGGCTGCTCCTCCCTCAGGAGGGGAAGAAACACAGACACAATGAATCGCCGGTTCCCCAGAAAATATAGGAAAATATGGGAAGTGGGGGGGGGAAGACAAAAACCCAGAAAATATCGGATAATATGCGGGATCTTTTCATGTGCGTGTGTACTTATATGTGTGTCTCAGGGCCCCTTCACTCCCTCTGGCGGGTTTCCCCAGGTCGACTGACCGACAGGGGGGGAGAGGAGCGGACGGGCGTGGGAAGGGTCTAGTCTCTGGCTGTGGGCATCCCTTCTAGTCAGCAATCCGCACGGTTTGGAGCGTCGGAGTCGCGAGCGGAAGTCGAACGCGATCCAAAGCCGTGCGTTGCTGGTCTACCACCTCCCCATCCCTTCACGTCCTCGAACAGCAGCATTGGCGGCAGCAACGAGGCGAGGGAAGAGATGCTCTTCCTCTTCTCTTCCATCCTCCCCCTCTCTCTCTTCTCCTCCCCTCCCTCCCCCATCCGTCCGCATTCCCTCCCTCCCGTCTTCTCGCTCTCTCCTTCCCTTCCATCTCAACGATCATGGATACTACACCCCTGTTTCCCTCGAAGATGGCCAGGGAGTAGCCCGCCCAAAGGTCGTGGGGCTCCTGCCCCGATGCTGGAAGTTCTGAGCCATGTGCCGCACGCCTACTAAGCTTTGAGGGCTGAGCTGCGGGCCCCCTTGTGCGGCACGAGCAGGCCAGCCCCACGGCTCTCCCCCCCCCCCCGCGCCCCCTTTGGGAAGTTGCTGGGGCATCGGTTTCGCTCTGCATGGGGGGGCTTGTGGGTTGTCTTTTCCACGCCTGCACGGCAGCATCAATTCGGAGTGGCTTTGTTCATGTTCTCTCTCTCTCTCTCTCTCTCTTTCTCTCGCTCTCTCTCTCTCTCTCTCTTCTCCCTCTTTCTCTCTCCAGAGTCGATGGAGGCCACGCGGTGCTGTGACGTTGGCGCATCGTCTCTTGTGGTCCTGACGAACGAGGGTAGTCAATACTTCCTAGGCTCAGAGCGGCGATTGCGGGCCATGCCTCCGCTGGCATCCTCCAGCGGCCAGCCACCAGTTTCAGTGGCCCCGTTTGTATCGGCGCGGTCTCATTGCCATCTGGTTGCGACATGACCTGCAAATTTGTGTTGAAGACTAGATTTGAGGACTCAGAATCAACCCTCCACAAGGGGTCGGCGGACTATACGATCACTGCCTGCTTCTGCGGCGTGGTCTTGGGCACGGAGGACACGGCTTGCCACTCGAGCCCACCACAATGCGGTGCCGATTTGTCCCCGCGGATGTGAAGGCACGTCGGACCGATCGATCCCCTCAAACAGCGAATGTCGTAAGGGGTCTCGGTCATGTGAACACCGGTGATGTTCAGTTCCATAGTGCGAAATTTGGGGGTGGACAGAACCCCCAACAGTGACACGTCGATTAGTGAATTGTCCGTTTTCGGTTCTCGAGAGGGCGCCGCGGCCGTTATTTTCCAGGCTTGCGCCCGCCAGGTTTGGGCCTCAGGTCGTTTTCACTAAACCACGTTTTACCAACTGGGGTCTGTCCATTCCCGAAGTGTCGGGGCGGCAAGAGGTGGGGTGCGATGACTAGATAGGGGGGGGGGCATAACATGGCGCGGGCCATGGTGTGTCCCCAGATTTCGCGCCTCTCCTTGTTTCATTACGTCCCTGGCCCCCCCGCTGGGCCGCGCACGTGCCGCCGGTCATGATTTGCACCCCCCCCCCTCTTGGACACCCTCCTCTTGGCCGCTCCCGAAAGTGCGGTTGAGAAACGTGTGCGTGGCCGCCCTGTGCAAGTCGCAGACAGCAAGAGGCCGAATCTGCAGGACACCATTTTGTAGTCCGCCCTCCCCCCAGATGAAGAATGGCGTGTCGAAGCTTGGTTGTCCTATTGGCGTTGGCATGTCCAGGTTTTCTGGAGTCAGGGTGTTCTGCTGGACTGCTGGGTCTGGGGCGCTGTCAACGCCACCAGAGCCACACAAAGTGCTTACTGCACCGACCGCGGACACACACGCCCCGAGATCCGATGCTGCGAAAGCATACACCATCGAAAACAATATACGACTGGAGCCCTAGACCGCATCTTCTTGCTGCATTCTTCCAGCCGGAACGATCGGTGATGGTCTTGGGGCCCGACATTAGGCGAAGTCGCCGAGTGTAAAGCATCGCAACGCCAGGAACCCAGGGCACGTGCAGCCATCCACCGTCCCAACCAACCGCACCATCGCGCGCACATGAGCCACAGAGCAAAACGGCTTCGATTGTGCCGACGTTCGCGAGCACGTCGCCCTCGTAAGGCCGCGCGTAAGCGCCCTTGTTACCAGTGTAGCGCGCCGCGCGTGCGGCATGCGTAGGCCGCCGCGTAAGGTCGCCACATGCTGTGCGGAAAATCCTGGAGGCCTCACGCGGCGCTCTCATCTACTCCACGCGCCGCGTCAGATATGGGACGACGTTCGCTCGGCGGTGTTCCGACGTACATCCGATGTGAATTTGACGTAAACCCGACGTGGGTCCGACGTGGATCCGACGTAAATTGGGTCCCAAGTTGCCGCGCGAGGCTTCCGGCATGATCATCATTATCATGTGCCACTTCGAGTAAGACCCGCTCCTTTTCGCAGCATCGTTTAGCCGATCCTTGTCCCCATCCCCGCCCCGATCCCCGCCATCCTACCACCCTGGTTGGGGATATGCCCCTTCGAAATTCGAAGGGGGCGCCTATATCCCTATCTCGAGGGGGCAAGTCGGTTGGTGGGGCCCAGGCCACGCCCGTGGGGATAGGGATTGGTCAGACGATACTCACTTCGGCGGCGAGCGAGGGGGGCAAGTGAGAAGGAGAAGGCCCTCTCAGAAGGCGGCGGGGCTTCTCAGAAGCCATCGCGCCTTCTTGGAGGTTTTCTGCGTCTTCGGGGGAGGCTTAGGAAGCTTCTCAGAAGGCCGGGGGACTCCTGAGCCGTCTGAGAACGCTCTCTCTTTCTCACGTCCCCCCACGGGGCTCGCCGCCGAATTCATAGCTCTCATCAGGGCTCGAGCAAAACAGTGGTTTGGCGAATTTGTGGACCGTTTTCGTTTTGATGTCTTTCCGCGGCAGAGGCAGAACGCAGACAGAGCGAAGGAAAAAGAAAACACGACGAAACCAAGAAAACACGGTTTAGCTCGAGCCCTGCCCTGTGGCAGGGGAGGAGGGCGCGGAGGCGGAGGAAGGGGGGGAGGGTCGGGGCGATGGGCGGCGCGAGCCTCAGCGCGACGATGCGGGCGCAAGGGGGTCCGAGGCGGGGATTTACACATGACTGCCACCTGTGGGGTCGACCTTCGGGGACATCGGCGGGCTGCGGATACGGATGGATTCGGGCCCCGAGGGGAGAGGAGGAGGAGGAGGAGGAGGAGGAGGAGGAGGAGGAGGAGGGGGAAGGAGGGGTAGGAGAGGAGGATGAGGAAGGATAGAGGATGAAGGGGAGAGGAGGAGGATGAGGTGCGTATGGCGTATGAGGAGGAGGCTGAGGAGGAGGGGGAGGAGAGGAGGGAGGAGGAGGGGATGATGCTTCTGAGTAGGCGGTCGGCGTCAGGTTAGGCTGCTGTATGATTAGGGTATTGTAATGCATTTAATTATTATATTCTAGGTCATATCCTTTTCTTCTCTTATTGCGTTAGTCTTATCTTCTTCATTGTCTTCTTCTTCTTCTTCTTCTCTTCGTATAGTCTTCATTCTTTCTTATTCCTTAGTTTTTCTTCTTTCTTCCTTTCTCTCTTGGCGTTTCCATTTCGTTTTCTTCTTTATCTTTTTTCTTCTTCTATCTCTTCCTTTTCTTGCTTTCTCCTCCTGCGTTAGTTATTATTTCTTGATGTTTTTCTTATTATTTTTTCCTTCTTTTTTCTTTCTTTTCTTTCGTCTTTTTCTCTCGTCTTCTTCTTCTTTTCTGCTTTTGCTTTGCTTTTTTCTTCTTGCTTCTTCTTATTCAGGATTCTTACTCCCTACCCTATTATTTTTCTTCTTCTTTGCGTCTATTCTTACTTCCTGTGTTCTTCTCCCCCCTTCTCGGTCCTCTCTCCCGCCCCCCCCCCCGCAGGAGCCGTGGCGGGCCCTGCCGTGGTGCGCCGCCGCGCTGCTGGGGCTCGGCCCGGCGGCCAGGAGTGCGTGCCTTTGTCGCGCGACACGCCCGCGAGCGTCGTCGTCCTCGTCGTCGTCGTCGTCGTCGTCGTCGTCGTCGTCGTCGTCGTCGTCGTCGCGAGAAGCGGTCAAACATGGTTGTGCCCAGGGGGCGCGTCCCATCCAAGGTTGAAGCCGTGGCGCCGCGGGGCGCCCTTTGCGGCCGAGAGGCGCGTTCACGGGGGGAAGGCCAGGAGGCGCTCCAGTTTGGAGTTGCCGTGTCCTGGACACCCCCCTTGGCCGCGACACACGTTCAGGGTGCGGGGGCCCAGGGGGCGCTCAAGGTTGAAGCCGCGGTATCCCGAGGCGCCCCCGCGGCCGCGAGACGCGTTCAAGGGCGAGCCCCCGTGGGCTCTCGGATCGTCGTCGTCGTCGTCGTCGTCGTCGTCGTCGTCGTCGTCGTCGTCGTCGTCGTCGGTGGTCGTCGTCGTCGTCGTCGTCGGGTCGTCGTCGGTGGTCGTCGTCGGTGTCGATGTCGCCGTCAACAACGTGAGCGAACGGGGGAGCCTCGGGGGACCTCAACGGCAACAGTTCGGGCGGGGCAGCGTCAGGGCGGAAGAAGCTTCGAGGTTCCGAAGCCTTCGGACGTCTTCGTTGGTTCTCGGGTGTCTTCTAGCCTCGGGATGCTCTCCGGCAGCTGCGCCTCGCCGATGACCTCTTTCGGGGGAGGCCCGGATCGCTCCGAACGGCTGCCAGAGGCTCGGGCCACGGCCCGAAAGCCAAGGGACGAGCATCACTGAGGTCGGACGCAGAGGAGGAGGGGCGGAGGCCAGGGGTGGGCACGAACTCCGCTGCACGAACTCCGCTGCACGCCCGAAGCGAGGACGCAGAAGAAGAGGTGACGCAGAGAAGAGGTGACGCAGAATTCTCCGTCAGAAGAAGAGGTGACGCATAAGAAGAGGGTGGGCACGAGCTCCGCTGCACGCGGCGGGTTCCGGCCCCGCCGCTGGGCGCGCTCCTCGATATGCCGGCGCTTCCTGGCGCCAGCAGAGGCCCGGAAGGTCCGATGCGTGAAGTGAGTCGCACGGCGCAGCAGAGAAACTCAGAGCGGCTGGCAGCTGCTACGTGGCCGCCCGGCGTGTCCAGGGCCTCCCGCTCCAGCTGGAGTCTTGCGGGGGGCCCTGCTCCCTCCAGCCTTTGATCAGGCGCGGGGCTCAGATGAGGGAAAGATATCGATGCCGGTGCCCGTCCTGGGGAGCCTTCCCTGCCACGGCTGGGTTCTCCCCGAGGTTCTGGGCGGCACGCATCCCTGAAGAGGTCGGGGCAGTAGCGGTGGTGGTACTTGTTTGACCCCCCAGGTATGCTCGACGGGGTAGTTTTGAGGAGGAGGAGGAGGAGGAGGAGGAGGAAGATCCAGTGTAAACCCAAGACGCATCAACGATATTGCAATCAACCCCTCTCTCCGAGTTCCCCATTCATAAGTCCCAGCAAGAATTTGTTTTCATTACGGGAAGGAACCCATTCGAAGACAATTGTCTGAGAGAGAATCCTCAATCGTGCCAAAAAGAAGGAGGAGGAGGAGGAGGAGAAAGAGAGGGATCGGCCTCACCAGCAGGGGTGGGCGCGTCATGGAGACCAGCCGGCGAAGGTCAGGTACAGGTGAGGTCGAGTGCCAGGTAGCGGCTCGGGCAAGACAGTGGTTTGGGAGATAGAGCAGCAGACGGAGGAGGAGCAGCAGCAGTAGCACACGCATCAGTAAGAGGAGGAGGAGGAGGAGGAGGAGGAGGAGGAGGAGGAGGAGGAGGAGGAGGATAGGTAGGGATGGGGAAACAGTAGCAGCAGCAGCAGCAGCAGCAGCAGCAGCAGCAGCAGCAGCAGCAGACAGGAGGAGGGAGGGGGAGGGAGGGGGAGGGAAGCGGAACGGAGAGGGGGAGAATTATGGGGACGAGGAGGAGAAGGAGGAAGAGGGACGATGAACGAGAGTGGAGGCAGAGGGAAGCAGGACGGAGGAGGTATCGAGGAGGGAGGAGTGTGACATTGAGGAAGGCAGCAGCTCGGTGGAAGACGACGAGCGTCGTGCGCGACGGGGGGCACACACACGCCCCCCGATCGCACAGCGCCTGCGAGGGCAGCTCCGCAGCAGCCCGAGGCTTCGTGGAGTGCAGTCCTCAGCCCCCGCCTCGGTCTGGCGAGTCTCCCCGGCGTCCCCCGAAGAACTCAGGCTTCGGGAGCCTTGAGACGGGGGTCAATGCAAACGGGGGTCAGCCAGAGCGCCCAGTCTTGCAGGATCCTGCAGGGGCAGGGCCGGGACTGACCCGGGCTTGGGTGCAGGATCCTGCCGGACCTTGCAGGATCCTTCGCCCTGACCCGGGCTTGGGTGCAGGATCTTGCAGGATCCTGCAAGGCCTGACTGACCCGGGTCTGGATTGACCTGGGTCGGAGGGCACCAACTATACACCAACAAAAGACCGATCCTGCTCAGGAATCCCCTGGGCCCAGTCGGGTGTTATGCCTTCTTGCGCAATGCAGGAGGGGCGCGTATACCACCGATCCTGGCCCATGGGTGATCCCTGGCCAGGATTCGGTGTTGGTGTAATGGCTTGGTGCCCTCCTAAACCGGTCAGAAGCTCCCCGCAGGGGCCGTGGGCGCCTCGGCGGCTCGGGCGAGAGCCCTGCCCAGGGCGAAGGCCTCGCGCCATGCCGAAGGATTGCAAGAACCCTTGAACGAGGATTTGCAAAAAAACGAAGGATTGCAAAAAAAGAAAAACAAAAAAAAAAAAAAAAAAAAAAAAAAAAAAAAACCATTGCAAAAAAAACCGTTGAACGAAGGATTGCAACAAAAAAAAAAACTTGGTCGAAGGATTGCAAAAAAAAAAAAATGCAATCCTTGGTGCCCCACTGCGGGCCCGCCGCGGCGTGGGGCGAGAGCCGCGCCCCCGAGCGAGCGCGCGGCGGATCCCCTCCCCGCGGGAGGCTCTCCGGCACGGCGGCAGCCCGGGCGCCCTCCGCGGCCCCCCTACCCCCTCGGCAGTGCTTGCGCCGCGCGAGGCCGCTCTCACGCGGGGGGCGGGGGGGGGCGGCCACAGAGCCAGGCCGGCCACGACTGGGGGGAGCCGCGGTCCTTGCCCCCCTGGGGGGCCCCTCGATGTCGACGCCCCTCCCGAGAGGGATCTTCGAGGCGATGGATTCCCCCAGGGGGGTAAGGACCACAGCTCCCCCAGTTGTGGCTGGTCGGAGAGCCTCGCGGCTCGCTGTTGGGGCCGGGGAGCACGGTCGGCTCGGGGCCACGTCGACGCGGCGGCGACCCCGGCACGGGCAGTCAAGGGTGAACCCCGCAGGTGTCGGGGGCGGCCATGGACAGAGGGGTGGATGTCATGGGCGGGGCCACGATGTCTCCCCAGATCTCGCTGCCCCCTCTTTTTGTTCTTTCAACGCGTTCCTTGGTCCCGCCCCGGGGGGCCGCGCACATGCCGCCGACCAGGATTGGCGAACCCCCCTCTTGGACACCCCCGACAGCGGCCAGGAGGAACCCGCTGCCGAACGATCTGTGTTGCCAGAATGCCACGATCGTTCAAGGTTGCGCGATCCACGCGATGTCTTAAACCAGGCCGATCCAGTCGTCACAGCACGAACTTGCAGTAATCGCACCTCGCGCTCGAAGAGCGAAGCAGGTGGCCCCGCTGTCGCCTTTTCTTTTCCGGTGACCTTCCGCTGCCCGGGAGGTCGCGTGACGGGCAAGACGCGGCACCGCCGAAGGGCTCGTTCCAGAACATTATGGCAGGCTGATTCCGCGGGGGGGGGGTAATATGTAAGTACACGAGGAGGAGGAAGCAAGACGATCAAGGTGACGAAGACGACTACAACGGCGACGAGAGCGACCGCGGCGGCGGCAACGACTGCTCTCATGAACGGGGGGATGAGGAAGAGGAACACAGGTCGAAGGAATAGCAGGTACTAGTTACGTACTGTAATTAGTTTGACGATCGTGCCGAGGCGAGGGATGAGGACTTGGAGGCAGGGAGGATGATCGGGGCGGATGAGGAGGAGAAGAAATTATCCCGGCAAAGCAACCTAACAGCGATGTGTAGGAGCATATCTGGAAGCATTCCTTTGAATATTCAGATGCGAATCCAGTTGTAGAATTCTGCTGTTCTCGCAGTCGTAGTCGCATTCGCGATGACAGTTGCAGTGGCAACAGCAGTCGCAGTCACAGCCTCAGCCTCAGCCTGCCTCAGCCTCAGCCTCAGCCTGCCTCAGCCTCAGCCTGCCCCAGCCTCAGCCTCAGCCTGCTTCAGCCTCAGCATCAGTCTACCTTCAGCCTCGGCCTCAGCCTCAGCCTGCCTCAGCCTCACCCTGCATCAGCCTCAGCCTCAGCCTCAGCCTGCCTCGGCATCAGCCTGCCTCTGCCTCAGCCTCAGCCTGCCTCTGCCTCAGCCTCAGCCTGCTTCAGCCTCAGCCTCAGTCTGCCGTCGGCCTCGGCCTCAGCCTCAGCCTGCCTCAGCTTCAGCCTGCATCAGCCTCAGCCTCAGCCTCAGCATGCCTCAGCGTCAGCCTCAGCCTCAGCCTGAACCTCAGCCTGCGTCAGCCTCAGCCTGAGCCTGAGCCGGCCTGCAGCCTCGGCCTCAGCCTCAGCCTGCCTCAGCCTCAGCCTGCCTCAGCCTCAGCCTCAGCTTCAGCCTGCCTCAGCCTCAGCCTCAGCCTGCCTCAGCCTCGGCCTCAGCCTGCTTCAGCCTCAGCCTCAGTCTGCCTTCAGCCTCGGCCTCAGCCTCAGCCTGCCTCAGCTCCAGCCTGCATCAGCCTCAGCCTCAGCCTCAGCCTGCCTCAGCATCAGCCTGCCTCGGCCTCAGCCTGTGCCTCAGCCTCAGCCTGCTTCAGCCTCAGCCTCAGTCTGCCTTCAGCCTCGGCCTCAGCCTCCGCCTGCATGAGCCTCAGCCTGCATCAGCCTCAGCCTCAGCCTGCCTCAGCATCAGCCTCAGCCTCAGCCTCAGCCTGCCTCGGCTTGCCTCGGCCTCAGCCTCAGCCTGCCTCGCCTCAGCCTCAGCCTCAGCCTCAGCCTCAGCCTCAGCCTCAGCCTGCCTCAGCCTGCCTCAGCCTCAGCCTGCCTCAGCCTCAGCCTGCCTCAGCCTCAGGCTGCCTCAGTATCAGCTTGCCTAAGCCTCAGCCTCAGCCTGCCTC
>CAUYUJ010019183.1:155595-185441 GCA_963575745.1 Prorocentrum cordatum | reverse complement strand
AGAGAGAGAGAGAGAGAGATAGAGAGAGAGAGAGAGAGAGAAACAAAGAGAGAGAGAGAGAGAGAGAGAGAGTGAGAGAGAGAGAGAGAGAGAAAGAAAAAGAGAGAGAGAGAGAGAGAGAGAGAAAGAGATAGAGAGAGAGAGAGGGACGGAGAGAGAGAGAGAGAGAGAGAGAGAGAGAGAGAGAGAGAGAGAGAGGGAGCGGGAGAGGGAGAGGGAGAGGGAGAGGGAGAGGGAGGGAGCGGGAGAAGAGAGAGAGAGAGAGAGAGAGGAAAGAGTGAGAGAGAGAGAGAGGGTGAGGAGAGAGAGAGAGAGCGATGAGAGATGTGATGAGAGAGAGAGAGGGAGGAGAGAGATGATGAGAGAGAGAGAGAGAAAAAAAGAGAGAAACAAAAAAAAAAAAAAAGTAGGGACGTTAGAGAGAGATATGAGAGACATGAGAGAGATGAGAGAGAGAGAGAGAGAGAGAGAGAGAGAGAGAGAGAGAGAGAGAGAGAGAGAGGGGCGCGGAGCAAAGCAAGCAATGGAATGGGGGATAAATAAAATAGAGAGAGCGAGAAAGCGGGAGAGGAAGTAGGAAGGGAACGAACGGGCGTGGAGCGACGAGAAAAGGGCGGCGAGGGGAGGGCGCCGAGGCGGCGAAAAGGGCGGCGGGAGGAGGCGGGGAGGAGAGGCGCGACTTCAGAACGAAGATCGCGCCTCATCGACTGCGCGCGCACTGCGCGCGCCCCCGATCTCACGGGCCGGCGCGCGCGCCCCCGTTGAAATGCTAGTCGCGCCCCTCATTCGGGTTCCGCAGCTGCGGAGCCGCTCGCCGTGAATCCCCCGCTGCTGCGTTGCCCGCTGCTGCCCGGCAACGCCCCCCCCCCCCCCCGCGCTCGCGCTGCCGCGCCCCCCCCCCCCCCCATCGCCCCCCTTGATATCTCCCCCCCTGGGCGTCGCAGCCATCTCTCGCCGCCGCCGCGGGGCCCCCTTGTCGCCCATGAAAGAGAAGCTCGTTACCCTACCGTGTTCCCAAACGCTGACCATGGCGGGCTCTCGAACCACTTGGCCGGTGACTCGAGCGGCGCTGCGTTAGGCCGCGAGCGGCCCCTCTGCACCGTCGCTCGCGGGCGACCCCGCGGGCGCGGGATGGCTTGGGCATCGCGGCGGCGGAAGGCGCGACGCGATTGGACGGCGGCGAGGTTGGCAGGAATGGGGGCGGGAAGAGGGGCGACGAAATGGGCGAAGAGCGGGAAGTCGAACCTGGGGGGGGGGGGAAGCGGAAGAGAAGGGGGGGGCCCAGACGAAGGGGGGCGAAGGGGTAGATGGGTCGGCAAAAAAACAGCGGAGGAGAATGCGGTGAGCATCGCGGGTGGGCGCATGGGGAACCGCGACAAGGATCGCAGACGCAAAGATGACGAGCGCAGAGGTAGCATGAGAGATGCGATTTCGGAAAGCAGGATGAGGAGGAACGGGGTGACGAGTCCCTCTGTCACAGAGGGCCTCCAAACTCCGCCCCTCTGCCACAGAGGGGCAGCATTCTCACCTAATTTCGGCTTGTGGGGTATCCCCCTCGCTGGCGTCGGTCCACACCTCCGCCGCGGAAGCCTGCCAAGCGCGACCAGCTTCGAATTCGACGCGGACTTCCTCAGCTTCTGCTTGGGCGCTTGCCGCATCAAACAACGCTTCCGTGGCCTCCTCTAGCTGCTCGCGCACTGCCTGCATGCTCGCTGCCTTCTGCCCCGCCTCCTGCAGGCACGGACGAACTTTGCGAACCGCATCTTCGTCATGCTTGGCCAGCGCAGCCTTCTGTGGTTGGGCGGTTGCGCCCAACTGAAGAATACACAACATGGAAACAGACGCACGAATTGAACTGAACTCGCCGCGATTCGCTTACAACTCGTTGCCAGCCGCCTGGCAAGTGCTGCGCGACAGTCATCAAAGACCCCGTCCATAACCCGTTATGCACTATCATCATGCTTCCAGGCTTGGATTCGTACGCCACCGCGTCTGGCTTGCAGGCCCCGGCGCATCTGGAGCACATGGTGTGGCCCCGACCCTTGAAATCCCAATGCCGCACGACGCGCAGACATCATAACGTCGGCTACGTACCGCCAGCTGGAGCGCCGCGGTGCGCCATGTTCAACGGGTTGGACGACCCACGTGCCCGTCTTGCCCCACCGGAAGCCCTGAACCCGACGGCAGTCACCATCGCACCACCAAAGAGGAGCACGAACATCACCTTCACGAACACGCGCGATGGAACGCTGGTGGACGCTCGAGACAAGGAGCGGGGCATGTATCCGTTTATCCGTTGCCGCGAGCGTCACGGGCGGGAAAAGGAAAGCACGCTGCAAGACGTCTACGGGTCTTGACTGCCGCGGACCAGCGGTCCACCTGTATCCACTTGCTCCCTTGTGGAATTCATCGTCTGGAACCAGCATGGCTACGGTGGCTGGGGAGACAGGGGGGCAGTGAAGGAAAAGGAGGAGGAGGGGGATGACGAGGAAGAGGGCGAAGGAAAAACAAGGCAACGTGGTTGCTGAAAACGACGGTCCCGCAAATTGCTTGTTTGGGAAGTGGCGAGGCGTGGGGTTCAAAACGCATTATATGTCGTAGCGGCGGGAATCCTATCCGTGTTCGAAAGCATGCGCGGGATGCACGTGACCAAACCATACAGAACACACGAAGAACATGTCACCACACCTCCCTTCGCCGACGTCGTCCCAGAGGAAGAAGACAACATAGTGTTGCCACAGCGGGGGAATCCTGGAGAAAACGCGTGCTGGACTCCAAGACTGTCCCCAGAATCCTCCCGAACCGTGTTTGTTGGTCCCGGATCGGTTTGTTCGGTCTTGGCCGAACGGCCGAGCATCCGAGCATGGCGAAACACCCGAGGAGCCATGTCCCTCAATAGGGGAACAAAAAATGACATAAGCATTGAAACTTCAAGGTCCGCGCGGAGTTCTCGGATCGGCGCTGGACCCTCCTCCCTGGCGCGCGGAGCGCGCCAGGGGCGGCGCCAGAGGCGCCGACGGGGGCCCCCAGCGCCGATCCGAGAAATCCGCGCGGACCTCTGAGTTTTTTTGCGTTAATGACACTTTTCGTTCCCCTACTCAAGGCGACTGCTCTTCGTGTGGACTGGAAGCCAGAAGTCCCCGAAGGTCTTTGGAGATATACCCCACGAGGTCTCAAGAGACCCCAAAAAGTGGATCAACGTTCCAGTGAGTCCACGAGCCTCCACCACCTCCGTATGTCGAGCGCAACGCTAGGCCATCATTTCCAAAACAGTGGTATGGCCCTCCTCTTTGAAGGTGGGGCGTCAGTCGGGGTGGGCAGGCTCAGGGGGTGAAGCGTCGAGCTGGATAGGCGACAGCTCGCCGATCGATTTGCGAATGGGCCCTCGATAGCGGAACATTTAGTTCCTGGGCGGGGGTGGAGTCAAGCCCCCGTCGGCGATGGGTGGAGCGGATCTGTGTAAGCCGCGTGGTGGTGCTGCCTCGCGCTTCTTTCGCGTGTCGGCCTCCCGCTAAGCATCCTCTCTCTCCTCCTCCTCCTCTCCTTCACGTCCTCCTCCTCCTCCTCCTCCTGCCGGTTTCCTCGCAGGTGGGGGGCGAGGGCGAGCTGGCGACGGGCGGGGCCGCGGACGGCCCAGAAGGCGCCTCCGCATGCACAGCGGCGTAGCGGCCGATCTTGGCGTTGGCGGCGGCGACGTCGGTGGAGGTCATGCCTCCCAGCGGACGCCGTCGAGTAGTTGTGTAAGGAGGAGGAGGAGGAGGAGGAGGAGGAAGAGAAGGAGCGGAAGGAAGAGGAGGACGTGGAGGAGGATCGAGGACAGGTGCAGGTCGTGCCCCCCGATGGATGAAAACCATGGGGGGATCGAGAATGGAGGACCGAGGAGGAACCGAGGGGAGGTCTCGGAGAACCCTCCCAGCGGACGCCGTCGACTTGTAGAAGGAACGAACGAACCAACCCTGTGGTGCGTGTCTGAATTTGCTTTCTGGCAGGAGCACTAGGATCGGCCCTTGCAGCCGAAGACTTCGGGACGACCCCGCCCACAAAGAGACATAGGGCTTGGGGGGCCCAGTCGACTCCCTGCGAGGACCACAGTGGTGCCAGCCCTAGTTGTAGACAGAGGCGCCGAAGGAGAGAGGAAGGAGAAGGAGGAAGACGAGGAGGAGCAGGATCGAGGAGGGCGGCTGGATGTGCAGGTCGTGCCCCCCGATGGACGAAAACCAAGGGGGGGGATCGAGGATGGAGGACCGAGGAGGAGCCAAGGGGAGGAAGTCTCGGGGGAATCTCCAGGTGTCGACCTCCTGGGACCCGTGGGACGTGATTGGGGCCACGGCGGCGGCAGTGGCCAGAACGCCTTCAGGATGCTCGTGGCGCTCCCGAAGGGCTATATCGAGGAGGATCGAAAACGGAGGATTTAGGAGGAGGGTCAAGGAGGGTCGAGGAAGAGGATCGTGGAGGAGGATCGACGAAAAGGACCGAGGGAGAAGAATGGAGCTCGAGAACAATTAGCAGGAGGGGGGCTGGGAGCAGAAAACACGTGGTAGAACCAGACGGGCAGATTGAGTGGGCAGACCCATAACGGGCAGGTCAAGAAGGCGGGCCCCGGCGACCAGGTCGAGCAGACGGGTTGCTGAATCGTGGGTCCAGCATAAATCGCGAAGAAGTTCACAGCGATAACGCGATCCCCAAGTAAATCGTGAGAAAGCCTACAGCGAGAGCGTGATTCCTGAGCGCCGAGGGCGCATCGTCTGAATAAATTGAGAGGAGGTCCCACGCGAGAGCGCGATCCGTATATAAATTGTAAGAAGTCCCGCGCAAGAGCGCGATTCGGGAATCCGCCGACCCTGTCGGCGTGTGGAAGACGCATCCCGGTGTCGTCGTCTTGCGTGGATCACCGTCGTCGTCGTCGTCGTCGTCGTCGTCGTCGTAGTCGTCGTCGTCTCCGTCGTGTCCTCGTCGTCTCCGTCTCCGTTGTCCCTCGTCGTCTTCGTCGTTCCCCGTCTCCTTGAGCGCGCGAGCCAAAGCGACATTGAGCAACGTCGTAGTTGAGTCGTGGCGAAGCCCCTCCCTACCCTCCCCGCGGGGGGGGGGGGGTCGCCACCCAGATACGCATCCTCCCTGGGGGGTCCCGGAGCTCAGAAAAGCTTCAAGACGAGCCAAGAGCGCCAGAAGACACCCCCAAAAGGGTACAAGAGGGCCTCGACTCGACGAACGATCGCCCCAAGACGCCCAAGACGGCCCGAAGACGGCCTAAGAGGCCCTCAATACGCTCCAAGAGAGCCCCAAGAGCACTCCCAAGAGGGCCCCAGGAGCCAAAATCGTCAATTTTACATTGGTTTTTGAATGATTTTGGCCTTCTCGCCTTTTCGGCTTTCCGACACTCCAAGACGGCCCAAGAGGCCCCCAAGAGGCCCCCAAGAGCGCACCAAAAGGCCTACAAGAGGGCCCCAAGACGGCCCAAGAAGGCCCCAGGACAGCCCAAGAGGCGCCCAAGACGGCCCAATAGGGCCCCAAGACGGGCCCAAGAAACGGCCAAGAGGGGGACGAGGAACCGAGAATTCGAGACTTCCGCCCTAAGAGGCCTCCGGGAAGCCCCAAGAGGCCCCCAAAAGGCCCCAAGAGGCCCCCAAGCGGCGCCAAAACGCCCCCAAGATGCGCCGAAGACGGGCTCCGGAAGCCCCAAGAGGCCCAAAAGAGGCCCGAAGAGGCCCCACAACGGCCCCCAAGAGGCTTCAAATTGCCTTCCAGACGCCCCCGACAGGTCAACCACGAGATCCCAACCAACATCCATAAGGCCTCCTCCTCCTCCCCCTTCACCCTTCCTCCTCCTACTCCCTTCCGCCTCCTCCTCCTCCTCCTCCTCCTCCTCCTGCCCCCCCCCTCGTGTTGTCTTTCGTCATCTTCAGGGTCGGCGGCAACGGCCGTAAGGCCTTCGCAATACATTGCGAGGAAATATCAAGCGGCAGCCGCTGTTATTGTTAACCGGCGGCCAGGGGGCAGTTTGAGGAGCAAACTTCTCCTGACAAATAAACGGGTGCGAGACCCAGGATGAGGGCACTTCAATTGACAAAAACCCATACGTAGCACCCCGCAGTGGCGGATAAGAGTGAAGGGGGGCGGGGACGTCTGCAGTCTGCGAGGTTCTGAAAACAAAGCGCCACATTTATACAAATTATGCAACAAGCCCGCCGCAAGCGCCAATTTGCACTAAAGCAAAAAAACATGTCGCGGGTTGGGTGGCGGGTGGTTCGCGGGTGGCTCGCGGGTGGATCGCGGGGTGGGTCGCGGGTGGGTCGCGGGTGGATCGCGGGGTGGCTCGCGGGTGCGAGTGGGCCGCGGACGGGTCGCGGGGTGGGTCGCGGGTGGGTCGCGGGCGGGTCGCGGGGGGGGGCGACGCAACAAAACAAGCAGAATCCTCGCCGTGGATCCCCACTTCAGCCACGCACCCAGAGACAGTGAATGACCGTTTGGCCCCCTCACTCGTATGTTACCAGATGGGGAATCAACAATAACTATTCTTCAGAAATGAAAGTTCAAGAACAATCATGTTAAGACTGTTTGCCCTTAGTTGCTCGCGTGCCACTCCACACGTATATCCAAAACCCTCGGTACCCGCCCTCTTCGTAGTCGGTCGTACCCCCTTCTGGGGATTCATTTGTTTCCCTTGCCTCGTGTACATGGTGCAGCCCCTGAAACAGGGGAAGAGAGGACGGATGGAAGAGGGAGGGAGCAGGATGGACCACGGGATCAGCAGGAGGGGGGCCAGGAGCAGACAACACGTGGCAGAACCAAGCGGGCCCATCGGGCGGGTACACCCTAACAGGCAGGTCGGGAAGGCGGCGGGCCCAACCGGCCAGGTCGAGAAGGCGTGTTGATGAAGCGTGAGTACTGCGTAAATCGCGCGGATAGCTCCAGCGATAGCGCGATTCCCACGTAAATTCCTGAGCGCGATTCCCAGCAAAGCGAGAGTGTGATTCCTGAGTGTCGAGGGTGCGGCGTCTGAATACATTGCGCAGAACTCCCACACGAGAGCGGGATTCCTGCATCACGTGTAAGGAAATCCCGCGCGAGAGCGCGAGTTCAGAAAAAATAAAGGAAAGTATCCCTGATACCAAGCTTTCCCTGATAAAACACTTTAATTTAACAACTACTACAATGGTTACCGGAGGGGGTCAACAGTACTTTTATCTCCAGAAATGAGAAAGCAAAACAACAACACGACGACGACGACGACGACAACAACAAAAACAACAACAAAGCAAAACAACCGGCTGGTGGACCCGGTGAGGGTCCACCAGCTCGCTGTTTCGCTCCTTGTGGCGAAACATCTCACTGGTGGACCCGGACCCCCCCCTGGCAACGAAACGCAACGGAACGCAACGCAACATATGGTTGGCAACAGAAACCAAAGGAAGCCCCTGGGGAAATCCATTGGAATCCTTCGGGACCCTTGAGAAAGCCGACGCATTCCCACGAGCTGAAACTACGTGCGCTCCCCCGAGCCGAAACCTTCGGGCATGGTATAGAATCCGTAAGGGATGCTATATAATCCCTAAAGGAAGGCTGCAGAACCCCTAAGGGATGCTATAGATTCCCTAAGGGATGCTATAACATCCCTGAGGGATGCTATAGAATCCCGAAGGGCTGCTACAGAATCCCTGAGGGCTGCTATGGAATCCCTAAGGGATGCTACAGAATCCCTGAAGGCAGGCTGCAAAAACCCTAAAAAGGATACTACAGAATCCCTAAGGGGAGGCTGCAGAATCCCTGAGGGGTGCTATAGAATCAGGGACGCAATAGAATCCTTCAGGGATGCCACAGAATCCCTCAGGGCTGCTATAGAATCCCTAGAAGGGCTGCCATCGAATCCCTTAGGGCTGCCATAGAATTCCTAAGGGATGCTATAGAACCCCTAGAAAGGATGCTATACAATCCCTGAGGGATGCAATATAATACATAAGGGATGCAATATAATCCCTGAGGGATGCTATAGAATCCCTAGAGGGCTATGTGATCCCTAAGGGGTGCTATAGAATCCTTACATTGGAGGCTGCAGAACCCTTCAGGGATGCTTTAGAATCCCTCGGGAAGGCTATAGAACCCCTAAGGGATGTCATATGATCTTCAAGGGATGCGATAGAATCCCTCAGGGGAGGCTGCGGAACCCCTAAGGGATGCTATAGAATCCCAAAGGGCTGCTATATAATCCCTAAGGAATGCTATAGAATCCTTATGGGGATGCGGTCGAATCCTTAAGGGATGCTGTAATATCCCTGGGGGATGCTATAGAATGTGTAAAGGATGCTATGGAATCCCTAAGGGCTGCTATAGAATCCCTCAGGGGTGCCATAGAATCCCTAAGGGATACCATAGAATCCCTGAAGGATGCTATAGAATGGATGTTATATAATCCGTAAGGGGATGCTATAGAATCCTTAAGGGGATGCTATAGAATCCTTAAAGGGATTCTCTAGAATCCCTGAGGGATGCTCTAGAATCCGAGGGATGCTTTAGCATGCCTCAGGGCCTCAGGGGCCTGCCCCAGAGGGGGGAGGCGCATGCCCAAATGGCTTGAACCACAAATGAAGAGAGGGATAGGAGCGTGCCCACGTCAGCCGCAAGGCCACCAGAGCCACGGGAGTCAAACCTGACCGGACAAGAACGGGAAGCGCAGTTTTTTATCCACCACGTGCGTCAGAGACCGTATTGGCGAGAACGTCAGAGAACATCCCTGTTGCGTTTCCTGGCTTCGGCGCCGTCTTGGAGGTATCTTGGACGCTCTTGGGGCTGTCGTAGCCTCTGGCCTCTCGGGGGCCTCTTGGGGGAGTCCCGGGGGGGGCCTTCGGGGGCTCTATGGGGCGATATGAAGCTCTCAGGGAACTCCTGGAGCCTTTTCGCGCGTTCTGGGGGACTTCTGGCCGCCTCTTTGGAGCCCCTGGGGGGCTTCTTGGGGGTCTCTTGGGGCGTTTTGGGCGCTCTGGCGGGCCTCTGGCCGCCCCTTGGGGGCCTCTTGGGGGTCTCTTGGGGCGCTCGGGGGGTCCTCTGGGGGGCCTTCGGGGGCTTTCTTGGGCCGTTTGGAGGCCCTCCGGGAGCAAGGCCACCAGAGCCACGGGAGTCAAATCCGCCGCCGTGCCTCCTGCACGGCAGAGGCGTGTTAGAAGCTGGGCTGGCACGGGAACGAAAAGAGCTCCCTGTGGGGCCAGGGCCACGATCCTCGAGAGACCTGTGCCAAAATGATGCTTCGGTGGGGCTCCGTGTGGGGCCAGGGCCACGATCCTCGAGAGGGGTGTGCCGAAATGAAGCTTCAGTGGGCCTCCCTGTGGCGTCTGTGCCACGATCCTTGAGAGGGGTGTGCCGAAATGATGCTTCGGTGGAGCTCCCTGTGGGGCCAGAGCCACGGTCCTCGAGAGGGGTGTGCCGAAATGAAGACTCGGTGGAGCTCCCTGTGGGACCAGGGCCACGATCCTCGAGAGGGGTGTGCCGAAATGGAGCTTCGGTGGAGCTCTTTGTGCGGCCAGGGCCGCGATCCTCGAGAGGGGTGTGCCGAAATGAGGCGTGGGTGGAGCTCCCTGTGGGGCCAGGGCCACGATCATCCTCGAGGGGTGTGCCGACATGAAGCTTCGGAGAAACCCTCTGTGAGGCCAGGGCCACGATCCTCGAGAAGGTTGTGCCGAAATGAAGCTTCGGAGGAGCTCCCTCTGAGGCCAGGGCCACGATCCTCGAGCGGGGGGTGTGCCGAAATGAACCTTCGGAGGAGCTCCCTGTGAGGCCAGAGGCCCTATGGGATTCCTATAATAGGATTCCTGTGGGATTCCTCTAGGGTTCGCAGAGACCCTATAGGATTCCCACAAAGGAATCCTGTAGGATTCGGGGTAACGTGCATTGCGTTGCGTTGCGTTGCGTTGCGCCGGGGGGGGGGGGCTTGGGGCGGGCGCCAGTGAGTGGTTCGGCTACAACAACAGCCACAACCACAACAACAACACCAACAACAACAACGACAACACCAACAACACTAACACCAACAACACCACCAACAACAACAACAACAACAACAACAACAACAACAGCATAAGCAACAACAACAACAACAACAACAACGACAACAGCAACAACAATAACAGCAACATCAACAGCAGCAGCACAACAACAATAACAACAACGCCAACAACAACAGCAACACCAACAACAGCACCAACACCATCAACAGCAACAGCAACAGCAACAACAGCAACAACAAGAACATCAGCATCAACAACAACGACAATAACGACAATTACAACAACAAGGACAACACCAACAAGAACAACAACACAAACAACAACAACGATCCGCCCCGCAGAACCTCACGTCAGCCACGCGTCCAGGGACAGTGAATGTCCGTTCGGCCCCCTCACCCTGACGAACATGGTTCAAGGTAGCTTCCGACATACCTGCAAGAGGCCCCAAGATGGCATGGCCACAAGACGGCTCCAAGTGCTCTCGGAGCCAGCCAGGGATCCCCGCTGGAGTCCTCAAATCAGTCAACAACCAATGACAAATCACTTCGCCGCTTCGCGCCCGATAGGCTTCTGAGGCCTCAAGATGGTCCCAAGATAGCCTCCAAGAGGCCCCCAGACGGCCCCAAGAGCGTCCCAAGAAGGGCCCACGAGACGGTTTTGAGGGCTGACGAGAGGGGGGACTAGGCAAGGGACCTCCCCTTGGCCTCGAGGATGGTCCCAAGAGGCCCTCCAAGGCATTAAAGGGTACCCCAAGAGGTGTGCAAGAGGGCCCAAAGACCTCCCAAGACCACCCAAACGAGCCCCAAAGAGGCCCCAAGAGGGCCCCCAGAGTCTCGAGAGGACCCCTAAGAGGGTCTCATGATGCTCAGCTCTCATCGGCAGCGTTTCTTAATGGGCTGGTGGGATACGCGAAGTGTAAATACGGACAAAACAGCGCGCCATTTGATTGCGCCAGGGCGTGGGTCAGGGCTCGAGCTAAGCAATGTTGTTCGCTTTCCTTATGTTTCCGGCTTTCCTCGGTCTGGTTTCGTTCCGCCTTTGCTGCAACACGGAATCAAAACGAAACCAGTCCGCGAAACCTCCAAAACACCGCTTAGCTCGAGCCCTGGCGTGGATAACCTCATGCCCGTGAGAATAAACACTAGGGGATAATAAAGTTCGGGGTTCAGGGAGAGATAATAAAAGTAGCCCAGCAGACCTCAGCATAATCTCGAAGTAAGAGATGATCAAGAGGAGACCAAGCCGAGCACGTTTTGAGACATCCTTGGCGTTTAGTTTTCATAGAAATATCCTCAACAATGGCTTATCTCTCATGAAAATTGTTTTTGTAAGTGCTCGTGTAGGGTAGCTCATGTGCCTCAATTTCCATGGATAATCAACCCCAGAGATGAAAAAGTTCAGGCGAGCGTGGGGACAGAGAGAAATATAAAAGAAGAATAATACAGTAGAAGAATAATAAGAAAGAAGAAGAAGAGGATAATAAGAAGAGGACGAAGAAAGGAACAATCCAAAGTTCCAAATCTATCAATTTTAATTTACAAACGCTTTATGAAAATTGATTTTTTTAAGTGCTCGTGTAGGGTAGCTCATGTGCTTCATTTTCCATGGATAATCAACCCCAGGGATAAAAAAGTTCAGGCGAGCGTGAGGACAGATAGAAATATAAAAGAAGAAGAGGAAAGTAGAATAATAATAATAACATTGCTCGTTTCGTTTGAGTCTGCCTCCCAAAATTATTGGTTTCGCTTGACACATCCTGAAAAAGTGTGATCGCTTCGCTTGATGTTGCTATATCAACATCGCTTGATGTTGCTATCTTAACATAGCGTTTCGAGGTGATAATGAAGTTCGGCCTCAGCGCTCGCCGCCCAATTTGAATTTTGTATAGGGCGACGATAATCAACTCTAAACACTGAAGGGGGGGGGTCCCTTTATTATTGTCGGCATGCGGTTATTTATGGTATGTACGGAGGTGGAGGAGGAAGAGGATGAGGATGAGGATGAGGAGGAGTGAAGAGGAGGGCGGAGGAAGAGGAGAGCACAATGAGGAGGAGGGGGAGCCTGGGATGCGTTCTGACCAGGATTCCGAGGCGAATCCGGCGGGGGCGACGGGGCCCTCCCAGGAGGCCCCCAAACATGGAAAAAAATGAAAGGGGAGCGGTACGGGTACCTGTTCCTCCTCGGAAAAAAAGCTTTGCTCCTTATGTGTCGTTCCTTCCTTCGGCGGCCCGACTTCATAAGGGCCTGCGCGCGCAGGCGGGCGCGAGGGGGGCATCCCTCTTAGAAGGCGGGGAGGGGGGTTCTACGAAGGCAGGAGGCCTCTCTGGAGGCTTCCCTCCTCTGAAATTGATTGCGTCAGGGCACGGGTCTCGTGGCACTAGTGAGCAAAAGAGAGAAACAGATCACTGCCGTCGACCCAAGGACCGTCCCGGGAGGACCCGAGCGGCCTGGCAGGGTGCAGCAAGACAGAACATCTCAGTGGCCGCACAAGGGCCACGCCAACAAATACAGCAGAACTGGGCTCGAGCTAAATCGTGTTTTTCGGGTTCGTGTTGTTGTCGTGTTCCTTCGTTGTTTGTCATCGTTCTGCCTTTGCAGAACAACGAGTTCAAACTGATAGCGGTTCACAAGATCGCAAAAACACTATTTCGTTCGCACCCTGAGGCAGGGAGCGCTTCACGCTCAGAAGGTTCGGCAGAACAGGCGCTGGACTTTACCAGTCTTTCATCCTCCTCATCCTCCCCCCTCCCCTTCCTCGTGGCGATTCTTTCTTCTCCTCCCCTAAAG
This sequence comes from Prorocentrum cordatum, assembly GCA_963575745.1. NCBI lineage: Eukaryota > Dinophyceae > Prorocentrales > Prorocentraceae > Prorocentrum > Prorocentrum cordatum. The sequence goes on along the minus strand of CAUYUJ010019183.1, from coordinate 172,659 downwards.
CAATCTCCCCTGGTCCTCTCAAGGGGCGCGTTCTGACCAGGACTTCGAGGCAGATCCACCCGTGGAGACGAAGGAACTCCTGCATGAGCAGAACAGCCGGCAAACGTAAAAACGTATCCGTATTCTCGACCATCGATCCCTCCTCCTCCTCCTGCTCCTCCTGCTCCTCCTCCTGCTCCTCCGCCTGCTCCTCCTCCTGCTCCTCCTCCTCCTCCTCCTCCTCCTCCTCCTCCTCCGCCTCCTCCTCCTCCTCCTCCTCCTCCTCCTCCTCCCTCCTCCTCCTCCTCCTCCTCCTCCTCCTCCTCCTCCTCCTCCTCCTCCTCCTCCTCCTCCTCCTCCTCCTCCTCCTCCTCCTCCTCCTCCTCCTCCTCCCGCTGACCGTCGAGCATCAGCGGCGAGTGCCCCCGCTGGTGCTGCTTGCTCTGCTGCAGCTCGATGTAGAGGCGCGCGCTGAACGTGTGCCAAAACTCGACGCAAATCTTAAACGTCTCCTAGGAATGCGAACAATCAACAACGAGTCGGAAATTCGGATCGGGATCGAATCGGGAGGCGAGGCGAAGCGAGCGGCATACGGAGAGTCCGCGCCCGTGAAGGGCTGCCGGATCGAATCGGGACGCGTATCGAATCGTACCCCATCAGCACGGAGTCAGAATCGAATCGAATCTGCGGCGCCAGGATACGCAACAGCGCCATGCAAGAATAGCGCCGCATCGGATCGCACGAAAATCGGAATCGAATCGATTCTGGCCAGACAGAGCCGATATCGAACCGGACCGATTGGATCGAAGTGGGCCCTGCTGGGAGCGGGGGGAAGGGCAAAGGGGAGGGGGCGCCCAGGCTAGGGCATTAGGTTGTCACCAGGACATGCGGCGGCACAAACAATGTTTCATCATTCAGGCCAGCCCTCTGGTGCGCACCCTGAGATCCTTCAGTTCAGCGATCTGGCCCCTGAGCGTCTCCATGGCGACTGGGGAGGCGAGGATTACTGGCACACCGGCTCCACCATGGCAACTGAAGAGTTCCGGTGTCTCCACATACCGAAATCCATCGGGAGCATGGGCGCGAGGCGACAGGGAGTCCTTCTTGGCCCAAGATGGCTCCAAGAACCCCGGAAGGGGGCCCATCAGAGCTCCACGATCGCCCCAAGATCGCCCTTAGAGGCGGCTTCTCGAGGCCAAGAGGGGCAACCCTAATTGGCGCCGCCCCCCTACGCTCAAAGGCAAACGCACCGAACAAACACGCATGGGAGCCTTGGGAGGCTTTCGGGCCAACATGGCTCTAAGATGCTGTCAGATATAGCGGGGGCCCGACCACAAGAAGCCTTCCACAGGAAACATAACCCTGAGACCCCAGGACGTCCACTGGTTTCTGGTATAGAAGCGCCGCGCTTTCCACAGCAAGACCATGGACACCCAGGAAACCCAGGGCACCCCTGGAGGCAAGCGGGGAAGTTCTTGGCATGGGCCTCCACTGCAGCTCAAGATGGCCTCCAAGATGGCGCACGGGTCTCTGACCCTGGGAGGCCGAAAACGGCGAAAACCTCGGAACCCCTTTGCCTCCATTCAGGGCGGCTCCAGCCGTGGCGACGAGGGAACTTCTGCAGGCGCAAAGACAACGAAAAGCAAAAAACAGACTCTCAACCAACGATCCCTCCTAATCCTCCCCCCTCCTCCTCCTCCTGCTCTCCTCCTCGATTGTTTGACGTTGCACGAACTCGGGGACTAAGCCTGAAGCGTGCGTGTGGGAAACAACGACTTAGGCTTGCAACAGCAACCTACACCTGGCTTGCGCAGCTGAACTAAAAGACAGGCGCAATAGGTGAAGCAAGAAACAATAGGCCCTCGAGAGCAAGAATATGCGCCAGCCAGGCTGTCCGGGAGGAGGGGAATGACGTGAATCGAACGAATGACCAGAAGAAATGATGGTCATCGAGTGGCATGTATGACGGAAGCAGGGGCGAGTGGAATGTAGGATAAGCTGATGCCCGGAGACCACAGTAGGAGTGACTTCGCCTCCCGACGTGCCGAAATGGTAACGGTCAACAAACTCAGTAGAGAAAAGAGCAATGCCTCGAGGATAATATATATATATGTGTATATATATATATATGGCCCAAGCTGTGGCCGCACTCTAGAAGGGTAGCCAAAAAGGAACCACAGTAGAGACAGAAGAGATGTGGCTCCAGAGTAGACTGCGGGAGAGCGCGCTACACGGTTGGTAGGGCAGTGGCGTGTCGACTCCTCCTTCTCCTCCTCCTCCTCCTCCTCCTCCTCCTCCTCCTCCTTTTTGACGTTGTTCGGACCTGAAAATCAAGCTTGTGGCGTCCAATCCTCCTCCTCCTCCTCCTCCTCCTCCTCCTGCACTCTACTCCTGCTCCTCTTCCTCTCCCTCCCCTTCTCTTCACGGTGAGGCCAGGATAACCGTTGGACGGCCCCGAAGCCTAGCAAGGGCCCCCTGAAGCGGAAAACTGCTCCAAACAGCCCGTCGTGATTCGCTCACGGCGCGAACGCCCTCTCTTCGTGGCCGGTGGGCTCCTCGTTGTTCCCACTGGAGATGCGCACGAGGTACATGAGCGCCGGCAGCATGTACTGCTGTTGCGCCTCGGGGGGCACCAGCAACACACTGCAGTACTGTTCCGCCTCCTCCTCCCTCCCCCCTGTGCCCGAGTAGGAGGGACTCAGAGGAGGAAAAGGTACCCATACTACGACCATCCCATCGTCTTCCCCTTGTTGGGCCTCGTCGCCACCGCTGTATTCGCCTCGAAATCCTAGTCAGAACGCACCCCAAGTGAGGTCTGGGGAAAAGCGGTTCCGGTACCTGTTGGCTTCCCCAGGGATGGGACACGAAGACTGAGGCGGATCACCCCCCAGGATTCGAGCCCCAGAGTGTTTTCCGCCTTCGTTTTGTTGACGTCTTCCCTCGCTCTGCCCTCGCTCAGCCTAAGAGATCTAGACGAACACGGCCCACGAGATCACCCTAATCCGTCTGCCTCGAGCCCTGACAATGGGAGGAGGAGGAGGAGGAGAAGGAAAAGGAGGAGGAGGAGGAGAAGGAGGAGGAGAAAGAGGAAGGAAGGGGGTGGGAGGAGGAGGAGGAGGAGGAGGCGGCGGCGGCGGAGGAGGAGGAGGAGGAGGACGAGGAGGAGGCGGCGGCGGCGGCGGAAGAGGAGGGGGGGGGAGGAAGACAGACAGACAGAGCGGTCTGCTGACCGGCCACATGGGCCGGGCCCTTTGCGGCGTCGGAGAACGGCGCCTGGGCAGACCGAGCGGAAAATGGCATGGCATGACAGACTGAGGCAATTGCCTGCCAAACAGGAAAGGAGGAGGAAGAGGGGGAGGAGGAGGGAGGGAAGGGGGGAAGAACACGGCGCCTCACATGTCAGACCACCGCTTGCAGGGTCGCCCTGTGCGCCTGGTGGGAAAGTTTCGGAACCACGGCGTCCAGTGCATGAGCCTTCTGTTCCACTTTTCGTTGCCGTCGTTGTCGCTGCGAAAAATAGTCTGCCTTTCGTGATTGCTGGATGTCAACACAATCACGTAAACCGCGCTCTTTTGCCATGCGCGCGCAAAGCCTGGTCGATCTTTTGATGTAGGGCACCCACATATCATGCTTCCTTGGAATATGGTACATATTCCTCATCATCTGTGTCCATGTTGATCGGGGTACCCTGTGTGTCTTGGCCCAGACCGTCCAGCAAGAACTGCCATAGAGCGCCGTTGATGCCATGACAGACTCGAACAACTGCAATCTAGCTGACAAGGGGTACCTCTTGGAGCACAAGACATGCTTAGATTTTCGCAAAGAATTTCCATGCCGAGGACATTTGACTTGTGAGTTCTGCTTCATGATAATGTGCAAGGTTCACCACCCGACCGAGATACTTCTCTGATCCCCCCTGGTGAGATAATCTGTACTTCAGAACCGCCGACAAAAGTGAAAGTCTCCTCCGCGCACGCACTGTTCGTCAGTATTTCGGTTTTCCCCAAGTGCAGCCGCAATCCGTACCGAGCAGTGTGGGTTCTCAAATGATCTAGAATTTTCGCGGCGTCCCTCTTGCTTTGCGCGAAGAGTAATACATCGTCGGCAAACCGAAGATTTGTAAGAGGCTCGTTCGGGTCGTCGACAACAAAACCATAGTATTGCCCTGTTCGTCTACTGTTCAGGTGGCGCCACTTGCTCTTGAGCAACGTGAAGCAATATTCCATTATTGCTATAAACAGAAGAGCGCTGATTGGGCCACCTTGTTTTACTCCTCTTGCCAAGCAAAATGAGCGAGACTCCGCCCCTGCAATAACTGATGCTGTCTGTCCACGGCACAGCTTCTTGAGAAGCGAGATGCGCGGCTCTTCCACAGCAAACTCCCCCAACACATCCCACAAGGAGTCGTGCTCTACGGCGTCGAAGGCTTTCTCGAAATCCACCAAGCCAAGCCAAAGATCTTGCTGCCACTCGTCGCATTTTTTCCACTGTGAGCGCCCATGCGTGTAAATGATCATCCGCTGAGAAGCCCGGGCGGTAGGCTGCCTGGTCTGGCGACTGGCGTGCGATCAGCTTCGCTTGCAAGCGATTGCACACCATGCGGCTGAAAAGCTTGTCCAACATCGGGAGGATGGCGATTGGGCGATGATTATTTGGCAATTCGGGGTCTCCTTTTCTGAATAGCACGACCAATCTTGCATGTCTCCATGACTTCGGCGGCCCCCGGTCCGGCTTGATCACCTCTTTGAAGAGCATCAAAATACAGTTGCGCATGTTCGGGCTGCTTTGTTTCAACATTTCGGCAACTATGCCTGCTGCGTCTCTGCATTTGCCGCTTTTACCTAACAGCTTGCGCTGATAGGTTTCTAGTACGGTCAAAAGACAGCATCATGGCACTGAAGGGGGGCCGGGGCGGAAGCCGGCAGAAACCGGGAGAATCCGGCGGAGCTCACTGCGTGCGCGCAGATACGCACGGGAGCCACCTCGGCGCCATCGGAAGCGCGCTCCGTGCGCGCAGGCACGCACGGGAGCTACCTCGGCGCCATCGGACGTGCGTTCCGTGCGTGCAGGTACGCACGGGGGCCACCTCGGCGCCGTCGGAGGTGCGTTCCGTGCGCGCAGGTGCGCACGGGAACCACCTCGGCGCCATCGGAGAAGCGTTCCGTGCGCGCAGGTACGCACGGGGGCCACCTCGGCGCCATCGGAGGTGAGTTCCGTGGGCGCAGGTGCGCACGGGAGCCACCTCGGCGCCATCGGAGGTGCGGCTGAGGCTGAGGCAGGCTGAGGCTGAGGCTGAGGCTGAGGCCGAGGCTAAGGCTGATGCAGGCTGAGGCCGCAGGAGTACGCGGGAGCGCAGCAGGCTGAGGCTGAGGGAGGCTGAGGCTGAGGCTGAGGCTGACGCAGGCTGAGGCTGAGGCAGGCTGAGGCCGAAGGGGTATGCGGGAGCGCAGCAGGCTGAGACTGACGCAGGCTGAGGCTGTGACTGAGGCTGACGCAGGCTGAGCCTGAGGCAGGCTGAGCTGGAGCTCCAGTGTCACAGAAGATGCATCTGTAACTTCCTCGTCGCATTAGGGGCTCCAGCGTCACCGAATTTGTCCTTTTACCGTCGCTGTCGTGCCGCGGGGCGCTTCAGCGGGCAATCGTGCGCATGAAGTACGCCACGCGCCTGCGCGCTCACGAAGAGGGCCAGGGCGCCCTGTCGCCTGCGGGCGACCGCGCGGGCTTGCCCCCGCAACAACCAAAAAGGGCATGCCCACGCGCCGGGTAAAGCCTAAAAGGGCTTTCGTCTGCATGTTCCTTGCCTCCCGCCCTCCTCCTTCTTTCATCGACGTCAGAATCCCCGCCCCCTATGACGCCCCCCGCTGGCTTGGGTGGTCTACTCAGGTCGCGGGGGGGAATAGGGGGGGGTCGTTGCCACGGCTGCTGCCTCGTTTTCACGACGGGGAGGGGGGGGGTGCACCGTTCCCTCGGATGGGCGCATCACCCCCTCCAGGGGCCTCCGAGCCCCCCCTCTCCGTCCTTTCCTTCTCCTCTCCTCCTCGGACTTCAACGCCTTTGGCGTCTCCGACGACCCCCTTGGGGAATTTTAATAGTAGAGATATCCACTATTGATAGCAGCGTCTCGTTTCCAGGCGCATCCGTAGTAGTATGTAGTAGTGTCTCGTTCGAAATTACATCAACTGATACTCGTGTCTCGTTTGGGGCGGTAACCACTGATAGCGGCGTCTCGTTTGAACCTACACCCCTGCATGGCAGCGTCTCGTTTGGAATGAGCACAAAAAGAACGCGCTGTCTCGTTGATAGTAGCGCCTCCTTTGCAGACACGTCCACCATTGATCGCAGCGCGTCGCTTCCAGTCAAATCCGAACAAGAATCTAAAGAAGAATGCTTCCATATATGCTCCTACACATGGCTGTCAGGTTGCTTTGCTGGGATAATCATAGTTTTCAAAGCATTCGTCAGCTCCTCCGACGTGAGACTCTGCACGTGGCCTCCTGGTAGTCTGTCCGGCACGCTGTATTGCCCAACACTTGTATAGAACTCATCGTAAAACGACGCAAACACTTCTGCCGCGTCTTCTCTGCTTTCCTTGGGGGTGCCAAATCTATCGACAATCTTGGCAATGTGGTGCCGTTTCTTGTTGTCGCTCGGATTTGCGATCTCTTTGATGCCTTTGAAGTCGTGTAAAATACGATCAATGCGCAAAGCCCTCTGCTTCTTCATCTTTCGCCGGGCTACCTTCTTGATCTCGTTGCTAATCGATTTCCGCCGTGCTCTTTGCATGTCCCGTGGGGCGCCGGGAAGATGTCGTAGTTGCCGTCTCTCCTGTATGAGTTGGCGAATCTGGTGGTCCTCAGGAGCATATGTGGCATGTTTTTTTCGCCGGCGGGCTTGCTGCTGCGACAGCTGCGGACAGATCCTCTTCAATCCTGGCCGAAGCTGCATCGAGATCGTGAATAATGAATGGTCGTTCTTTCAACTGGCGGTCCAAAATCTCGCGGAATGTGTTTTTCTCCACCCCTGGCCCCCACGAAGGCCTCGCAGAGTGAGGTTTTCGACGAGCACTAGCGCGCACGACCAAACTTATAATATGCAGCTACTGCAATGCTGGGGAGGCGGCCAGCCTGCATATAGGATATACAATGTTTTGCGTCAGTGCTCGAAAGGCGGAGGCTGCCCAACAGACGCGGTGGCGGCTCGGGAGGCGCAGGCAGCCAGCAGACCGGCATGCCGAAAATGACAGACACCTCCCGAACCCCGTAGGTCGGACTGGCCGCGAGGCCGAAAGCCCCGCAGGGATCGCAAACAACACAAATCAAATTCCAAGCAGATGACCCATCCTGACGTCGCGGCACGCTTCGGCGGAGGCCACCAACGCAGAGGCAAGAACATTAGCAAATCTCTTAGGGCACTCGGCGGCGATGGATGTCCACTTGCGCCCCCCTGGGGCGGCGCCGGAGAGGACAACGTGATATTTGCCAGACTTAGAGCAGAGGCCGCCGCGACCGCAGCACCTCTTTGCAACGCCATCGAGGCCGGAGACGCGCCAGCCCACGATGCGCGTGGCTTTTCGCCACCGGGCGCCAAACTGGCACAAGTGGCCTACGGCCGACGTGCACGATACATCAGACATGAGGCGCGCCAGGCGAGGAGCGGCCCACATGATTGAGGACTGTGGGTTCTCTAGCAAGCAGGGCACGCCTAGAGACTTACAAAGCGAGATGATGCGGCAGCTAATGTTGAACGTGTCACTACCCAGCTGTAGCCGCGCATGCTGCGCGGCCGTGAGGACAGGGATGCCAATGGGAGACTCAGTCGATCGAATGGGGAAACGGTTCGCACGTGACCAGGTAGCGCAGGGAATGCCGAGGAAGACGCCCGCGATGATGCCGGCCTTCAGCCACCCCGTAATCATCAGCTCGAAGCGCCGGCCGAGATGGTTCTCGTCGGCACCGTTGGCCAGGTCCAGCGCGACACAGCCATGCCCGAGCGCCCTGAGTGCGGCCGACACGCGGCCACTGCGGGCGAAGAGCTCCAGGATGGCCTGGTGTCGCCGCCGCGTGGCGAGGCGCAGCTGAGCTGTGAGCAAGCCGCGGAGATGGCGCTCCACGCGCGCCGGGGAGGCTACGCACGCTGGCGCTGCTTGGGCACGGGCGTGGCGGCCAGCTGGGCGGGCCCCGCGAGCGCCGCCGCGGGCCCTGGCAACGTCTGGAGCGGCTCCGTGTTGAAGCCGTGCTCGAGGATCAGCGCGGAGTGCTCCTCCACCACCGCCCCGAGGTGAAGGGCCCAGTCCGGGACCTGCGCCAGCGTGGCCTGGAGGTGCGTCACCTCGGCGTGCCTCTTCATGCTCGACGGCGCCGACCACTGCCCATGGCGCTGGGCGCCCTCGAGGGGGCGTCGCATCGCCAGGATGTCGCGCGACGCGCCCCCGTGCCCCAGGGAGTGCGGGGTCGGGAGGAGCGGGCCCAGCTTGAGGAGGTCGGAGCTCCGGCTGAAATCCGCCCGGTACTGCGCCACGGCAAGGGCCCAGAGCGACAGCGTGGCGACGGTCATCGCCTTCAGCACGGCCAGGATCGGCCGCGCGAACGGGCCCAAATCGAGGTGCACCGATTCGCCCCACAGGTTCGTCTCGCCCGGCAGGCCCAGGTCGGACGGGTTGAGCAGAAGGCCCCAGCAAAGGAGCCGCGTGTCCGCCACGGCCACGGGCGGGATCAGAAACGCCGAGGCGAGCCGCATCGCCTCGAAAGGCCTCAAGTAACCCAAGAAAGACAGCACCACCATGATGGTCATGCGCCGTGCGTCGTGGGCAATCATCTGCCTTGCGATGGCAGAGGCTGCTGGCCGAGGAAGCGGCGCGCGGGTGGCCATCGGACTCCGCCGCTGCCAGCCGACCACAGACCGGGTCGCCCTGGGGAGCATGAACTTCCAGGCCCCCGCCAAGCCCGGCGTGGATTGGGCCAGCGCCGCTGAGAACTGTGCGCCCTTGCTGGGGATCTCGTTGTTGAGGAGCATGTGGTTCAGGTATGCCGTGGTCGCCCCGTCGAGCTCCGCCATCGAGCTCCAGTCCAGGCGGTGGGCCGAGCAGAAGGCCAGGAAGCCGCTGAGGAGCGTGAGATGCGCCGCCTGCGTCGCCGGGCGGACGGCCGCCAGCTCCAGGTGGCTCAGCGTGCCACAGGGTGCGGAGCTCTCGACCAACGCCGTGGCCAGCGACATCCGCCGGCGGACGGCATCGGTCGGCCCCGCCGCCGCCCGACGCCGCGGGGAGGCTCTGGCTCGGGGCATGGCCGCCCGCCCGCGGCCTTGAACCACCGCGGGCTGCGTCAGAGAACTAGGAGCGCGTACCCCGACTGAGAGGGTCCGAGGGGTGGTGCTCCGACGGAATCCACCGACACCGAAGACGGGACCCCGTTGCCAGCGACAGCATTGCGATCTTGAGTAACGGCACCTTCAGCAACGGCGACGAGGCACGGCCCTTCGACACGGCGAGGCAGAGCGGCAGGTTGGCGACGAGCGCCAGCAAGCGGCAGCCGAAGCACGAACTTGAGCGCAGCAGGTGGCGGTACGACAGCAGTAGGGCCTCGGCCTCCAGCTCTAGGATGTTGTACCCAGAGTCGACGGCGGTGGCAATGACCCCACCCCAGCGGCACGGCGCAAGCAGCGATCGAGGAACTCTTCGAACACGGCGACCGACGGCTCTATGAAGGACACGCCCCCGCCCCCAAGCTCGGGGGGGAGGGGGGGGTGACGAGCGCTGGGAGGAGGTGAGACATCTGCGGCCTCGTCACGCAAGGCACTCTCTCGGGCCCTCTGGAAGCCGTCCACACGATAGCGCCACCGCGCGCTGAGGCGCCCGATCCGAGCCACCTCAGAGCGCGGCGCCCGGCGGCGGCACACGCCCAGCCCGAACTCGCTGGCGCCCGAGCACGCGACGTGGCTGCTCCAGGGGGCCGACAGGTCGCACGCCAGCAGCGGCAGGAGACACCGTGCCTGCCACAGCTCCCACCGGACCGCGGGCCACAGCTCCTGGATGGCGGCGCCGTTCAACTCGACGAAGGCGTTGGCCGAGTTGAGGAGGGCCAGGGCCTCGCGCCGAACGAGGGACGTCCACGTGATGTGCCCCAGGAGGATCCGGAGGAGGTGACCCGACACCTTCTTGCGGCGCAGGACCTCCTCGATGGCGTACCGCAAGCGCCAGACGTTCCGCCCCTTGACGGAGAGCCACCGCCCGGCGCGCAGCTCCAGGCCGAGGAAGGTGCAGTCGCCGGACGCGCGCTCGGCGTCGTGGACGTGGATCCCGACGCTCTGGAGCTGCCCCGATACCTGGTCGACCACAGCGTCGACGCGGGCGGCGTTGGCACCCGCGGCCAGGTAGTTGCCCACGTACCCCGCGCACGCGACGTCCGTCGGCTGAGAGAGCGACACCGCCGGCCGCCCGTCCTCTATGGTCAAGGAGCTGGGCACCCCGGCGCGGTCGATCGCGGCCCTCAGCACGCACTGGCACAGATGCATGGACCACGAGAAGCCCATCGGCATGACGGCGATGCAGCCCTGCACAGCCCCATCAGGAAGGTCAGGGACGCCGGCGGCTCGAAGGAAGGAACTGTCGATCGGCGGGAGCCGGAAGTAGTGCTCCATGCCAGAGGGCATCCACATCTGGTAAAACGCATTGGCGATGTCGCCGGCGGCAACCAAGCGCTGGCCTCCCTCCACCTCAAGGTCTGAGAACGCCGAGGCGGTGGGGAGCCGCGTGGACGGGGCGTCTGTGAAGTAGCAGTTCGCCGTCCGAGTGTCGAATATAAGCCGAAGTGATCCGTCCTTCTTGGCCGCGCAAAAAGCCCCCATGCACTTCGCGGAGGGGTCCTGGGCCACGAACGTCAGCATATCGCGCCGCCAGAGCTGCGGCAAAATGTCGGAGTAGAGGGAAGGCGAGCCGGCCAAAATCGGGTCCAAGTGCGGTCCACGAGGGCAGGCCTCACGAAGAAGCGATTCAGCATCTGCAGCGGGTCGTAGCACGTTCAAGCGCCAGTCCTCAAGCCACGATGTGTCCGACGTGTTAAGCAGGCCCTGCAGAGGCACGGCATGCTCTCCAGCGCTCGGCCAAGAGACAGTCCCTCGCATAAGGACGGGTGGGGCCGCCAGATTCGCACAGCGGCGACCCTGCGAGGAGCTCGCCAAGAGCCCCCTCGCGCAGCCGGCGCTCCTCGGGCGGCTTGGACAGTCGTCGGCAGCACCCGGCCACGTGTTCCAGGGCGCCCCGCTGGGCCGATGTGCATGGGCCCGACGGCGAGACGCCAGGGGAAGAAATCGAATTCATGACGGCGATGGCGTCGTTGGCCCAAGCGACGCCATGGGCATGCTCCTGGCGCCGGCGAAGGGCTCTCCGAGACGGGCCGTGTCCAGGCCCCGCGGGTGCAACAGGAAGAGCTGGCAGAGGGAACAGGTCACGCTGGCGACCACCCGACGGCGAGCTGTCACAAAACTGCGTGGACGGAGGGCTGGGAGCACAGGGGCCCACTGGTGGGCGAGACGGCGCGGCCGCTGGCTGCCCAGGTCCAGCGGCCGACAGGGAGTCACCCGTCATCATCATGATGGCCCTTCTTGTTGCCCTTCTTCCCCTTGGTCGCCAGCGCGCGCTCCTCGCGCGCCTTCCTGCGCTCCTTAGCCACCGCCCACTCCTTCGTGAGCTCCTCCTTCAGATGCTCCGCCAACTGCGGCGAGACGCAAATGTTCCCGCGGACCAGGTCACAGCCCAGGATCAGGTGCGTGTCCAAGTTGTCGTCCTTCGTCTCCGGCGCCAGCCGCTCGCGGCACCGCCCCTCGTGGAGCTGCGCGATGCGGGCAAGCAGCTCGCCCGACGCCAGGTCCACCACGTTCAGCTGGTCGTAGATCGTCATGAGCTCGAGCAGCCTGGACGCGCGCTCGTGCTCGGCGACGCCGTACTCCGAGGCGTGCAGCCGGGCCTCGGTGCGCCATCGGGCATGGCGCCCTAGCGGTGTCCCGCCGTTGGTCCCCATGAAGCGGAGGACCCACCGGCACGTCCGCGGGCCCTTCACGGGCCAGTCTGGCCACGGGTGCTCGACCATGGCCAGCACCGCCTCCCGAAAGGCCCGATGTCGCTGCCCCAGCACATCGTAGCTCACCGCGAGGATGCGCACGTCGGCAGCAGCGGCTGGCGCGGCCGGCGCGACGGCAGCGCCGCCCCCAGCCCCCGGCGCCGCAGCGGGGGCGGCCGGAGGGGTGGCCCCCGCTGCCCCAGGCCCGCGGCCGCCGCTGCCGCCAGCAACGGCGGCACGGGAGGGCAGCGCCTGCCGCCGAGGGGCCGCCGAGCGCGGCAGCGAGACCGGCGAGCCCGCCGACGCCAGCCGCTGGCGCTGCGGGGGCGGCGGCCGCGATCGGCGCCGCGGGCGCCGGCGCCGCCGCAGCCGCCGCTGGGGCCACTGGAGGCGCCACCAACACGCCGCCCACGGCAGGCGCAGCGCCCGCGGCCGCTCCGGCGGCAAGCCCGGCGCCCAGAGCCGCTCCGGGCGCGGCGGCTAGCGGAGCCGCAGCGGGGGCCCCTGCTTCTCGGGCGGTGCCACTTATGCAGTTATAATCCAGGTTAGCAACTAGATACGGGCGCCGTTTACTAACTCATTTGTATTTAGACATATAACTTTTGTAACTGTTTCGTAACTGAAACGCGCGCGCGCCATGGGTCACGCGCCCGAGCATGCTTTTCAACCATCAAAATCGCAAGTGAAAGCTAACTGAAACATCCATGCGCGCGCGCTTTGTCAGTCACGCATCAAATGCCGCGCGGAGCGAACGGGGGGCTCATGAGGAGGGGGCATAGGGGCGGGAGGGTGTATCGCAGCATCGTTGAGGCATCCTGGGCCCCCTCTTGTTCTGCCCCCCCTCTGCTCCTTATCCTTCATGGGTGGGCTCGCCGCCCCCCCCGCCCTCCGCCCCCCCCTCGTCATTGCCGTTTTGGCTCGAAACGTTTGATGCCCATGGATCCTCCGAGCAAGAAGCGGAGACTTGATCTCGATCTCCGCACTTCATATAGAGGCGCCGCCCAGATCCTCGCTCAGCTGGGCGACGCCGCGACGCCAGAGAACGCGCGCCACACACTGAGAGAGGAGTTGCGGCGCACTTTGGGCGTGAACACGCCCGCGGGCCCCCTCTTTGGCAAAGTCACATTGCAGTTGAAGTCGGGCGGTGAGTTTGCGTTGGACCACATGCGGCCGCAGGCGTTGCTGTACACGTTGTGTTCCCGTTCGAGGTTCTTTGCAGCATTTTGGAGGCAGCGTTTGCTAGTCAACACGGGTTCGGGGTTTCTTCTCTACACCGACGAGACGTCTTGCGGCAATCAGCTCCGCCCAGACGCAAGGAGAAAATGTCAGGCCTTGTATTTCTCGCACTCGGCTCTCCCGACGTGGTATCGGGCGCGCCAAGATGGATGGTTCGCGTGGGCGTACGTGCCAGCTGAAGTACATCACGATATAGGTGGAGGCCTTGCACAGCTGTTCAAGACGATGTGTTCGGATTTCTCCTGCGGCAGTCACAATTTCATAGATGGCATAATGCTCCCGAGCGGGTCCGAGCGGTTCGAACTGAAATGTGGCATTTTCGCAGTCATCCAAGACGAAAAGGCGCATAAGGAGTGCGCCTCCCTCACGGGGGCGGGCGGGATTCGCCCGTGCATACGCTGCAAAAACATAGTTCGGAGAGTGAATCTACCTGCAGGTGAGCACACGTTGATTTGCACGTCTGCGACTTTTTTGGGAAACCGTTGATGCCGCATTGCATTGCCGCGACGTCGACGACTTGCTCGTGGAATCCAGGAACAACTCGCAGATAGTCGCTGGGCTGACGCACAACGAACACGGGATCATTTGGGACAGAGCTTTTAGACAGATCTACGACCCGATCCATCACAACGTGGAAGACTGGATGCACGTATTCCTCTCGAGCGGCGGGGTTGGCCAATACGAGGTCAACGGCTTCGTCGAAGCATTCGGGGAGCACGGCATCGACCCATCCGACTTCGACGCCTTCGCGTCCAAGATATCATGGCCTGCTGCGTCGTCTCGTTTCCCACCCAGGTTCTTCCAGGCCAGGATGCCAGACGAAGTGGAGAACCATTGCAGGTGCTTCGCGTCGGAGACTGTCATGGCCGTGCAGGTGTTAGCGTTGTTCGTGCTCGTGGTGGCGGAGCGCAGTGGGCGTCTGCCGAACCATTGTCGTTCAATGCTTCTGCTGTGCCAGGTGCTTGCGATTTTTTGCATGCAAGACGAGGCCGTGAATCACACGGACCTCTTGGGCCATGCCTTGAAGCAACACCACGCGACATTTCTCCAGATATATGGTCGGAGCAAGTGCAAGCCGAAGATGCATTTTGGATACCACTGCAAGGACGCCATTTCCCGCCTCCTCTGTAACCTCAGCTGTTTCGCGATGGAGCGGAAACCAGCGAGGGGAAGAGCGTTGCACTCCATTGTGGCCGATCCGAGAAGTGGACGAGCCACATGCTCTTCAGGACCACGGCGCAGCGCCTGGCCCGAGCTGGCGAGCCAGAGCCCTTCCAGGCGGAACACCTCGTGAGCCCGACGGACGCCCCTGGACTTCAAGTTGCATTGGCCTCAATGTTCCCCGATGTGGGGCCTGCCATATTCCGGGCGTCGGCCTGCCAGACAGAGCGGGGTTTCTTTAGAGCAGGTGACCTCGTCGCGTGCGATAATGCAGGCACCCGCGTCGTTGGGCGGTGCTGCTATTTTGCTGGCGGGTCTCTGAGTGACACGGGCCGACGCGCGTTTGGCGTCTCGGCCCAAGTGCGCGCGGAGATGCCAGGCGGCAGATGGGACGCGCGCCAATCTTGGGCGCGGGCCCCTGTTGCTGCCATCCTCTGCGCGGCCCCGCGCGTGGACCCGCGGCCAGGCACGCGGCCGTTGCTTCCAGTTTTGCAGCGGTTCTGGACCCACGGTGCGCCGGGGACAAAACAATTGCCGAAGACTCGCCTCGGGACAAAACAACTGCCGAAGGCTCGCCTCGGTTCCTCCTCCTCCTTATCCTCCGCCTCCTCCTCCTCCCCCCCCTCTCCAACTCCGCCTCCATCCCTCTCCAACTCCACCTCCATCCCTCTCCTCCTCCCCCCCCTCTCCAACTCCACCTCCACTCCACCTCTCCAATTCCACCTCCAGCCCGTCGAGCGAGGATCGACGGTCGTGAAAGATTCGCCGTTCGTCGTGATCTATATTAACACATACATGAGGGATATATATATAGAGAGAGAGAGAAAGAGGGGAGAGATATGTGTATATACATATATATATGTTCACACGTAAAGACAAGGAGATATATAGATAGATATAGAAAGATATACATATATATGGAGAGAGAGAGAGAGATGTAGAGCTAGAACGCGAGAGAGCGAGAGGGCGAGAGAGGGGCCCTCCCCCCAGAGGTGTCCGAGAGGGGCCCAAGAGTGCTCGAATAGGGCCCAATACATACGGCTCATATGGCCCATTGGGATCTTCGGGCTCATAGGGCCAATGCGGGGCAATTGCCGCATGCACGTGGTGAAGTGTTGCTTCCGCTTGGGCCTCCTTGGGCTCATAGGGCCCATGTGGCCATTGGGGCCAATGGGGCTCCTTGGGGGCTCATGGGGCCCATGGGGCTCATGGAGCTCACGAGGCCCATCCAGCTAGCCCTCCGCCTCCCCCGAGTCTATTCTTCAGCCTTTTTGGCCCCAGGCCCCAGGGCGATGTGGCCCGCCCCCGAGGAAGGCGACGCCTTCGACTTGCCACCGCCGCCAACCGAGGGTTACCTCGGGCCCAAGCTTGTGCCGCAGGGCACGTTGTCTGCCCAGGGCGAGGCGGCCATCGAGGCGATCACGGGCTGCAAGGCGACCGTCCGCGGCCGATGCAAGGGCAAGCGCAATCGCAATGGCGGGAGATTCCTGACCGTGCACGGCCCGCCTGAAGGGCTGCAAACTGCATGGCGATTGGCGGTCGAGCGCACCGGGGGCAACGGCATCGATGGCGCTAGGAAGACCAGAGAGCAGCAGTTGCAACATTCAGCGGATGAGCGCCGACGTCAACAGCAACAAAGTCGGCAGCACCATCAGGATACTTCGGCATCATCAAGCTCGGCAGCGCCATCAGGGGCACCTACACCGAGCTCGGCGGCACCATCGAGAGCCCTTGCATCCAGACCTCCAGCACCATCGCGTGCACGCGCCAGCGAGCCGATGTTCGTGCAGGCGCAGGGCGGGCGCGCAATCGACGCGGACCCGATGTTCGTGAATCCGATCGCCGAGCCGACTTCCAGCCAAGGGGGCCCCGATCCCGTCTATCAAGATCTTCTTCATGAGCTCGCCACCGAATTCTTCAGTTCGACTGCGGCGGAACATTCGACTACTATCGACGACGGTTCGGACACAGAGATGGAATCTCCACCATGCCCTTCGCCAGCTGCGGAGGAGGAGGAGTACCCTTCGCCAACAGCCGAGGACCCTTCGCCAGCAGCCGAGGGCGAGATCTTGTGAGAGCCCTCGGCCGACGCTCATGAAAACACTCTAGATTGCAAGAGGCGCGCCCTCCAGCTCAGAGGCGCGCCCTCCGTATACATATGTGCGCGCGGCCGCGTGCGGGACAAAAAAAAACTGGGGGCTCGCCTCGGTCGGAGGCTCGCCCCGACTGCGCCACCAGCATCAGAATCACAAGAGGGGGCCCACGCGGACCCGAATGAGGTCCAGATGCAATGGCGCCCGCGGGGCTCCCAGAGGGGCCCAAGAGGGCCCCGAGAGGGGTCCGAGAGGGTTCCATGAGGAGGGCCCCATACATAAGACTCACAGGGCCCATTGGGATCTTAGGGCTCACGGGGCCCATAGGGACCAGCGCGCGTGGTAAAGTGTTGCTTCCGCTCGGGCCGCCTTGGGCTCATAGGGCTCATATGGCTCCTGTGGCCAATGTGACTCCTTGGGGGGTTGTGTGTGTGTGTGCGTGCGTGCGTGCGTGCGTGCGTGCGTGCGTGTGTGTGTGTGTGTGTGTGTGTGTGTAAGTGTGCGTGTGTGTGCGTGTGCGTGTGCGTGTGCGTGTGTGTGTG
>CAUYUJ010019183.1:138508-155495 GCA_963575745.1 Prorocentrum cordatum | reverse complement strand
GATGAAGGAGGCTAAGAATGCAACGGCCCCCAAGGTGGTCAAGAAGAAGGCGCCCCCCAATGTGGTCAAGAAGAAGGCGGCCCCCAAGGTGGTCAAGAAGAAGGCGCCCCCCACGGGTCCCAAGCCAAGTGCGCCGCCGCCACGCGTTCCCAAGCTCTTCGCCGACAGCGACAGCTCTAGCGCCAGCGGCTAGCGCCAGCGCCCAGGCATAGTGCGCATTGCGGTGCCACGCGCGCGATGAGATGACGCGCCTAACGCGGGCCCCGAGATCGGGGTAGGCTCGCCGCCCTTAGCGATTTGAAAAATAGCCCCTTCCTCCCCCCGTCCTCGAGGTACCGAGGATGCCTTGAGAAGCTCCCTGGATGCCCCCTCCCCTTTGCCCCCATGGGAGGCCCTCCAGAGTCGCAAAATTTGTCCCTCGGAGGCGCCCCAGAGTCCGCAAAAATGCCCCCCCTGGGAGGCTCTCCAATGGGCCTCGAGCCAGCTTTATCCAAAGTGTAAAATAGCTCCGAACATCTTCCATCCCCCGAACCCCCCCCCCCACTCCTTCGATCCCCCCCCCCCGCCCCATCCTCCGAAAACCATGCTCTTTCGAAAAACACATTTCTCCGCGCCCCTTCCAACCTGCAGCACCTTGGCTTTAGCCCGAACAGTTCGGGGAAGGCTCGCCCCCCTCCCGCCCGCGGCCGCGGGCATGAAGCGCCCATCCGCCTTCGCTGAGGCGAGCGCCGAGAAGGCCGCCAGGCCCGCGAGGCCGTCAGGGGGTGGGGGGGGGGGGCGAGGAAGATGAGGAAGAAGGAGGAGGGAGGAGGAGGAGGAGGTCAGGGAGTTCCTGCCTCCGCCCCGAGGTCCGCCTCGGGCTCGCAGGACGGCGATCAGGAGCGCCGAAAAGCCGCGGCAGGGCCACAAGAGGCGCGACCCCGCCGTGACCCGGCCGTGACCCGGCCGTGACCCGCCCGTGGCCCGTCCTGGTTCGGAGGCCGCTTTTCAAAAAAAAAAAAAAAAAAAAAAAAAAAAGGAAACGATTTTCATGTGTTTCCCCGTAAAGAATCAACAGAAATAGCATTCTTTTTGTTATATGTTCAGCGACCTGTTTGGCGATGCCCTCTGAAGGAGCCTTTGCTTGGGGCTGAGGGTGCTGCGGGATCGGTCATCCCCGATGTGATCGACTGGGCCGTCGTCTTCCCCGATGGGCCCTCGCCAGTTGACTTGGCCACCGATGATCAGCAGCGCTTTGGCCAGAAGTGCTGCAGTTGCCAGATCATCTTCCCCAAGGACGGCTCGATGGAGTTGAAACAGATCACCAGCCACTCCTGTCGGTGCCACGACTGCGCCACACTCTACAAGCGCATCCAGCGCATGACCAAGAGCACGGGCCTGGACACTAGGAAGCTCACGGCCGACGAGCGCGTCAACCTGATGCGCGAGGCCCACGGCGAGATGGGCCCCGACCTCCAGAAGCGCCTGGAGGAGACGATCCGCGTGAGCAACATCCGCCGCACGTGCAGCAAGCTGACGGTCGGAGGGCCTTTCGAGGACCCTGCGGACGTGAGGCTCCGCTTTAAGGACAAGCCAGAGCAGCTGGCCAACATCGAGAAGTACGCCCAGAGACTGCATTGCCCCGTTCGGCGCATCCACTTGGCGCAGGTCCCGACCCACACGCAGGACAACACCGCGGAGGACATCACCGAGGAGGAGCGCACCCGCAAGGTGGTCGGCGAGCAGGACATCAAGAAGCAGAAGCCCACCAAGGACGACACGGGGAACTCCGACAAGAGGATCAACGCGGCGGCGAAGAAGAAGTTGCAGGTTGAGGTCGATAAGCTCCTGGGCGCGGTGAACACCCTGAAGTCGCAGAAATGCCAGGCGACCGCGCAGGACATGGAGGGGGGCGTGCCGCCCCATGTCATGAAGTCGGTCGACAAGAACATCGCGGCCCTGGAGGCGGCCATCGAGGCGGGGAAGGGCCTGAAGGATGCCGACGGAGCGACGAAGGGTGATGCGACGGCCTACATCGACGATGCCACGAAGAAGGCAGATGCCGCCAGCGCCCTCGGCGGCCAGATGGGTTCCCTGATCCAGTGGGCGCTGGATGCAAAGACTCAGGAATCCACGGCGGGGTAGGGCGGGGCCACTCGTGGCGCCGATGGCGGCGGCACGGCCCGTCCCCGAACCTCTGGGCTGAGCCAGCCGAGGTTTTCAAGTTGCGATTCGATTGAGTTTTGCTTACAAGCCATGTGAGAGCTGGTGCTCTCCAACCACTCACGCTATGCGCTTGAAACATCATGCCTCCTCCTCGTCCTGCCTCATCCCCCCTCCGCCCCTTGAGGTTGACACGGGACACATGTAAGAGACAACGAGACGGAGAGGGGGAGAGGGGGAGGGGAAGAGAGTGAGAGAGATATGTATGTATGTATGTGTATATACATATATATATATACAACGGGAGAGAGAGAGAGAGAGAGAAATAGATACGAATACTTCACTTGGAATGCCTGGGGCCCCAGCCCCAAGATGCCCCCCCACCCCAAATGCGGCCCCAAGGTGGCTTCAATGTGACCCCAGCCGAGACGGCCAATCTATCCCAAGATGGCTTACACTATGCCTCCAAGACGGCCAAGATGCCCCGAGAGAGCCCAACATTGCCCCAATTTGTCTCCACGGCGGCTCAAATGCGCCCAAGACTGCCCGAGATGGCTTCAATCTTGTCCAAATCGGCCCCATCGGCCGCCCTCGCTCCTTATGCCCCACGTTCGCCCATGCGTCCGTAGCCGTCGGCTGATTGCGGCGCCCCCGCGCGTTTGCATTTAGCGCGATGCAGTTTTTCATTGGGTTTGCGTTGGTCACCATCCGTGGGGAATGCCAGGAGCTGTTCCCGACGCCGCCCACTAAGGATCAGGGCGCGACGCCGCCCACTGAGGATCAGGGCGCGACGCCTGCGCGCGGTCGACCCAGTCCCTGTCCGAGATCGAGCCCGACTAGCGGGCCAGCAACGGCAGACATCTTCGTTGACGGTCCGATTACCCCGCCGCAGTTGGCGAGGAGGGTGCCGAGGCGCGTCAAGCCAACCGCGTGGACTCCGAAGCTGCGGGACCAGAGAGCGATGGAAAGAGGGCAGAAGAGGACCGCGACGACGGCTGGGCTGCCAGCCCAGGTTCGGAAGGCAAAGTCCAGCCAGACGGGGGGCGCGACGGCCCGCGTCGACAACGGCCCGAAGGCCGATCGCAGTGCGCGCTCGCGCGGCAGTGAGACTAGGGTGATCATCGTAATCGATGATTAGAGTTGGTCTATACAGACCACGATGGGCATCACGTTTTTCACAATGCATTGCCGCGCGAGCTGGGAACCGCATGACTTTCTGGCGCGGCCTCGGGGCAACATCATCTGCCTCTTCCCCATTGCCCTGGCCGCTCGGAGGCTCGCCCCGACCCCGCGGCCAGGCGCCGTCTTCATCCCGCCCGCTCTTCTCTCCCCCCCCCACCCACCCACCCCGCTCCCATCCCACCCCCCGCCCGCCCTCCCGAGCTGCGAGTAGCTACTTAGGCCCAAGGTGCGCGTCGCGATCGAGTGGCCCCCGACCCGTCCTCGCCGCAGAGTTTGGGCGTAGCGATGGCCACGTTGGACCGAGTCTTTGCCGACGCCGTCGCCTACTTGAGGGCCAACGTCACGGCTGCTGGCGGGGTCGGGGCGATCACGGCCGACGCGTTCAGGGCGATGCTCCAGGCGGGTCGCCAATCGATCCTCGACGGCATCTCGCGCAACCCCCAAGTGGACATCCAGACTTCGACGGCCTGCATCGGCGCCCTGACCAACAGCGATTTTCCTGCCACGATGCGCCAGGACGCCTTGCGGCCAAAACGGCCATCCTCCTCCCCCTCCTCCTCCCCCTCCTCCTCATCCGTCTCATAATCCTCGATATGACCCGCCCTCCTCATCGCTCGCCTCACCCTCGCTAGCCTGATCACTCCGCGTCGCCCTCCCTCCCGCTTCGCCATCCAGGAGTTCGTCAGCCTGGTGAACGCGCGCGTGGGCCCCCATCGGGCGCGCGGCACTCCGCCGCCTACGATCATGCAGACGCACTTCTTCATCCAGCGCACGCTGACGGAAGCCGACTGGGAATGCCTCAGGAGCACGACCAGGCCCGTCCAGGACAAGATCGAGACCATCGTCGACCGCGCGGAGGCCCTGGGCTGCGTGCACCCATCGGAGATCACGCACGTCCATTGGGTCGCCGTGATCGCGACCGCTTCACAGGCGGGCGCTGGGGAGGCACATCACGCGATTAATGGCCACAACGCGCTGGGACTGCTCGGCGACATGAAGGCGTGCATGAGGCGCGAGCGTTCCCGTGTTCGACTGCCCCACTACGGCGTGGTCACCGTGTACCCCGACTCGCCTGCGACGCTCCGCACCTTGCACCAGGGCTTGCACGACCGCGCCAACCAGTTCGCAGCTCCCGTGGGCAACATGGTGGACGAGAACGTCTTGATGCAGTTGAGGCGCAATGTGCCCAAACCAGTCGCCTCGCAGCCCCTCCCCTCCCCGATGTTATCTACATAATTAGGTTGTCGGGGGGCGTGTGTTGATGAAGCTTTGGGTGGGGTGAATTCTTCAACGGGGGCGGCGAGCGCTGGGCCTTGGGCCCATTCTTTCGGCAGGGTCTCCATGCCCGCTCGTCGCGCCCACACGTCGGTGGTCACCCCTCCGCGCCGCGCGGCCGTGAGCCCCACGTACAGCATGGAGAACAACATGATGCAGATGCTGCAGGCGATGATGACGGGCCAGTTCGGCGACCGACCGAACGACGGTATGCTCCGCAACCTCCAGATCTTCCCGTCGCCATTGCAGCTGCCGTTGGAGGACGCCCCCGCGGGGGGCGCCGCCGCCGCTCCAGCAGGCGGAGCGGTGGCGGCCATCGCCGACGGATCGGTGGACGCGCGCGACGTCGAGCCACCTGCTGACGGCGGAGCGGCCCTGGACGAGTCGGCGCCCGAGCCTCCCGCGGGTGACGCGGGCGGCCTCATGAAGTACATGGGGGACAAGCTCAAGAAGGGCATTGACAAGAAGAAGAAGACGAAGGTGGCCAAGAAGAGGCCTTCCGCGGCGATGAAGAGGCCAGCAGCTTCTGCGTCGACCGCCCCCCCGAAGGTTGCCAGGAAGACGGGGGCCGCCCCGGGCCTGAAGTTCCCAGGGGTCCCGAAGGGCCCGACGGCTACGAAGCGCCTTCCCAGCGGCTGGACCATCTACACGAGCCTCAGCAAGGGCAAGTGGCGCGTCAAGAAGGAGGGGGTGCGCACGGACCACGGCTTCCACTGGAACGCCAAGGCCTACACGGCCAAGGAGGCTTGGGGCATGCTCTTGGAGCACGTCAACTACGGCAAGTGAGCCGCCGTGGACGGGGTGCGCTTCCTAGGGCGCGAACCTAGGCAGGTGGGGTTCAGCGATCGATCTCGATCGCTAGCATGCTTCAAAGTCCCCCGTGCGTCCTTCCTGCGCGGTAGGCTCGCCGCCGCGCAGGGTTTGCGATGAAAAAAACGCTTGCCCTCCCCCTTCCGCGCTGTCCTCCCTCCTCCGCCCTCTTTTCATCTCCCCCTCCCCGCGGGCCGCGGTTCTTCGAGGGGGCGGGGGCCTAGGCCCCCGACCCCATCAAAGAACCGACGTTTCGGACGGGTTTTCGAAAACGCCATGTTACGATGAAGTTTTTTGTGTGATGACGATGATGATGATGGTGATGATGATTACGATGGCGATGATCATGATGACGAAACGGGGGGGTCGGCGGAACGGCGTAAGCCACTTGAATGCAAGCGTTTTTTGGGGCGTCTTGAGGGCCTCTTGAGGGCCTCTTGGGACTTCGGGACTTTGCCATTTTTTCAATCGCGCCGAGTCGGCGAAGGGTAGGCCGTCGGGTTCAGGCCGTCGGGGCTCGTATCGGGTAGGCCGTCGGGTTCAGGACGTCGGGGTAGGCCGTCGAGTACGCCGAGCTGATGGCCGTCGGGTAGGCCGTCGGGTAGGCCGAGCTGATGGCCGTCAGGTAGGCCGTCGGACGTCCTACTTCGGGTCCTCCGCGCCCTTGTCGACCTCCAGCCAGCTGGAAGCCGAGCCGCCTGCAGGCTATTCTTCTTCAGGGGCCTGCACCGACACCACTGCCGAGACGGGGATCTTGATGTTCGAGCTGCCAGCGCTGGTCGATTTGTGCTCCATGGCGTGGCACATCTTGTAGCCACTCTGCCAGCCGTCGTCGTAGCCGTCATTGTAGCCACTCTGCCAGCCGTCGTCGTAGTTGTAGGCCACCTTGTAGTTGTCGGCCTTCGTGTAGTTGTCCTTCTCGTACTGGTTCTGGCGCTCGTTCATCTCGAAGTCGCACTGGCGCAGGCCGCTCTCGAGATCCGCGTCGACGTAGAGGCCCCACTTCTCGTTCACGAACCACTCCTGGTCCAACTCGCCGTCCCAGGTCTCTGGGTGCCTGTTCGCCAGCTCGCATCGGTGCAGCTTCACCTTGGTCTCGGGGGCGTCGTTGCCCAGGATGTCCTGGATGAGCTCCGCCTTGCAGTCCTTGAGCTTAGGGAACTGCGGCCACGGGTCGTCGCCCGAGATCGGCACGTAGAGCGGCACCCACATGTCAAGGTGCGACAAGTAGAACCAGCACTTCATCCTCGTCTCCCTGTTGATCATAAGGTAGTGCACGCCGTGGTGCGGGCCAAACGCCATCGGGTTCAGCGTCGGGTTGGGCGTCGGGATGGCCGTCGGGTTCGGCGTCGGGTTGGCCGTCGGGTTGGCCGTCGGCGACGGCGCGGGCGGTGGCGCCCGAAAACTTGAGCCAGAATGTCTGTATACCGCGTGGGAGCCGCTTGGGGGCGTCTTGGGCAGTCTTAGGCCATCTTGGAGCCATATTGAGCCGTCTTGGAGGCTTCGTGGACGAACTTGAAGGCATCTTGGACTCTCTCGGGCCATCTTGGGCGCCATCTTGGACCATCTTGGGCGGACTCGGAGGCCATCTTGGGGGCCATCTTGGGCCAACGTAGCCATCTTGGAGGCCATCTTGAGCCGCCTTGAGCCGTCATTCCCATATGTCGCTCGGCGAGCTCCGCCCCTGCGAGAGAGACAACTGCGACGGTTGCGCACTTGGCAGGCCCGTGGCTGGCTCGATAAACCCGAGACAAGCAAGTTGTAACATCCAGTCATAATGCAGCACGCCCAACGCGCTATATGGTAGCGTCGCGACTGCGTGGCCTCCTCCCGCGGCGACGGAGACGCCGACGACGTTGGCGGCGGCGGCGGCGACGGCGGCGGCGACGACGACGACAGCGATGTCCCGCGTCTCGGCCGTAGATCGGGGCGAGCCTCCGATGCGCGAGGGGAGGTATGATGATGATGATGATCGGGGCGAGCCTCTGATCATCGCCATCGCTATGATGATCGCGATGCAAACCGCGTCTGTCAGGCCACGGGTTTTCATGTAGCGTTTTTCGCCGTGAAAGCTAAGTGATCGTAAGTGGCTCGGGCGGCGGGGCGCCGTGGACCAGAAACCGCTACTCGATTTTGGCAACAAAAGCTCAATGATTCGCAATTGATTATAAGTCCAGATGCGGGCTTATGGCATAAATGCATAATGCCAGTTACATTTTGAATATATGCAGGATATCCCACATATAAGCCATGCGTGGCTTATAGTCTGGCTAGATTTGCTTAGGCCACTTATATGGTTCGCTTACATGACTTGCAAGCTGAGACGGGTGCCTTATAAGCATGGGTTATAAGCTCTCATGCGCCACCGCCCGTGAAGCGCGGCCGCGCCCGCGGCGGGGGCGCCGGCGCCAGCCGCGCCCGCGCCCACGCCGAGAGCCCCCGCGCCAGCACGGCCGGCGAGGTTGGGCACCGCGCGCGGCCCTGGCGGGAGCCCGAGGCGGCCCTCGGCCGCCGCGCGCAAGGCGTCGCAGGTGGCGGGAGCCGGCACGGCGCGGAAGCGGTGGATGCGGGACGCTCCTGTCGCGGGGTTGCCGGCCCCCATCGCACCACCGATGCTCGGCAGCCATGCCGCGATGTCGGCGCCAGGGGCCCCTGCCGCGAACAACTGCTCCTCGTAGCAGTCGCCGTCGGGGGTCAGGATCGCGAGGTCGGTCCGATGGGGCGACGCGATCAGCACCATGCGCTCGTGCCAGACCTCTGGCCCAAGGATGTCGTAGCGCTCCAGGATGAAGTCGCCCGGCGAGATCCCCAGGCCGGCAAGGTACTCGGCGACGTGCGCCGCCATCACTGCTGGGAGCCGAGCCGGCGAGAGCGGATCTCACGCGCCTGCTTGGTACCGATGTCCTCCAGGGACGCGATCGGGGTCACGAGCGCGCCTGACGCGGTCGGCGGGCCCGCGGCCTGCGGCACGCCCGCGCCGCTGCGGCGCAACGCCAGCAGGACGCAGCAGGCGCCGGCCGCGGCCGACACCACCGCCAGAGCGAGGGTGCCCGGCAGCGTGAGCCCAGTCACCGTGCTCTCCGAGCTATGGCCGCCCGGGCAGGTGATGCGCGGCTCGCACGAGCACGAGCAGGGGGGGCACTTCGCGCCCGCCGAGGAGGAGTACGCTATGACACCAGCGCCTGCGGCCTGGCCGGCCCCCCGCAGCAGCTCCCACACTGCTGTGTGGAGCACCTCCATGCGCGAGCCCGCGGGGCCCAGAGCTTGAGCAGCAACGGTTGCACACAGATGTTGACGCAATACGTGCTCACAACACCGCTTCGCGGCAACCGTGCGGCCGCTCCAGCTCTACATCTCTGCAAGACGATATGAAATCTCCCACGGGTCGATGGTCGGATCCAGTATCGATGTCGGGAATCACCTTGCATTTCTTCACGTCAGCCTGTTTCTTGGCCGGAATAATAATGAACTCAAGCTGCTTCTTGTTTATGCCATTTCCGTACGTCCATCACTTCTCGTGTCCGCCTGCGCTGAATGTGTTAGCGAGCCGTAAACAATGAAAACAACACCAATTGATCAACACATCTCCCCGCCAATTTCGTTTCCCGATCCGGTTTGTTCCGAGAACTTCACGTGCGTCTTCATCGTGATTGTGGTCTAGGCCTGGGCCAACCTCGGCATTGAAGTCCCCAGCAATAGTGAAATCCCCAGGGGCACCCAATAGTGAATCCAACACGTTGTAAACAGCGTCTACAAGTATATCTGCGTACTTACGGTGAAACATATGAACACCTATGATGTTGAATATCGAACCGTGCATGTCTATGGTCAGCATGGCGGCTCTTTTAGACAACGCTTTGAATGACGTATAACGCCATCTTTGGCGCAATAGGAACCCAACCCCATTGGAGCCCTTGGTGCCTCCGCTGCCGAACCATGTGTGCTTGCCCTTTGCTGAAAAGATTTCTTCCTTGGGGTCTCTCCAGGTATCCGTGAAAACGATAACGTCCCAACGTGCCTTCCCAACCTCGGCCGTGATAGCCTCAAACCGCGAGTCGAAATCCATGAAAGAGTGGATGTTGTAAGTGAGGAGGTTGAAAGTGATGGGCTTCAACAAGGACTGTGAAGCAGGAGACTTTGGAGGAGCTGGTGAAACAGAGGGTAGTGAAACAAGAGTTGGTGAAACAGTTGTCGGCGTAGCGGGAGTCCTCGAAGATCGAGCTGATGATGTACCGGGTCCTGAGGGATGAGCAAGGTTGGTTCCTGCGGGTGTCACACGAAAGCCTACGGCTTGAAGCGGGACGTCCCCATCAATCGAAGCATACTTTCCTCGACCACCCCCTCCAGAGAAAGGTAACCCAATGCCTTCCGAAGGTGATGTTTGTCCCAAAACTGTGTCTGGTATTAGGGCGCCTGTGCGCCTCCCTGGGGCGCCTCTCGGGCGTCACTCGCTGTCCGTAGTTGGGTCAGGGTACTGCTTCGCTTTCCAACGTTGCATGGATGACTCCACATCTGCCTCGACTGACTTACCTACTGCCGTGGTGCACCACACGCCAGATTCATTGTGAAATGCCACTTTCTTCCCCCTACCGCAACCAACGACTTATCCCACCAAATCCTGACATCTCCCTCCTGAAATTTGGAATCAGGGTTGTGTAATAGGTGATGTTTTGTGTAGCCCATCCTCTTTTCCTTCTCCTGCTCGTCCTTCGTGATATTACTCTTGAAGAATATGTCTCCGATGATTTCCTTTCCGGGGAGGGGGAGGAGAAGGAGGGGAAGCACAGTCCACGAGATCACCTCCTCCCCTCTCGGGTAGGTCCGCGGCGGGGCACGGCGCGGGGCGCAGCGGTGGGCCACCTCCATGGCGGCCATGTTGTGTCTCAGGAAGCCCGTCAGAAGCAGGGCGATCTGGGTAGCGCTCTCTTTGCTCGCTCTCGTCCTCCGCCTCCTCCTCCTACTCCCTCCTCCTCCCTCCTCCCTCCTCCTCCTCCTCCTCCTCCTCCTCCTCCTCCTCCTCCTCCTCCTCCTCCTCCTCCTCCTCCTGTGGAGGAGGAACTGTTAGATGCTCTGCTCGACAGCCCGAAGGCGCAGCAGACCGAGTCCCGCTCAAACATGGACGCCACGCCCCAAGTGGCCAGCAGGAAGCGGAGCCACACCACCTTCGAGACCCTGGAGAGCATCGACAAGCTGAACCCCAACATTGTCAACAATGTCGAGGAGGCAAACCCGCCCAACGTGGACAGCAACGAGCTGATCGTCACAAACGACAAGTTCGAGCAGTGCGAGGCGGCGATGCGCAGCAACTTCGCTACCGAGGGCGAGGCTGTGGACAAACTGCCTGCCCCCGCCTCGTCTTTCATCACGAAGGTCACCGAGAACGCTAACCTGGAAGACGCCTCCCTGCAGGAGACCATTGAGGCACCGCCGGTGCAGCAAATCGTCGAGAGCGACACCACAGTCCAGGAGTACCGCTTCGGGGACACAGCGGTGGAGCCCACAAGCGAGGTGGCGCTGCACAACGGCCTCGGCATGAACCCGAAGGCCGCAGTAGCATCGAGCGCCAACGCGGACAATGAGGAGATGAAGGACACCACCTTCACGACTCTCGAAGCCGTTCCGCGTTGGCAATATAGAGATGACAGTGGATTTTGGAAGGACTTCGCGGACGCCCGTGACAGTGCCAAGTTAGACAAGAGATATCACAAGTTCCTTCAGCACCCTGGGAAGAGCATCATCACGATATTGTTGTTCAACTCGGACGGCATGGAGGTAGATTTCAGGGCAATGGAGATGTGGCCTATTGTGAAAGGAGGCTTTCGCAACCGTAGCAGCCTCCGCAAGCTGTAGGGGGCTCCCTGTGCGGCGCGGGCGCGAAGATATCCGCGCCTTGGGCGGGCTCTCCGCGGGCCCCCCCTGGGGCCCCCTCGCCCGCCCCTGTGCTCGCACTGTTTGGGGCCCTCGTTCGTTTTCCCGAATAAGCCTCTAGGCCGTAGTAGGGATTGTGATTTGGATAGAAATCCCGTCTCGGTTAGCCGATTCCGCCACGAGCTCCTCTAGGCAGGGGCGCAGGCGATGGAGATAGATCGACTGTCAGCGAAGGAGACGGTAGGATAGTGAAGATATTCTGGCCTCGGATGGGGGCCCCCGATTTCCTTGCCTCCCTGCTGCCGTGCTCCTCAAGGAAGGCGCAGCACGGCTGGTCGGCGGGTTGTGGAGAGGGAGATCGGATGCCACCCCTGAAGGTAGAGGGTTGGGTCGGGTCGGCCAACCCTCTGCCTTCCCCCCCTTGAGAATGTGATGGTCCTCCTCCTCCTCCTCCTCCCTCCCTCCCTCCCTCCTCCTCCTCCTCTTCCTCCTCCTCCTCCTCCTCCTCTTCCTCCTCCCTCCCTCCCTCCCTCCCCTCCTCCCTCCCTCCGCCCTCCCTCCCTCCCTCCCTCCCTCCCTCCTCCTCATTGTCCTCCTCCTCATTGTCCTCCTCCTCATTGTCCTCCTCCTCATTGTCCTCCTCCTCATTGTCCTCCTCCTCCTTGTCCTCCTCCTCCTTGTCCTCCTCCTCCTCCTCCGCCTCCTCCTCCTCCCTTCTCCTCCCTCCTCGTCCCTCCTCCCTCCTTCCTCCTCCTCCACCATCCTCGTCCTCCTCCTCCTCCCATTGTCCTCCTCCTCCTCTCCTCTCCTCCTCCTCCTCCTCCTCATTGTCCTCCCCCCATTGTCCTCCTCCTCGTTGTCCTCCTCCTCCTCCTCCTCATCGTTGTCCTCCTCCTCCTCGGTGTCCTCCTCCTCCTCCTCCTCCTTCTCCTCCTCCTGCCCCTCTTTCTCGTCTTTTTCGTTTCCTTCTTCCTCCTCTTTCTCCTCTTTCTCCTCCTTCTCCTCTCTCGTCCTTCTCCTCGTCATCCCCAGCCATCGCCGTGACTGTGGCTCGCGCCCTCGTCTGGCTGATCTGGGCCGGTGCTGCTCCTCTCTCCTTCCTGCGTTTCGAATGCTCGTGCCCCGTGCTCCCGATCCATTATGATAGAGACAGAGGGCGTTCGAGCCCCATCCGAAGCCAAAGCGAGCCCTGTCCCAAATGCTCGACTGTACCAGTAGTAGCCGCACCAGGAGGAAGCGGGCTCGTAGTGAGGCACGAGCTCGCAGCGCTAGCAGCAAAATATATACTGCGCATGCAGTGCTGGCATTAGTGGCCATGGCAGCCTTTGTTATGCGCCACGTGCTGATTGGCAAAGTTTCGTGTGCTCTGACACAGGGTCACCACGCCCACGCGTGTGCATCGGCCCACTCTCCCGAAGCTCCCTGCGCGCCCTCCCGGAGCTCTCCAAGACTGCCAAGACGGCCCTTGGAGCCACCAAGGCCACCAAGAAAGAGGCGCCCAGAGGGCCATCTGGTGCCTCCCAGACACGTCGGTCGGAAGGAGTATATCAAAACATGAAGTAGGAAGGCGGGTAAAGTAGATTGGGTCCAGGTCCTCCCAGATAATAACACAAAGCAGCAAAATCACGTCGACTCTTCAAGTAGGAAGGCGCTTGACGTAGACTGGGATCTGGGAATCCAGCAATACCTACTTCCAACGACCGGCGTGTACATCAACGCGACAGCCTGGAGGCCCTCTGGGAAGACCATCAGGATCCAACAGCACATGGACATCAATATGCGTTTGAGTACGGCAGGTTCGTGTCGTGACGACCCCGGCGTTGGTTTCTGACACCGCGTGGATCGTTCAACCTCGAACTACTTTTCGATCGCCCGATCGTTCACATAGGCCGATTCTGGGTCACTGGCGGCGGTCAACTTTGAACGCCCGCGGCGGGGTCGCCGACGGTCGACACGACGCAAACCGACCGTATGCTGGGTCCCCTGGGCCTCTCGGCTCGAGCTGGTTGAAAGCGAGCCTCGGCGGAACCACGGGGAGGCCAAGAGAGTCCAACGAGGGCGCCCAGAGGCCATCCAGACGGTCCAGGACAGCCCCAAGAGGACCCCAAGACGGCCCAGGACAGCGGAAGCGGGCTCCATGGTGGCTCAATAGACGCCCCCAACGACAGCCCCACGAAACTCTCCCGGCGGACGAGAGGTGCCCCAACCGGCCCAAGACAGCCGAAGAGGGCCCCAAAGAAGGCCAGGACAATCCCAAGACGGCCAAGAAAAGACCCTCCGAGGCCCCTTGAAGGAGTACGAGCGAGAACTGTCACGCAATACGGCCTTCGGTGATCGAAACGTCGCCACGCAGAGTGCTGCGCTGGCACGGTGACGGGATCTGCCACAGGTAGCTGGCTGCTCGCACTAACAATCGGATGCGTAGTGATTCTGGTGGCGGAGCGTCTCCGAGATTGCCCAAGGCCCAAGCCAGTGATCAGCAACGTAAAGACCGATGCCAGTGGCAATATCGCATCTTAAAGAGCGCCCAAGGAAACACACATAAATACACGCAAACTCCAAGACTCCCAATATTCATAAGACTTTCTGGATGTCCGTCTTCCGCTCCACTTCCCATAGTTTCCCTGTCTGCTGAGAGTCGACGTTTATTCGTGTCTGTAGATGTTTCCCTCCTGGATCGTTTCCCTGAGATGGGCAACGCATTCAGATGGCCAAGGTGGCCCAATATTGCCCCAGGAGAACACTTAGAAGGCCCCGATAAGCCTCCTGGAAGCTCCATCACATGTCTCTTGCCTGGAGCAATTCCCTAACGCCTTGAACGAACACACATACCAAAAGGCCTCACGATATTCCCAACAAGGCTTCCGGGCCCACTGGCTGAGGCAAACAAACACGGCTGACCATGGTTGTCCATCCGATCATTGTTCCCCCCACTGCCCCTGACCTCTACACTCCACCTCGTCCTATTGATTGCATACCACTAGCTCGCTCTCCCTCCCGTTGTTCACCTCAGCGCCATATCGCTCTGCCTTCCCCAACACCACGCTGCCCTCTATCACCACCACCGCCCAGAGCCCATCCCCTCTTCAGGAGTCAGCGGGTTGGCGCGAGCTCAGCAACCACGACCAGAACACCGAGGGCAGAATTGGCTGGCAACGACGAACCACACCCAAACGCGGAATGCCAGAAACGTCCAATATCGTGATGCCGGCCGTGCCAGTAGTCGTCCATTCGAACTGATACCAGTGTAGGTGAACTAAGGGCTTTCATCAATAGTACTAGCAATCGTCGTAATATCAATGGTATCTGGAGTAGTCGGAGCGGCCATGACAGTAAGAAAGTCAGTAGTACTGATTGGACTCGTGGCGCACTATGTTGCGAGGTATCAGTAGTTGCAGTAGAACCTGTGGTTGTAGTGGTAGCCATGGTAGTGGCAACTGTGGTAGCAGCTGTAATAGTCATAGTACATTGGGCGCTCGTAGTAGTTGCGGCATGCGTCGAGCAGCAGCAGTGGCAACGTTGAAATGAAAAGCGATGGTTGTAGAATAGGGCAGCGCACATCTTCTTATACGCATATGTGCAGGTACTCATATATACATACGTCATTGAGGCGGGGGGGGATGACGACGATTATGCGGGTATAATAAAGCAGACGGCATACACAGCGGATCTCTTGGATCGGGACCACTCCCCCCCCCCTCCCATGCCGTGCGGGGAGGACCAGGTGTGGCGCAACGGCGGTGACCACAGAACTTCAACCGAATCTCCGAATGCATATGGTTACGCATGTTTCGTCAATGCTAGATTGCCATCATCTCCACCACCAGCAGCGACAATGACAAAAACACCATCAACAGCCAAATCAAGCAAAGTCAAGTGTCAGCAATTACTCCGAATGACGAGTCGGCAAGCGCTCTAAACATGAATTCCAGTGTTCTCTGCACATGTGCTCGCCATGAGTAGTCAGACCTGCCCATCTGTGACCTTGCCCAGCGACGCGAACAACAGTAGGATACAGATACTGGCCCGCTCCAGCCTGGGCCGCCCACAGCTCCTGCCGCATCGATCTCTCATGTGCTGCCAGGCTGTGGAACAACAAAGACCGGCAGCCAGAGTCGGCGGCGAGCGAGGGGGGGAAGTGAGAAGGATAAGGCCTTCTCAGAAGGCGGCGGGACTTCTCGGACCCCCTCGCACCTTGTGAACAACTTTCTGTCTTCCGGGAAGACTTAGAGAGCTTCTCAGAAGGCCTGGGGACTTCCGAGCCTTCTGAGAAGGCCTTCCCCTTCTCGCTTCCCCCCCTCGCTCGCCGCCGACAGAACCAAACGGGTAGCAGCAAACAGCTAGAAGCCGCCCAAAAGGGCGCGCGCCCAGCGCCTGGTTGTGGAACACCTCCCAGAAGATCTTCTGGGGGCCCGGCATCGCCGCGCAGGCCTGGCTCCCAGCACGGGTCCAATTCTCGTTCGCTCCACTTCACCCATCGGTCGTTGAAAGCGGGTACTTCTGGATTCCCAGACCCCAATCTACTTTCGGCGCCTTCCTATTTCAATCAACGGTTGTTTTTCCCCTTTCCTTCATCTTTTGGGGGTCGGGCGGAAACCCAATCTATTTCCAACGCATTCCTACTTCATGCTTTTACCCAATTCTTTCGACCGATGGGTCACCGGTGTGACAACTCGTCAGTGCCGCGCGAGTCGAAACAAAATCCAACAGAAACGAACTGTGGAGTCTTGAGAAGCTGCTCCGACGCGTCCGATTCCACAGCACTGGTCGTCGTTCCGCTCGATCTGCGACGCGACGCCTCCAGGCGCGTGGTACCGGTCCACATTCCCCTTTAGAGGCCTCCAACATGGGGTCCGAGTAGGTGGGGTCGGAGGATCGCGCTGCATCGCTAATACATCCCCAGTGCATCGGAAATACATTGGCAAATTATCGGTGATACATCGGCGATGCACCGCCGACCTTGGCGACGCATCTGCGCCTTCGTCGGGGGAAAAAGATGGCTCCGCTTTGAGCAGCATCGTCTACGCATCGGCGATGTGGAGCGATCGTCGACCTCATTTACTCGGACCACATTTGGGAGGCCTAGACCTCGACCCTTGCCTCTCGGGGATCTCCTGACCTGGGTTAATCCAAAACCAGGCCAGTCCAGCTCTGCAGAATCCTGCAAATTCCTGCAGGGTCCTGCTCCCAAGCCCGGGTCCATGCAACCCTGGGTCTGCAGGATCCTACAAGACCTGGTGCTCTGACTGACCCCAGTTTGCACTGACCTCCCTTGATTCTTAGGGTGGAGGGCTCAGGGTGAAATCCAGATGGGCTTTTGCATCCAGATGGGCTTTCTTGCGCCTGAGGGTGGAGGGCTCAGGGTGGAATCCACATGGGACTTTGCAGATTCATGCCTCGAAAATCCATCGAAACGGCATTGCAGATTTCACCGTTTGCCCTCCACCCAAAGAACATGTTTGCATTGACCCCCGTCCCTTGAGCCCAGGGTCTTCCCCCCTGACCCAGACCTCTGGAGTCGCGAAGGATAGCGGCGCTGGTCTTCCAGAGATGGGGATCTCGGCAGGCGTGTCTCAAGCCCCAGGGCCGTCGCGGGAGGGCCTGCGACGCAGAGTTGGCTCTGGGGAGGGGGAGGAGGACGAAGAGGAGGAGGAGGAGGACGTGGAGGATGAGCAGGTGGAGGAGGAGGGTGCGGAGGAGGAGGATGAGC
>CAUYUJ010019183.1:33508-133508 GCA_963575745.1 Prorocentrum cordatum | reverse complement strand
GCTGCGAGAGCGTTCCCGAAGACCCTGAAACGGATTTATCTTCGACCTAGACCCGTCTGACCCTTTCCGACCCTCCCCCCTGCCCCACTGCCTCACTCTGCCTGCTTCCGCCTGGCGGCTTCTGTCTTTCACCCTCCCTGACCTTCCCTCCCTCCCGGAACCCACCGTCGCTGCCTATCTCCTCTCTTTTTCCTCTCCGCCCCTCCTTCACCTAAGTGTTCCACCTTACCCTCCACCTCCGCAGCGAAAATGGCTGCCTGTCGATCAACAGCCGAGCAGATCATCATGCCGGATCACAGCGCGCTGGGTTAAGGCTTGGCGGTTGGCTTGCCTGAGGTGTGTTCTCCGGCAGCTGCTGTATCTTCTCCACGACACCCTGGAAGCAGACGACAAGTTGCTGCTGGTACTGCTGGACGCCGACATGCAGACAGGCGATCTCGTTCAAGCACTTTGCGCACTCTATCCTCGGAACGCTGGTGGAAGGCGCAGAGACCGTCGTAGTAACACGGCCAACGATGATAACAATCGATGCAACTGTGCTTGTTACATCACGCAATCCACATTGATACTTAATTGTATAAAGTACGTGCGGCTATGGTGGGTGAGGTGTGCAGACCGCATTGAAAGGGAGGGGCTGGCGAATGGCAGGATAATCATGCAGAGACTGAGATTGAAGAAACGGAGGTGAACGAGGCGGATAATAATGACGATGCGGAGCACGAGTTGAAACGATAATGAGGCACATGACGAGAAGTACAAGTTAATGATGAATACACCAAGATGATGTGGAGGAAGCAAGGACAAGCACGATGACGGCGGGGAATACATTACACGCTCCGCTACCGATCCCCTGCGCCTGGCTGGCTCCCCGCCCTGATGTTTGGACATCAGAGGCCACGCTGAGCTGCACGCGCGAGCGACTTCCAGTTCACCCCCCCTCCGCCTCCTCCTCCTCCCCCTCATCACCATCTTCCCTTCAGGGACTGAAGGTCCCCAGGGGGCGTCCCCCTCCTAGTCCTCCTCCTCCTCCTCCTCCTCCTCGGCGATTCTTCTCCTCTCCTCAAGAAGCCACCCCTGGGGCTCACCAAAGGTGCGTTCCAACCAGGACGCCGAGGCGGATCCAGCCGCGGCGACGAGGGAACTCCTGAAGACGCAGAAAGATGAACAACGTCAACCATAGTTACTCTCGACAATCGACCCCTCCTCGTCCTCCTTTTCCTCCTCCTCCTCCTCCTCCTCCTCCCCCTCCTCCCGGGGGCGGAAACTCTCCGAGCCGAAACCCCTGACGTCATTATTTCTGAGAGAGCGTAATCCACCGCCGCTGTACTGTGGAAAATCCCCCCCCCCCTTCCTCCGGAACCCGGGATCCCCCCCCCCCTTTCCGAATATCCCCCCCCTCCTGCTGCCCCCCCCCCCTTCCCCTTCCCCCGCCCCCCCCCCCCCGCGCGCGGGTCACTTTACAACCAGAAGCGCACTTTACAACCAGATGGGTCACTTTACAACCAGCTTACAAAATCCGAGAAGGGCACCTTGCAACCAGGAAGGGCACTTTGCAACCAGGCAAGTGGAAACGCATATTGAATGCACGCGGGCCTTTCCCTGAAATCTCCGTGGGCAAGCGCCAGGGTGGCTTCGGGCTCTCTGGGGCATGTCGGTTGTAAAGTTGCCCATCGCGCACGAACAAGCACTGCGCGCGCGTTGGTGATGCGACGACCTGGTGCGATATGGTTTGTTGCGTGCTGGTGGGCGGATTATGGTATTGACCTGCTCTCTAAGCTCTGTCGGTCAGTTCTGCCATTGCTTGCTCTGCCTTTTTCTGACGGATGAAGGCTACTCGCGCAGGACATACGAATAAACCATGATCCTGTCCAAGACTGGAGCTGCATGGCATGTGGTGGTAGCGGGGGCTACAATGGGAACTGCGCGGCGTTGGGAAGCTGCGGTGGCAACTGTGGTGTTCGCCAGGCAGCGGTGGGAACTGTGGTGGTAGCTGGGCTGCAACGGGATATGCGGTGGTAGCGGGGGGTCAGTCAGTATTGTGGAGGTAGCGGGGCTGCAGCGGTAAGTGCGGTGGTGGCAGGGTTGCAATGGAAACTGCAGTTGAAAGGGGTTCAATTCGAGGCCGTTGGTGAAGACCCCGGCCACTGTCTTGAACATGGCGGTGACCGCGGAGGTGGACACGCCCCAGTAGGTAGACATGGAAGTAAGGCAAGTCAAAGGAGAACGCGCCCAGCGGGAATGGAAACCGACCTTGCCGAAACCGCAGCCGTCGAGCCCTAACCCAGAACGCGGAAAGTGCGGAACCTCGCGTGAGACCAAAGGAAAGCGGCAGGCACGACAGGAGGTGGTGAAGCGCCGCCGCTCAGCTGGAGGGCCAGCGCCTTCGGGAGAGAGGGGGGGAGGGATAGAGGGAAGGAGGAGGAGAGAGGGAGGAGGAGGGGACGAGAGAGGGAGGAGGAGGAGGACGGACAGGAGGGGGGGGCGGACAGAAAGAGGAAGGGAAGGAGGAGGAAAAAACGAGGCGAAGGTGAAGGAGGAGGACGAGGCGTTTCTCCTGCCCCTTTTGTTGTTCCACCTCCTCCTGGTCCTGTTCCTGCTCCTTCCCCTCCTCGTCCTCCTCTTCCTTCTCCTCCTCCTCCTCCTCCTCCTCCTCCTCCTCCTCCTCCTCCTCCTCCCCCTCCTCCTCCTCTTCCTCCTCATCCCACTCCTCCCCCTCCTCATCCAGATCATGTTATCCCTTTGCTTCCCCTGTCTTCTTCCTCGGCCTTTTCCGCCTCCTCCTCCTCCTCCTCCTCCTCCTCCTCCTCCTCCTCGTCATCCTTCTCTTCCGTAGCTGGGATAGGAAGGAGGCCGTCCTCCCCCCTTCCTCCTTCTCCTCCTCCTCCTTTTCATCCTCGTCATCCTCCTCCTCGTCATCCTCCTCCTCCTCCTCCTCCTCCTCCGCATCCTCCTCCTCCTGATCTTCAACCTCATCCTCCTCGTCCCGCTCCTCCCCCGCCTCATCCTGATCATGTTATCATGTGGTTTCTTATGTGTTCTTCCTCGACCGCCTCCGCTTCCTCGTCCTCCTCCTCCTCCTCCTCCTCCTCCTCCTCCTCCTCCTCCTCCTCCTCTTCCTCCTCCTGCTGATACTCCTCCTGCGCGTCCTCCTGCTCGTCCTACCCCTGCTCCAGCTCGCCGTCGTCGTCGCCGTCCTCCTCCTACTACTCGTCCGCGTTCTCCTCCTCCATCCTTTTCGGCTTCCCCATCATGACCGGCTGCACGCCGCAGGGAGGGGTCGGCGCTGCCAGATTACACCGCCGACGCGCGCAGACAGCGCAGGGTAACGAACCATTCGGTCCTCCATCACCATCATCGCCATTACCATCACCATCACAATCATCACCATCATCATCATCAGTATCATCATCATCAGCATCATCGCCATCATCATCACCATCAACACCGTCGCCACCATTGTCATCAGCCGCATCATCTCCAGCATCAGCACCAACATCATCAGCAGCCTCAGCGATCATCATCATCAACATCATCAGCATCAGCAGCAGCACCGCCAGCATCATCATCATCATCACCATTATCATCATCATCTTCGTCATCATCATCAGCATCATCATCATCATCCTCATCGTCGTATTCCTCTTCCTCCGCCTCCGTCCTCATCATGAGGTGGCGGTGCTGCGCTGTCACGGTGGCTCAAGCTGCTGCGCTGGCACGGTGGCTGAGGCTGCTGCCCGAGCAGGATACCTGCGTTGCTGCGCTGGCACTGTGGCTGACGCTGGAAGGAACGATCTTCAAAATAATTTCATTTATTCGGAACGTTGAACCTGGATCTTCCAAGAAGAGGAGCAGCAGGGGGCCAACTGGAGCTGGAGCACTTAGCCCCTTGCAGAACACCGTGGGGCTTCAGGGGCCAACGTGGCCCAAGAGACCCGCGGTGCCAATGGCCTAGTTCCCTGGAGCGCTGGGCCCTTGTGGAGGCCACTGGGCTCGCTTCCTGTGAGTGATCTCTAACATGGGCAGCGCGTCGCCCTGAGCCTTCCTACGTATGCTGTCGCCTTATTCCCGTGCGAGCATTGGGCCCTTGTTGAGGCCGCTTGGCCCCTGCTGGCAAACCCTGTCTTAGTCTGCTCGGCTCAGAGCGCCAGAGCGTTCAGGCGCTCGGGCTCAGAGGCGTCGCTGGGGCCTGCTCGGGCTCAGAGGCATCGCTGGGGCCTGCGCAGAGCGTTCAAGCGCTCGGGCTCAGAGCGTCCGCGCGCCCTGGAGCACTTTTGGGAGCGCCCACTTGCTCCTGAGCATTTTTCAGAGCGCCCACTTGCTCTGAAGCACTTTGCGGAACGCCCAAACACGCACGGCCACTCTGAGCTGGTTTTAAAGTGGTCCGTTCTGGTTGTAAAGTGGCCCGTTCTGGTTGTAAAGTGGGCCGTTCTGGTTGCAAAGTGGGCCGTTCTGGTTACAAAGTGGACGGTCTCGATGAAAAACCATACTTTCCAATCCTATGTTGGGTGTAAAGTAACCCATCTGGTTGTAAAGTGGTTGTTCTGGTTGTAAAGAGACCGAATCTCCCCCCCCCTCCCCTAACCCCCCCCTCCCCTCCAGAAGACCGGGGAGGGTCACTACCGCTTCGAACCCCCCCCCGTCCCAGAAAACTAGAGGAAGGTCACTACCGGTTCGAACCGCCCCCCCTCTCCAGAAAACCGGGGGGGTCACTACCGGTTCGACCCCCCCCCCCCCTCCTCGAAAACCGAAGGGGGCCACTAACGGTTCGAACCCCCCCTCCCCCCCCAACAAAAAAACGACGGGGGGGTCACTACCGGTTCGAC
The DNA here is from genome assembly GCA_963575745.1 of Prorocentrum cordatum. NCBI lineage: Eukaryota > Dinophyceae > Prorocentrales > Prorocentraceae > Prorocentrum > Prorocentrum cordatum. Next base: position 128,685 of record CAUYUJ010019183.1, on the reverse strand, counting down.
CCCCCCCTCGAAAACCAGGGGGGTCACTACCAGTTCGAACCCCTCCCCCTCCTTCACCGGGCCGGTCGCCGCCAGCAAACGACTCCCGGTCCCTACCACTGTCCGCACCACATCCCCGACTGCTGTTCCCAGCACCACTGTCCTCACCACCAGTCCCCACTGGTTCCACCACCGTCCCGACTGTCCCCACCATGGCCCCCACCACTGTCGCACTGTCCCCACTGTCCCCACCACTGTTCCCACCACGGTTGCACTCTCCTCCCTTTCTCCACGGCCCCAACCACTGCCCGACTGTCCCCACTGCCCCCGCTGTCCCACTGTCTCCTCCGCTGTCCCACTGAGCTGTCCCACTGTTCCCATTGTCCCCACTGTCCCCACCACTGTCCCCACTGTACCTCTGTCCCATTGTCCCACTGCCGTCCTCGCCACCGCCCTCACCACTGTCCCCACCACCACTGTACCCTCCACTGTCCCACTGTTTCCACCACATTCCCACTGTCCCCACACCACTGTCCCCACCACCACCGTCCCCACCACTGTCCCATCAGTGCCCCCACCAGTGCGTCAATGTCCCCACTCTCCGCACCATTGTCCCACCACGGTCCCACTCTCCCCACTTTCCCCACGGTCCCCACCACTGTCTCACTGTCCCACTGTCCCACTGTCCCCGCCGCTGTCCCACTGTGCTGTCCCAGCGTCCCCACTGTCCCCATCACTGTCCCACTGTCACCACTGTCCCCACCACTTTCCCCACTGTGCTACTGTTTCACCACTGTCCTCACCACCGCCTTCACCACTGTCCCCACCACTACCGTCCCCACCATTGTCCCACTGTTCCCACCACTGTCCCACTGTCTGCTCACCACTGTCCCCACCACTGTCCGCAGCCCCCCCTCGGTTTTCGCGGGGGGGGGGTTCGAACCGGTAGTGCCCCCCCCCGGTTTTCGAGGGGGGGGTTCGAACCGGCAGTGACCCCCCCCCCCATTTTCATGATGGAGTGGGGGGGGAGAGGGGTTCGAACCGGTAGTGGCCCCCTCTGGTTTTCCCGAGAGGGGGGGGGGAGGGGAGGTTCGAACCGGTAGTGACCCCCCCCCAGTTTCCCGCCAGCAGCGGTAGAACACGCTCTTTCTACTTTTTCCATCGCGTCGAACCCAGAGGTCTCGCCCCATTCTTCGTGACCAGTTTTTCATCCTGAGTCGTTCTTCGACGGTCCCGAGGTCCAGAGAGGGCCCACGAAGGACGAGAATACCAAACAAAACCCGTCGTGTTTTTTTCAGGTCTCGAGGGGGTCTAGGGGGGGGTGTCAGGAGATAAACGAAGGGGAGTCGCGCAAGGGGCGCGGGCGCGGAGGTCTCCTGTACTCCAGGGGGTCCCAGAAGTGCACCAGCAGCGTCTGGATCAGGTCCTGCGCTCCCCTCGGCGGCGAGAGAGGGGGGTAAGTGAGAAGGGGAAGGCCCTCTCAGAAGGCGGCGGGACTTCTCGGAACCCCTCGCGCCTTCTGAGATGTTTCTTGTTCTGTCTCCTGGGAAGGCTTGGAACACTTTTCAGCAGTCGCCCACATGGATTAGCGATCCATGGATTTGGCGCGCGGTCGCCAGATCCATGGATCGGGGGAAGTGCCCTCCCCCAAAGGCGGCTGGTGCCGCCTCGTTCGGCGGCGGAAATCCGCGATTCCCCGTGGAAACGAAACCCGTCGCTAATCCACACACCCCTGATCCACGTTTGCGATCGCCTGAAGCAGGCTGGGGGACCTTCGAGCCTTCTGAGCCTTCTGAGAAGGCCTTCCTCTTCTCGCTTCCCCCCCTCGCTCACCGCCGATCTCCGGCGGCGGGCCGCGGGGCCGCGCCTCCACGACTGGCCTCCCAGCCGGAGGGGAGGATCGCGCACCAGAGTTCGAGGAGGGAGGCTCTTCACAGACCCCCTCGGGTCAGGAACAAGAACACGACGCTTTTGTTGTTGTTGTTGTTATTTTCGGTTTCTGGGGGACCTTACCCGGTCTCGGGACCGTCAAGAAACGACTCAGGAGGAAGAGCCGGTCCCGGGGAATAGTTCGAGACCTCTGGGTGTCGACATCCTGAAAAATCATGACGTCGGGGATCTGGGTTGATTGCTTTTGGTACTCGCCTCGGTGCAATTGCGGAGATCCCTGGAGATGCTCCCTGACTCGTTAATCAGCCCAATGGGAAGGATCTGGCATGGCCTTCGTTTCTTGGTGGCTCTGGGCGGTGTTGAGGTTTCTGGGGGATGTTCTATGTGCCTCTCGTGTTCTCTTATCGGATTTCAGCGGGAAGGGGGAGGACTATAACCTGAGTAAACCCAAAATGTCTCAACGATACAACATACAACATACGATCCTCCCCACTCTTTCGACGTCCCTACGAACAGCCGTGTACACTCTGAGAAAAGCCCCCTTGAAAGACGAAGGCCTATGGGACCACCATTCAAGCGAGAACTCCGTTAGGAACAAAAACAACCTCAATTAGTGTAACCAGTGTGACAAGGCTGCACTACCAATCGGAAACAAGCGAGATCCCCATATTGAAAAGGAACCGCCCTCCACGCGTGGTCCTGATGTTCTTCAAGCCGAATGTGCGCGGCACTGTGGCGAGAACCACATCTTGCACTTGTGCCGCCCTCCATCCGTGTAACCGTTGCAAAGCATTCACAGCCAGTGTGCGTGGCGCCACAATGACAGCCGCGGTTTCAGGACGGCACCGCGAGGTGGAAGAAGGTGCTCGCCCGACGTCGTTTTCTTCGCCGGCGGCGCTGTCCAGCGCCTCTGGCGACCCCGCATCGACGCCGACGTCCAGCCCAGCGAGGCTCAGGCCGTGGGCCGCGAGGCAGCCGCACATGTCCTCCGGCACCGGGGCGACAATCTCCAGCGGCCCGTGGGTGGAGGGGTGCACGACCCGCAGCCGCCAGGCGTGCAGCGCCACGCGCCCGATGCCAGACGAGAAAACAGCGGCACTCGAGTAGGGGATCGACTGCAGAATTGGTTTACCCCAGACTTGACAACTCTCGTGGAATCCACGGGGAATTCGTAAACCCTCGTAGAACTACGAACATTCTAAGTACAGTAGTTGAAGATTTGGTGTGGAAAGAAATGCTGGGGTAAATCAATTCTGTAGTCGATCCCCTACTCGAGACACCAGCACAGACTTTCGTAGCTTCGCGCGGGATTTCTTGGATCGACGCTGGGCCCCCCTCCCCCTGGCGCGCGGGGAGCGCGCCGCCCTGCGGCGCCGGAGGCGCCGACCTGAGAGATCCGCGCGGGGCTCCGAAAGTCTGTCCTGTGCCGCGTGCTTCTTCCTCGAGATGCGCGCCGAGTCCGCGCTCCCGTCCCCTCCGTAGAGCGCGTCGCCCAGCAGCGGCAGGCCGCGGTGCGCGGCGTGCACGCGGATCTGGTGCGTACGCCCCGACTCCACGAGCTCCGCGGACACGGCGGCGGCGCTGCCCGACCGCGCCAGCACGCGGAAACGGGTCCGCGCACTCTGCCCGCCAGGGTCCACCGTCCGCTGCACGTCGTCGGCAAGGTCGGAGCCGCGACCGATGGGGGCGTCGACCTCCAGCTCGTCCCCCTCTGAGAGCCCCTGGGCCGCCGTGCCCGGCCGGACCCGCACGACCGCCAGGTACACCTTGGAGCAGTCCTGCGTGTGCCAGGCGGCCTGCAGGCTCGCGGCCGCATCCGCCGTCTTCTCGGGGGTTGCTGCAGGTGCCCCTGGCCTCTCGGGGGGGCCCCAGCTTCTCGCTCAATTCTGGAGCCCCTGCCCTCGCGAGGGGTGCTCTGGAGGCCGTGGGGGCCTCCTTGGAAATCCTGGGGGCACATTGGACCAGGGGCGCCTCGAGCAACACCCGATCTTTGTGCACAGGAACACGCCGCTGGTGTTCTGGTCCAGCCGGTGGATGATGTATCGAGTAGGGGATAGACGACAAAAAATGATGTACCCAAACATGAAACTGTTCGTCGAATCTACGAGAAACAGCAGAATGCTCCGTCCATCTGTGAGCCAGATCTGCAAACTTGCCATACACTCGACGATAGAATCAAGTCTGGGGTGACTCAATTCTGTAGCCGATCCCCTACTCGACATGTATGGCGGCGGGGCGCCCTCGGCGGGGCGTAGGTAGCCCACCAGCATGTTCGTCAGGGACTTGCCGCAGAACCGGTGCACGGGGTTGGTCCGCAAATAGGGCGGCTTGGCCACCGCAAGCAACTGCCCGTCCTCTCGGGGCTCGTCAGGAAGACGGGTGTCAATGCAAACGCGGGTCAGTCAGAGCGCCGGACCTTGCAGGACCCTGCAGAGTCAGGGGTGCACTGACCCGGGGTGTGGGTGCAGGATGCTGCAGGATATCCTGCAGGATCCGGCAGGCTCCTGCAAAACCTGACTGACCTGGGTCTGGGTTTACCCAGATCAGTAGATCCCCGATCCAGGGCTCGACCAAAACAATGATTTTCGTTTTCGTCTTGTTTTCGTTTTCCCTGGTTCTGCATCCCATCCGCCTTTTTGCTGCAAAACGAGGTCAAAACGAAAACGGCCCACGAAATCGCCAGAACACCGTTCGGGTCGAGCCCGGGGCCCTGTCCCGGTCCTCAAAGATCACCTCCAGCCCAGAGGGGTCGTCGGCGACCAGCGGGATGCTGTTCATCGCGGTTCGGATCAGCACCTGCGCCGTCTGCGGGTTCTTCGCATACTTACCGCCCAGCGCCTGCCCGACCTCCGAGGGGGACCGGCGCTCGCCGCCGCGATCGAGGCCGAAGCGAAGCTCCAGGGCGCGTCTCTGGAGGAGCAACAAGCTGCAGGAGCATGAGCTGTCGGAGGTCCGTGCGGATTTTCTGGGTCGGCGCTGGAAGGCTCGACCTAAACAATGTTTTCCGTGTTCGTTTTGGTGTCGTTTTCCCTCGTGCTGCAAGACGACATCAAACCGAAAAGGGCCCACGAGATTGCTAAAACACCGTTTGGGTCGAGCCCTGCGGCGCTGGATCACCCTCCCTGGCGCGCTCCGCGCGCCAGGCGCCGCAGGCGCCGCCGGGGTGCTCCAGCGCCGACCCAACAAATCCGCGCGGGCCTCCGAAAGTTTATGCTTATGCCAGTTTTTGTTCCCCGCGTCTCTGCATCGGGTCGGCCAGCTGCGCGAAGGACCTTCGCGCCGCCTCGGCCACCTCCTCCGAGTCCAGCCAGTCGTCTGGGCTCTGGGCTTTGCGCAGGCTGGCCGTGGCCTGCGGGTCGTCGCAGCGCTGCAGCCTCTCGGGGCAGCAGCGCCGCATGTGCTTCTGGACGTTGGGGAAGGTGCTGTTGCAGCCCGGGCACAGGCCGCCCTTGGCAGACTTCAGGGCGGCCACCGCCTGGCACCGGCGCATGTGCCGCACGACCTACGCCACGGACGAAATATTCACAGCCACCCTCCGAAGAACTTTGCATGCTCCTTCAGGGAGGGCGGCAAGGAGGGTGTATGTGTCAATTGTCTGTGCCGCGCGACCTGCGAGAAGGTGTTGTTGCACCCGGGGCACTTGCCGCCGTGCTCCCTCTCTTCGCTGGGCGCGGCTTGGGACCCCTGTGCCGCAGGCTGCGGCGTGCTGCTGGGCGTTGCCCAACGGGGGGTCGCGAGACATGAGAAGGGGAAGAAACATGCACCTGCCGTGCCCCTTTTGGGACCCAGAGGGCTCCTCTGGGGCCCACGAGGCTCACGAAAGGTGCACCTTTGTTCACCCCTTCCCCATTCCCAGACACCCGACGTCATGAGCTTTTCACAACGTAGGCCCCCAGAGGTCTCGACCCAATCCACCGGACAGGCTATTCCTCCTCAGCCGTTTCTTTGTCCGAGGCAAGGGGCTTGTAGAGAATGCGCTCTGCCAAACGAGACCTGGGCGGTCTCACGCCTCATACTCCTCCTCATCGTCTTCCTCCTCCTCCTTCCTCCCCCTCCTCCAGCATCGTGACACAGATGAGGGGATCTTGCCGGAGGGCACCTTGACAGTCTGAGGGTATTGTGGAGGACAACCGATGGACAGGAAACAGATGACCCACCGAGCATGGTCCTTGGAGTTTCCGCCCATTGCCAAGAGGCGAGGGACTGGACTTTCGAGGACCATGCTCGGGGGCGGGGGGGGTTCGCTCGCTCTCTCTCTCTCTCTCTCTCTTTCTTTGTCTCTCTCTCTCTCTCTCTTTCACTCTCTCAATCTCTCTATCTTTCTCTCTCTTTCCCTCCCTCTCCCTCTCCCTCTCCCACTTTGCTCTCGCCTCACACAGGATCCCCCCAGTAAGGGCCTCTGCTTGAATGATGCCTTACGACCACTTCCTTGAGTAAGGATTCGGAACCCTTTGGTAATGAGTCTGTCGGCAGGAGGAAATGGGTGGGAGGCCCAGCTGCTCGCCCACACATCTCACAACACAGAGGGGGGGGGGGCGTGGCAGGAGGAGATGTTAGCTTTCTCTAATTCCCTTTCTGTCTCTAGCGTTCTCTCTCTCTCTCTCTTTATCTTTCGATCTCTCTGTCTCATATGGTTGTATTATCTCTCTTTCTCTCTTTCTTGTTATCCCTTATTCCTGGTTCACATTCACTCAACGCCCAGCCGATGAAACCTCAATGGGACGCCATGCGAACGCCTCCGCTGGGGCCATTGCTAGAACTCCTCAATACGGATGCCTCTAACAAGGGCCCGTCGAAACTACTCTGTTTATTAAACGCTCCTTAGCATGGATGTGTAATGTTGTCTGCATCAAGTGAGCCTGAAGGGGGTTCCGTTTAGCGAGTTGTGTTGTCAGTGCGGGTGCCTTTTGGTAAGCATTCGTCAGTAGGGTTGCCTTCAGCAAGGGGCCAGCATCCAGGACCCTGTAGTGAGGAATACGTAGTGGGAATGTCTCTGGCAAGGGTCCCCCCAAGAAGAATCCCTGTCGCACGGGTTCACCGCCCACGCTTTCAGCTGCGTCCGTTGACATGGGTTACTTCAGAAAACGGCCTTTAGTCATGGGGCCCGCAGTAGGGACGCGTGCAGTGCGGCGCCTTTTGCGTGGATGCATGTCGTGAAGGTGACTTCAGTAAAGGTCCCGGAGGTAGCCATTCCTTCCTGCAACCCCTCTTAACGCGGATTTCGTAATACGGGTGATGCGTGGTCGCTTGACGGCAGGTTATTTGAACACGGATGCCTTTAGTAAAGGATACTTCGTGTTGCGTGTGTTGAACGTGTGTTTAACAATGCCATCATCAGCGAAGATGCCCGTAATAGTGACCCCAAAGCTGAATGCCCCTATCGCAAAGAGTCGTGCCACTTTCTTTAGCACGGCCCCCGTATGCGTGCAAGGAGCCCGTTTGGTAAGGAGCCCTTAAACAGGAAAAAGTGTGAGGGGGCCAGGTTGCCCTCCCACACAACCCACAACGGAGAGGGGGTAAAACATAATAGGAAATGTCTGCTTGCGCTCTCTCTCTCTCTCTCTCTTTCTCCCCCCCTCCCCCACTCACATTCGCGCATAGCCCAGAAACCATCACTTATGGGACGCAATGCGAAAAACTCCTCGGGGGGCCACTGCTAGGGATCTGTGGTAGGGATGCTTGTAGCAAGGTGCTTTTCGTGAGCATTCCGTTTGGTGCGTGGTCTTTGGCAAAAGCAAGTCTAATAAACAAAACCATTCATAAGCATGCCTGAGCCAGGGGAACCTAAGGAACGACGCCTTCTTTTAGCGAGGTGTCCGTTGCGAAGATGTTTTGGGTTAGCGTTCGTCAGTACGGGTGCCTTTTTAGTAAGGCACCCTTGGTGGGGATCCATGCAGTGAAACATCCTTGATGAAGATGTGTTGAGCAAGGAATCGCCATCAGAACAAAAAATGGCAATAACAACGTGAGCACCCTACAATACGGAGGGGACGGGGGGTGGTAGAGCGAGGAAGGAGGAGAAACGAGGAGGAGGAGAAGAGGGAGGAAGGGGGGTTAGGGGGAGTAGGGAGGAGGAAAGAGAGGAGGTGGTGGTGTGTGCGCACGTGTGCGTGTGAGGTTTGCTTTTGTCGGTGTGTGTGTGTGTGTGTGTGTGAGTGTGTGTGTGTGTGTGTGTTTGCGCGCGCGTGTGTGTGTGTGTGTGGGTGGGTGCGCGCGTGCGTGTGTCTGTGTGTGTCTGCGTGTGTCTGTGTGTGTGTGTCTGTGTGTGTGTGTGTCTGTGTCTGTGTCTGTGTCTGTGTCTGTGTCAATGTGTGTGTGTGGGGGGGTGGTGGGTGGGTGGGTGGGTGGGTGGTGGGTGGGTGGTTGGTGGGTGGGTGGGGGGGGGGGGCGCGCGCGCGCGCGTCCGCGTGTGCGCGCGTGCGGGGGGGGGGGGGGGGGATTGATCCTCTCCCCCCGTCCCCCACCGAAGATTGTGGCCCCCGGAGGAGAACTTGGAAATGCGACCCTTCTCTCTTCAGACCGACCGTGTCCAAGATAGCCCCAGAGGGCTCTCCAAAGCCCCCAAGCGGTGGTCAAAAGAGCCCCAAGAGCGAACAAGAAGTGACCGAGAAACCCCGAAGAGGCCTCCAATAAGTGCCCGAGACGCACCCCGCAGGCGTCCGCCTTGCTTTTTGCGCAAACTTTTCCTGCATCCACGTCGCCCCCCCTCGCTGCGAGAAGCTTCCCCGCTCGCCCTTGATGCCCGCGCTGCTTGACTATATGCGTGCCTCTTTCTTTCCCCCCCGGCCAGCTACCGTGAGCATCGTCTTTCGGTGACCTGGATAGCAAGACAAGGCCAGATACAAGTGCAGGAAACGCACGCGCACACGGGCGCGCACACGCACACGCGCACAGGCGCGTATATACACGCACACGCACGCGCGCACGCACCCGCACGCAAACACGAATACGCACTTTTTGCGCTGGCAGCTGGGCAGAAGGTGAGTGCTCTGGCGGAATGGCAACACGGGACGCGCTGCATGCAAATTTAAAGCCGCACTGCACGGAGGAATAGAACGAGGAACCCCGGCGCGACAGAGGGAGAGGAAGCCGGGCCACTCAGAGCTGCCGAGTGCGGCGGGGAGAGCGCCGAGGTGGGAGACCAGCGCCGGCATTGAGCTGCACTGATCTACACTGAGCTGAAGTTGGGGGGGAGGCAGCACTGTGCTGCAACTGGTGATGGAGAAATGCAGCGTAGCGGACCCCGACCTGGCCCAAGGCGCGGTCCAAAGATGGGCCGAGCGCCGAGACCAGCGGGCCAGCGAGGCGCGTGCAGGGAGAGGCCCAGGCAGGGGAGAGCAGGCGGGGAGAAGCCAGCGCGCTGAGCTGCACTGAGCTGCACAGAGCTGCGCTAAACTGAGTTGGGCAGCACAGAGCTGCAAAGCAGAAGCTGGGGGAACGCGCGGCCCAGCTGACTGAGCGGCAAAAGAGGCCTCGGGAGCGCCAGCACGGCCCGGCGAACCGCCAGGTGCGGCCCAGAGGGCAGCTGACGCACCGAGACCGGGAGGCCTCGAGGCGTGCATTGAGCTGAGCAGGGCGAGGGGGGGGGGGGGGGGGGCAAACGGCAACCCCTCAAGCGAGCGCGGCGCTGCGGGCACGAGGAGCAGTGCGGAGCAGCACAGACAGCGAAACGCCGAGGTCCGTGGGCCTGCGAGACGCCACCGCGGGGGAAGGGCTGGGGCGGCACCGCCGGAGAGCGGACCGAGGCGGCCAGGGCGGGGCGACGGACGAGCCGAAGAAGCGGGCGGCCAGGACCTCGACCCGCGCCGACGGGGGGGGGAACCCCGACGCCGGCAGCAGAGGGGAGCGCCGAGACCAGGCGAGGAGGGGCCGCCCAGGGGCGCAGCAGCACCGGGGGCACGGGTTATGTTGCTCCCATCGTGCTTAAAGACCGAATCCCAGAAATAATTTCGAACACCCGGAAAAGTCGAAAGAGTGTCGAAAGAGTGTCGAAACAGTGTCTGTCGGACGAGTGCCTCCCAGGGCCCGATACGTGAAAATCCTGGAGTTTCGGCATTTCTGCTGGTGCTCGAAATTCTTTCTGGTGGTCAAGGCTGAAGTAGGTTGGAACATCATAAGGCACGGGGAGGGGCCCCGCCAAGAGAGAGCGACGAGGCCGGATGCCAACCGGCGGCGGGCAGGCGGGCGGCGCCCAAGGAAGGGCGGCAGGCCAATGCGAGCGGATGAACCCAGGAGCGGAGTCACCCGAGCACCCCGCACGCGGAGAAACGGCAAAGAAACGACCACGGCCAGACACCAGCAGCCGGTGCTGGGCGCACGCGAACACGCGCACGCACACGCACACGCGCGCACACACGCGCACGCGCGCATACACGCACACGCACACTCACGCGCCCACGCGCACGCGCGCGTGCACGCGCGCGTGCACGCGTCACACAAACGCACACACACACACACACACACACACACACACACACACACACACACACACACACACACACACACACACACACACACACACACACACACACACGCAGCACACACACACACACACACACACACACGCAACACAAACACACACACACACGCAGCACACACACACACACGCAGCACACACACACACACGCAACACAAACACAAAAACAGAGAGAGAGAGAGAGAGGACGAAAGCAACGACGAGCGAAGAAAAGGTCCAACAGACCGCTCACTCCACAATCCCCTGTCCTATTTGTGCGACGGTCCCGAGGCACTGTAAGGGCCCCCGGAAGCCGAAGATAACGAAAAGCCATCTGTTGCGACTGTTTCACAACTCGAGGGGTTCCGGGATTCCTGGATCAGAGCGAAACGTAACACCAAGACGACGTACCCCCAATGAGGTGTTGCAGCGGCCACGGTTCCGGCCACGGTGGGCGCCGAAACGCAGCCGCTTTTCGCCGCGAGGTGGGCCCCGAGCCTCCTTCTCCAGGGTGCCTTCGGCCTCCCCTGGGCTCTCGCCCCCCCATTACGCAACGGCCGATGCTGGCGGCGGCCTCCTGGGGCGCGAAGTACTGTGGGGCGAGAAATGGGGGGGGGGGTGCGGGGGCGGCGAGGGCTGCAGCAAAGGGGCCCTCTGGGGCACCCCCAGCGGGGCCTCGAGGGCCCGACAAGCGCACCTCACTCCACTCCCCCCCCCCCTATGTTTAGGTCGGGCCTGTCCCCCTACAGATGGATCTTGGGCGAACAATGAATCATCAAACAATCGTCCCCAGACTTGTTCTTACAATCTTTGAACATTCCTCCCGTGGAGGGACAGGCCCGACTCAACCCCATGTATCGCCCCCCCCCCCCCCACTTGTTCGCGCCCGACCACCTCCTCCTCCTCTGCTCGTGCTGGCGGCTGCCCTGGGCGGGCCAGGGCCCGCCGCCGCAGGGCCGCAGAGGCCGCCCACGCCACGAGGCCCGCGGCCAGCCACGCGCAGAGGCGAGCGCCCCTCGCGGAGAGCGCGGCCACGGCGCGGAGCCACCCCCGCACCGCCTCCTCGGGCATGGCCGGCGTCGGCACGGGCGTCGCCCAAAACTGCGGCCAGCACGGCCACGGGAAGCAGAGGTCGGTGGCGAGCGAGGGGGGGAAGTGAGAAGGAGAGGGCCCTCGCGGAAGGCGGAGGGGGCTTCTCAGAAGCCCCTCGCGCGGTCTGAGAAGTCTCCTATGTCTATGGGGAAGGGGCAGACAACTTCTCAGAAAGCCGGGGGACTTCCGGGTTTCGGGTTTAGGGTCCGCCCCTCTTCACTTCCCCCCCCCCCCGCGTGCCGCCGAAGAGGAGGGAGAGAGAGCAGGGGAGGCCTCCAGGGGGAGGCCTCCAGGTCCGACGCGGTGGACTCAGCACGGCGTGGTGACAGCGCACGACAGATCACTGACCCCACTCTTGCGCAGGATTCCTCAAGCTGGATCGACTCGTGAGGGTCCCAAGGGCAGGCCACAGGGGGGGACGCACCTGGGGGTGAGGAGAAGTACCCCAAATGAGCCCTTCAGGGCCCCTTTTAGAGCCGGCCGAGGCCCCAAAAGGGCGCCGAAGGGCCTCTCCAGGGCCCTGTTCGTCACCCCCCATGTCGGCCACTCCCATAACCATAATACCTATACGACCACCCTTCGGGTGATAAGGAGGTGAGGGGGGGAGGAGGAACCAACGTCTCACTCAATCGATCTCACTATCGATCCCACTATCGATCTCAATATCGATCTCACTCGATCGATCTCACTATCGATCTCATTCGATCGATCCCACTATCGATCGATCTCACTATCCATACCACTACCTATACGACCACCCTTCGGGTGATTGGATACCACTATCGATCTCACTATCGATTTCATGATTCATCTCACTGTCGATATCACTATCGATCCCACGATCGATCGCATTATCGACCTTACCATCGATCTCACTCGAGCGATTTCGTTATCGATCTCACTCGATCGATTTCACTGTCGATCTCACTCTCGATTTCGCTATCGATCCCACTATCAGTCTCACTATCGATATCACTCGATCGATCTCATTCGATCGATCTCACTATCGATCCCACTATCGATCTCACCATCGATCTCACTCGATCGGTCTCACTATCGATTTCACAATCGATCTCACAATCTATCTTACTATCGATCTCACGATCGTCACAATCGATCTCACGATCGATCTTACTATCGGTGTCATTCTCGATCTCACGATCGATCTTACTATCGATCTCACTGTCGATCTCACTACGGGACACCACGGGACAACGACGGGACACCGGCGGGACACCGGCGGGACACCAGCGGGACAATGGCGGGACACCGCGCGCCACCGGTTGCCGGGCGGAGAACCTTTTGGTCCGGCCGCGGCCCAGCCACAGGAGAATTTCCTCCCCCTCGCCCACGCAGCTTCGCCTCGCCCGCACGCGCGGCACGAACACGGAACCGAAATCGACTTCCCGGTAGGGGGGCTCTCCGTTCCACTTCGATCTCACCCCCTCACCTCCGATTACCATCCGCCCGAGAAAGAAGCACCAAATCAGTTTCAATGCCTTTGCTTCCGAGGCTTCTCGGCCTCTCGCCGCCTCGAGGAGCCCCCTAAATGGCCCAACACGGCCCCGAGCGGGCCCCACCCAGCGAGGGCCCGAAACATCGAAGGCGGCCCAAGGCTGCCACAAAGAAGGCCTGCAGACGCCTCCCCCCAGAAAAAACCGCCCAGACGCTTCAATGGTTGTCCAGGGTCGGACGAGAGTCGGGGTCCACCAAAGCGGGGTGGACCCTGAGGGGGGGGGAGAACCGAAAACGGACAATTCACTGATCGACGTGTCAGGGGTTGGGTTTCGGTCCACCCCAGATGCGACAAGAGCTTGCCCTGTGACCTCATCATAAGCCCCTACATTGCCTCCCTCCACATTGCCTGCGAGAAGAATCATTGCCTCCCTCCACATTGCCTCTTCTGGGGGTCCACCAAAGGGGAGGGGGAAATCGATCCGCTAGTGCATCGAATTTCCGAAAAACGATGCTCCCCGCGCTCCCCGATTGTCGACACCTCTCGGGTTCCGGCGGCGGCCGGAGACCTCGTTTTGCATCGTTTTTCTGCGGTTCGATGCGCCGATGAACCGAACTCACACACACCCTGTGGCGGCCCCCCCCTTTGCGAGGTTCCGAGGGAGGGTGGACTGGGAAAAGGGGGGGTACGAAATCTGCTGCATGCAGCCTGTGTTGGCTTACGCGGCCGCTCCTGGCGCAGGGCGGCGGCGGTAGAAAACCAGCTGCATGCAGCTGCTTCGCTAACCACCCCTGTGTCACAGCTCCCCTCTCGTCCGCGCCCAGGACAGCCAAGAGACCGCCGTCGAGCCCCCCACGGGCACCCAGGAAGGCCTCAGAGGAACCTCCAGCACGCACCGCTCTGGGTTCGGATGAGGCTCGCTTTTCCATGAGTCATTTCACGGCTGTTCCTCGAACCTCCTCGTGCACGCAAGCGCTTCTGTGGCCCAAGAAAGGGGGAACCAACAGGTAACGATACCGCTACTCCCCAGACCTCTCCCTGGGTGCGTTCTGACCAGAAATTCGAAGCGAATCCAGCGGTGACGACGAAGGCCTCCCAGGATGCCCCAGAAGGGGAAATCGAGGGCAAGGTAGAGGGGTAGGGGTACCTTCTCCTCCTCTGAAAAAAAGCCTTTCGGCGACCCCACTGCACGAGGGACTGTGTGAGGGGGGCAGCCCCCTTGGAAGGCGGGGGGGGGCTTCTACAAAGGTAAGAGGCCTCTTTAGAAGCTTCCCAGATGGGGTCCGAGCACGGCCGGACCTCGGAGAGAAAAACATCACTCAAAACCATAAGACCCTCCGCGGGCCAAACTGAAGAACACTCGAGGATGCCATCCCCAAGGATGCACAAGGACAAAAACATACGAGAAACATTTGGGTACCCTCCCCGAACCGAGCTCGAACTTACACCTCGGTCCGACCGTAGATGGAATCGGATAATCGCGCCGCATCGTCGGTGCATCGGCGACGCCGGCGTGGAGAAAATGAGGTTTCACATCGAGCCGAATCACCAATGCATCGGTGATGCGGCGCGATCCTGCGACCCCATCTACTCCGACCTCTTCTGGGAGGCCTCGATTATCAGAAGCCCTCCTGGTTTCCAAGAAGCCTGCCTAGGACAGGCAAGACCAGAATCGAATCGATAAGTCGGATCGGCGATCGAAACGAATCGGATCGGTGGAAATCGGCAGCCGAGTCGGGAGCGGTTAAATCGCGGAAATCGGCAGGCTAGCAAGCCTCCAATGAGAATCCAGACTCCGAATTGGAATCCGAGGTCGAATCGGAATCGGAAACCATCGCAATCGGATCGAATCGACTCGGAGGAGTCGAAACGAGCCCCGTAAAAGCCCCGGATGAAGAAACCAGATGGCCTCCACTGCGTGCCAACCCACTCGCGCAACCCCCACGTGCCCACCATCCCTTGCTCGCCATCGCTCGGACGTCCACTTCCCGTGCATGTTTCGACTTCGTGCGTTTGTCCTTTTGATCGCGAGATGATCGGAGATGCTCCTCGATGGTCCCCGGCGGGAACGAGATGCACACGGCCGAACGATGCCCGATTTCAACGATGCTCACTTGCAACACCACCGGGGACTTGCGAAAGAAAAACCAGAAACGGGCAAACAAAAGCACAAGGCGCACCGCCTCCGAATGAAGAGACGACCTGCAAATCAATGGTGCAAGATACTTTTTCACGTCGGTCGGAAGACGTAGGTCAAACATGAAGCCTTGATTGGGTTTAGGCCCTCCCAGAGAACACCCACACATAGCAAAAGCATATCGAGTCTTGAGATAGGAAGGCGCTTGAAGTTGATTGGCATCTGGGAACCCAAAAATACCAACTTTCACAGACGGGCGTGCGCCTCGGATCACCACCATCAATGGTCTCGACCCCCTCCCCAGGACCCGCTTCTGAGTCGTTTTGCTGACGGCCCCGAGGCCTGGCAAGGGCCCCCCGAAGCCGAACAAAGACGAGAGGCCTCCTGTCGTGGCTTTTCCAACAACACGTGTGGAAACTTTCGAGGGCGGGGGCTGGACCTCGCATGCGACCGGTGACTCTCGGGCATGGACAGAAGCCCCTTTCGCAAAACGTGGTTCAGCGAAAACGACCTCGGGCCCAGACCTGGCGGGTGCAGGCCTGGAAAATGACGGCCGCGGCGCCCTCTCGAGAACCGAAAATGGACAATTCACTAATCGACGTGTCAGGGTGGGGGTTCTGGGGGTTCTGGGGGTTCTTCAGAGATCTGCTGACCCAAGTCAATCCAGACCCAGGTCAGTCAGGCCTTGTAGAATCCTGCAAGATCCTGCACCGAAACCCGGGTCAATGCGAAGGACCCTGCAAAATCCTGCACCCAAGCCTGGGTCAATGAGACCCTGGCCCTGCAGGATCCTGCAAGATCGGGCGCTCTGGCTGACCCCCGTTTGCATCGACCCCGTTTCAAGGCTCCCGAGGCAGGCGTTCTCACCCCCCACACGCTGGCAGGCATTCTCACCCCCTGCACGCCTGACCCAACTCATGCACATCGCTCCGCCAGAACGGCGAACGCGATGCCGCACCTCCAGCGCGGATGCGCTCCATCTCAGGCACAAGGGAGGACACACGACAGCACGCTGCGTGTCACCGATCCGCGTTCTGCCCACCCCCGAGACCCCGGCACGTGCACGCCGACGGCGCCTGCGCCGTGGCTGACCCAAGTCAATCCAGACCCAGGTCAGTCAGGCCTTGTAGAATCCTGCAAGATCCTGCACCGAAACCCGGGTCAATGCGAAGGACCCTACAAAATCCTGCACCCAAGCCTGGGTCAATGAGACCCTGGCCCTGCAGGATCCTGCAAGATCGGGCGCTCTGGCTGACCCCCGTTTGCATCGACCCCGTTTCAAGGCTCCCGAGGCAGGCGTTCTCACCCCCCACACGCTGGCAGGCATTCTCACCCCCTGCACGCCTGACCCAACTCATGCACATCGCTCCGCCAGAACGGCGAACGCGATGCCGCACCTCCAGCGCGGATGCGCTCCATCTCAGGCACAAGGGAGGACACACGACAGCACGCTGCGTGTCACCGATCCGCGTTCTGCCCACCCCCGAGACCCCGGCACGTGCACGCCGACGGCGCCTGCGCCGTGGCTGACCCAAGTCAATCCAGACCCAGGTCAGTCAGGCCTTGTAGAATCCTGCAAGATCCTGCGCCGAAACCCGGGTCAATGCGAAGGACCCTGCAAAATCCTGCACCCAAGCCTGGGTCAATGAGACCCTGGCCCTGCAGGATCCTGCAAGATCGGGCGCTCTGGCTGACCCCCGTTTGCATCGACCCCGTTTCAAGGCTCCCGAGGCAGGCGTTCTCACCCCCCACACGCTGGCAGGCATTCTCACCCCCTGCACGCCTGACCCAACTCATGCACATCGCTCCGCCAGAACGGCGAACGCGATGCCGCACCTCCAGCGCGGATGCGCTCCATCTCAGGCACAAGGGAGGACACACGACAGCACGCTGCGTGTCACCGATCCGCGTTCTGCCCACCCCCGAGACCCCGGCACGTGCACGCCGACGGCGCCTGCGCCGTGGCTGACCCAAGTCAATCCAGACCCAGGTCAGTCAGGCCTTGTAGAATCCTGCAAGATCCTGCACCGAAACCCGGGTCAATGCGAAGGACCCTGCAAAATCCTGCACCCAAGCCTGGGTCAATGAGACCCTGGCCCTGCAGGATCCTGCAAGATCGGGCGCTCTGGCTGACCCCCGTTTGCATCGACCCCGTTTCAAGGCTCCCGAGGCAGGCGTTCTCACCCCCCACACGCTGGCAGGCATTCTCACCCCCTGCACGCCTGACCCAACTCATGCACATCGCTCCGCCAGAACGGCGAACGCGATGCCGCACCTCCAGCGCGGATGCGCTCCATCTCAGGCACAAGGGAGGACACACGACAGCACGCTGCGTGTCACCGATCCGCGTTCTGCCCACCCCCGAGACCCCGGCACGTGCACGCCGACGGCGCCTGCGCCGTGGCTGACCCAAGTCAATCCAGACCCAGGTCAGTCAGGCCTTGTAGATCCTGCAAGATCTGCACCGAAACCCGGGTCATGCGAAGGACCCTGCAAAATCCTGCACCCAAGCCTGGGTCAATGAGACCCTGGCCCCTGCAGGATCCTGCAAGATCGGGCGCTCTGGCTGACCCCCGTTTGCATCGACCCCGTTTCAAGGCTCCCGAGGCAGGCGTTCTCACCCCCCACACGCTGGCAGGCATTCTCACCCCCTGCACGCCTGACCCAACTCATGCACATCGCTCCGCCAGAACGGCGAACGCGATGCCGCACCTCCAGCGCGGATGCGCTCCATCTCAGGCACAAGGGAGGACACACGACAGCACGCTGCGTGTCACCGATCCGCGTTCTGCCCACCCCCGAGACCCCGGCACGTGCACGCCGACGGCGCCTGCGCCGTGGCTGACCCAAGTCAATCCAGACCCAGGTCAGTCAGGCCTTGTAGAATCCTGCAAGATCCTGCACCGAAACCCGGGTCAATGCGAAGGACCCTGCAAAATCCTGCACCCAAGCCTGGGTCAATGAGACCCTGGCCCTGCAGGATCCTGCAAGATCGGGCGCTCTGGCTGACCCCCGTTTGCATCGACCCCGTTTCAAGGCTCCCGAGGCAGGCGTTCTCACCCCCCACACGCTGGCAGGCATTCTCACCCCCTGCACGCCTGACCCAACTCATGCACATCGCTCCGCCAGAACGGCGAACGCGATGCCGCACCTCCAGCGCGGATGCGCTCCATCTCAGGCACAAGGGAGGACACACGACAGCACGCTGCGTGTCACCGATCCGCGTTCTGCCCACCCCCGAGACCCCGGCACGTGCACGCCGACGGCGCCTGCGCCGTGGCTGACCCAAGTCAATCCAGACCCAGGTCAGTCAGGCCTTGTAGAATCCTGCAAGATCCTGCACCGAAACCCGGGTCAATGCGAAGGACCCTTCAAAATCCTGCACCCAAGCCTGGGTCAATGAGACCCTGGCCCTGCAGGATCCTGCAAGATCGGGCGCTCTGGCTGACCCCCGTTTGCATCGACCCCGTTTCAAGGCTCCCGAGGCAGGCGTTCTCACCCCCCACACGCTGGCAGGCATTCTCACCCCCTGCACGCCTGACCCAACTCATGCACATCGCTCCGCCAGAACGGCGAACGCGATGCCGCACCTCCAGCGCGGATGCGCTCCATCTCAGGCACAAGGGAGGACACACGACAGCACGCTGCGTGTCACCGATCCGCGTTCTGCCCACCCCCGAGACCCCGGCACGTGCACGCCGACGGCGCCTGCGCCGTGGCTGACCCAAGTCAATCCAGACCCAGGTCAGTCAGGCCTTGTAGAATCCTGCAAGATCCTGCACCGAAACCCGGGTCAATGCGAAGGACCCTGCAAAATCCTGCACCCAAGCCTGGGTCAATGAGACCCTGGCCCTGCAGGATCCTGCAAGATCGGGCGCTCTGGCTGACCCCCGTTTGCATCGACCCCGTTTCAAGGCTCCCGAGGCAGGCGTTCTCACCCCCCACACGCTGGCAGGCATTCTCACCCCCTGCACGCCTGACCCAACTCATGCACATCGCTCCGCCAGAACGGCGAACGCGATGCCGCACCTCCAGCGCGGATGCGCTCCATCTCAGGCACAAGGGAGGACACACGACAGCACGCTGCGTGTCACCGATCCGCGTTCTGCCCACCCCCGAGACCCCGGCACGTGCACGCCGACGGCGCCTGCGCCGTGGCTGACCCAAGTCAATCCAGACCCAGGTCAGTCAGGCCTTGTAGAATCCTGCAAGATCCTGCACCGAAACCCGGGTCAATGCGAAGGACCCTGCAAAATCCTGCACCCAAGCCTGGGTCAATGAGACCCTGGCCCTGCAGGATCCTGCAAGATCGGGCGCTCTGGCTGACCCCCGTTTGCATCGACCCCGTTTCAAGGCTCCCGAGGCAGGCGTTCTCACCCCCCACACGCTGGCAGGCATTCTCACCCCCTGCACGCCTGACCCAACTCATGCACATCGCTCCGCCAGAACGGCGAACGCGATGCCGCACCTCCAGCGCGGATGCGCTCCATCTCAGGCACAAGGGAGGACACACGACAGCACGCTGCGTGTCACCGATCCGCGTTCTGCCCACCCCCGAGACCCCGGCACGTGCACGCCGACGACGCCTGCGCCGTGGCGCGGGCGCGCGCCTGCCGCATCTGCTTCCCCCGGGCGCGCGCCCGCTCCAGAGGGCGCATCGGCCGTGGCCGCCGCGGGCCGAGCTTGCCGCCGGCGCGGCTCGGAAGAATGGATGGGCCTGGTTTTCCACCGCCACCACCACCACCATGATTTGGAGGGGGGAAGGAGGGCGAGGAAAGCTCGGGAAAGCTCGAACAAGAGGGGGTCGGAGCAGTGCTACGCCCCCGCACGTGCAGATTACGGATAATCTGTAAAGGGGTTATGATATCCGTCGACGGGGGGGGGCTTTGAGCGAGCCGCCTACACTCCCGTCGGTCCTCCCAAAATCCTTGGCCGAGCTGCCGACCACTGGCAAGGGAGCAGATCCGCCACCCCCCACAGGGGGCATGGGCCACTGCATCCCCGCCTTCGGGGTGAGGCCGCGACGGAGACGATTGATCATAGTTTGGCCAGAGGGAGTGCGCTCCTGGGGGCACTCATAGGCCAATTTACAGAGCCGCCCCCCCCAGCGACAATGGGGGCGTACCTGGCGCACCTCCAGCACCAGGCCAAACCATTCTGCATGGCAATAGAATGAGAAGGGTGCACACTGCGGGCTCCGACCTTCAACTCTCGGATACAGGTGGGGGGGACATAGACGTGGTGGCCATGCTCGCTCAAGCCCCTCTTGCATACATCCCCGCGACACGCACAACACTGGAGCCAGTCGGCCAACGAGAGGCGCCCTGGTGTTTGTCGGCATTTGCTACAGGCCCACCTACTAGTGCTCAGGCGGGACAGGGCATGTCCCGCACGGGCCTCGAGCTCCCCAATCCGCCCCAGGCCCGAAGCGGAGCCGACCGAATCGTCCGCCCCGCCGAACCGATTCGAACGAGCCCCACGTTCGACCTCCGCATAGATCGGGGCCAAAACCGCACCGATGCGCTGGTGCACGAGGGTCGCACGAGCGTCGGCCACCTGTAGGGCCTTGACATGGGTGCGAATTGGGTTGGCAGCAGACTCTGCCCCCCGCTGGGCCAGGGCATCCGCGAGCTCGTTGCCGCGGGAGCATCGAGGATCCTGGCCAGAGCGCACGTGGGAATCAGTATCCAAGTGCGAGAAGATTTTGTGCAGGCGGACATTCTGGCCCCCCCGCTGCTCGAGGGCCGACCGAATTCGGGCCCACCATTTGGCGTGGCATCCCCTGGGATATGGGGCATTCCCTTGGACCCAGCCTTTAAAAAACAGCTGGCAGTCGGTGAAAATGTCCAGGGGCCCCGTGGAGAGCTGCAGCGCCCTCCAGAGGGCAGCCAGCTCCGCGACGGGGACCGTTTGGTCCCCGTCGACGGCCCCGAAGAAACCAGAAAACTCGCCGTCGTCCGCTTCCAGCTCCGCCCACTCCCCCACAAAGTAGACACCCCACCCCACACGACAAACGCGGGCATCGCTGGAAGTGGCCGACCCGCCCAGGAATGCCAGACGTGCACGGATGGGGTATTCACCTGCTCCCACATTGAATGAGACTGCATTCGTGAGGGCGGGGGAGGAGGAGGGGAGGGCGTCGCTCGAAGAGGAGTCGAGGATCGGGGGGAAGGTGCCGACTGCCCGAACGCCCAACCCCTCTCCAGAGTTCCAGGCGGGCGGCGGCGGCACGGCAACCCACTCAAGGGGAACTTTCCCCCGGGTCCAGTACGCAACGTGACGATTTTCCAACAGGTCTTGCATCGCATGCTGACGGAGGCCCTCAGTGCGCTCGACCCAAGGGCCCCCCCCCATCTCGCAGGTGGCCGAGCAGAAGTACAGCCTGTGCTCGATGGTGTCCTTGCCCTCGCCACAGTGCTCGCAGTCGCCGGAGCACTGGTAGCCTGCCGCTTGCGCCCTTGCCCCCGTCCGGATGCCTGCCAACGCTCCCGCCTCCAGAGCGCCTGCCTCCTTGTGGCGCTCCTGGCGGCACATCCTCATCAGGTTGATCCTCAGCATATGGAGGTCGCCGCCGTCACCGAGGCCCGCTCCGAGGGGGTGGTCCCCAGCCTGGCGCCACAGCTGGCGCGTCACGGTGCTCTTGATCGCCTTCACTAGGTCCTGCGCGCTACCGCCATCGTTGCCGAGGTGCCGCCACTCGGAGCCCTCGTCGTCGATCCAGACGTCAGGCGCCCGCGGTATCCAGCCGATGTCGCGCAGTGCCAGGATGATCGCGCCCGCGGGCCCCGTGGCGCACTTCCACCGAGCACGAGGTCGCAAGTATAAGAGTCTCTTGAGTACCGCCCGCCATCCAAGTCGAACTCGGTCTCGCAGCTCCGAGTGGCGCGCCCAGAAGTGGAACCACTCCTTCACCTGCTGTGCCAAGGCCGCCATCTTGGGCTCGTCGTCCCGGTAGCGCAGCAGGAGGGTGGTAGAGGTGCAACGCCCGCCCACCGTGTGGCCCGTGAGGTCTGCTGCCTGCGCCCGTCACCGCGTTGTCGTCGTAGGAGGCGCTCCAATGATCGGGTCGGCGAAGTGGTACTTTGCCCTGATGTTGGTGTTGTGCAGCATGACGCCTTTGGTCCTCTTGCTGCCGCGTCCCAACCTGCGGAATAGACAAGCTCGCGTGGCCCTCGCCCTCGCTGCCGCCATCCGCGCTCTGGCCGTCTTATTGCTTCGCCTGGAACCCATGGCGCAGTCGATGCCGAGGTCCTTCGCCGTGGACGCCCTCTGCGCGCGGATGCCAGTCTCCGGGTACACGTAGGTCAACGCCGCCTTCTCGTCTCTGGGCCTCGTCATCATCAGGATGGACTTGGGCGAGACGCGCAAGCCAAGGTCGAGGCAGCCCTGCACTAGGGTGACCGCAACGTCCTTGGCATGGTCGAGGACCTCCTCGGCCGCGCCCTCGATGCGGCTGTGCACGTCGTCCACGTACTGCCTCACCCTTGCCGCAGGTGGTCTCGCGCGGGCTGCTTCCAACAGGTGGTAGAGGAAGGCTCTTGCCCAGTGCTTGGCCTTCCCGCAGCCGGGGAGGATTGAGCCGTTGGGGGTGATGGTCGAGCTGAAGGCCCCGTGGGACTTGACCACGCGCGGCGCCAGGCACGTGAGGCAGCACAAGTAGAGCTCGACGGGCGGCACTTCGAGGGAGATGCCCTTGTGGATCATCAAGGCCAGGTCGATGTAGTCGTAGAACTTCTCCACGTCCATCAAGACGTTGCTCTGCTCGGCCACGCCGGCGCGCGCTCTAGCCTCGTCAAGCACCACGGTGAGCAAAGCAGCCTGCAGCGCGGAACTCCCACGCACCGCAGCGCCCCAGTGCCCAGCTCGCTTGTCACACCACTGCGCCATGGCGGCCTTGGTCATGCGGCCCCAGATGCGCACGGGCAAGGGAAGGAGGCCGACATCCCTCTCGTTGCCGACCACCTGCTCGGCGCCCTTCGGCAGGAGGGCATACCAGTTGTGGAGGAGCTGGTGCGGCCAGGCCAGGGCTTGCTCCACCATGTTGAGCAGGGTGACGAAGGCCTCCTGCCCCTGGTCGGAGACCGCGAGAAGGTGGCCTGGCGTCCACTGATCGGCGCCCTTGCCCGTAGCCCTGGGGAAGGTCCTGATGGCGTTTACCATGTCGTCTCTCGAGTGGTAGCGCCGCTCTGGCAGCGCCTCGCGGGCCAGGGTCCGCAGCTCGCTCAACGCCTCGCGCAAGGCAGGCTCACGGTCGGGCTTGCTGGTCCAACGGTCACGCCAGCGGCGTGCCCTGGCCTCTGTGGAGGCCTGCTCGGAGTCGCAGACCTCGCCAGTGTCGGGATCGACGCAGGTCTTGTCTAGGGCCTGCACCTCGTCCTTCTTGAGATAGCGGTGGCCCCCTCGCATGGAGCCCAAGGTACTTGCCTTGGCCCAAGCTTGCACCTCACTGCGGGTCTGTTGCCAAACCAGGCAAGCGTGCCTAGCCGCTCTCGCCTGCACCCTCAGTGCAAAGGCCTGCCACTCGGGGGAGATCCTGGAGTAGCAGATGCGCTCGCCGTGGCCTAGGACCCTGTAGTCGTCCAGGTACATCCGCCACTTCCCCTTAGTTGCCTGCAGCTGGTCATCTGGCACGGGCTGATGATGTCGGAGACGATGTCCTGCACCTTGCGCTGGTACTCGGTGTGGCGGTGGCGCCCGAGCGCGATGAGCTGTTCCTGCACCCGGGCGTTAAGGCTGACCCACTTGCCGCCAATGTCCTGCGCGCAGGCGTGGCCGAACTGCGAGTCTGCCGTCTGCTCCTGAGCTTTGCGCCATTGGTGCTTGACAGGTTGGCCACGTCGGGCTCTGTCGCGGGGCTCAGTGCCGCAGAGCTCGGCCAGCTGCGCCTCCGCCGCCTCGGCCCAGTATCCACGCTGCACCGCCATCGCCTGCGCCATGTAGGGGTCCATTTGGTACGCGACGCTGGCCTGGACCTCCTCGCCCGCTGGGATGCGAGTGCCTGCGCGCTCCTGGGCCTCGGTGGCGTACTCCGCCCAGGGCGCGCCGACGTGGTCGTTGCACTGCTGGGGCCGCCACTGGGTGTAGGTGTCCTCGAGGAGGTGCCCCTCGTCGTCGTTGAGCAGGTCTCCCTCCTGCATCTGGTCGCAGTCCTCCTTGGCCTGCTGCAGTTCTGCATGCCGCTGCCTGTCGCGTTGACGGCGCTTGATCCCCTTGGGCACGTGAACTCCCCCTGCAGGCACATCTAGAGGTACTGGTAGCACAGGGGCGCGTGACATCACTGCGGCAGGCCTCGCAGTCACCAGGATGTCGAGGCCGATGCGCGGGCCCCACGGCAGCTTCTGGACGGGCATCACCCTCTTGAGGAAGGGGCGGAAGCTGTCGGGCACGACGACGTAGTCCAGCATGCGAACCTTGCCCGACGTGCACGTGATGTTCACCCCCTCAGGTGTCAGGATCCGCGCCTTCAGGGTGAGTGGCCAGCCAGAGCGCGCAAGCTCTTCTGGAGTGGCATTGAAATCGCCCACCAAGCACCACGGAATCCCCAAGCACTTCACAATCCGAGCGATTGCGGTCATATTCCTGGCGTTGGTCCCGGCGAGGCCGATGGAGCAATCCAGGTAACACACGATGAAGGCGAACGTGGCCCCCTGGAAGCGCCAGAGCACCACTGAAACGTCCTGCAGCGCGTCCTGAAATACACTCTGGTGGTTGGCGCCCTGTAGGTGGACGCTAGTGGCGTAGGTGGCTCTCCTCAGCCAGCAAGCGCCGCCGTGGGTGCCCGAGTCAGAGCGAGTAGAGGGAGAAGCTGGCGTACAAGTCCCTTCCGAACGCCAGCCAAAACTGCGGAGGCGCTTCTCCTCCTGGTCGCACTTGCCCTTGCAGAGGTGGTGCTCCGCGAGGCCGATCATGTCGTGGTCGGGCGTCTCGATGAACCTCTTGACCTTGGGAGAATACGAGGTGGCGCTGCCGAAGAAAATCGATGCAAAGTCCCTCTTGCCGAAGGGGGTCCTGGCCGAGGCCGACCTGTACTCCTGGCGGCCCTCGCTCCTACGAGCGGCTCGTCCTCCGACAGCACCGTTACCCCTTCGTCTGGTCCTTGCCGCCCTTGCCGTCCTTGCCGTCGCCCTTGCCTGGGATCGCCGCCCCTGTTGCCGCTGCTGGTGCCGCTGCCGTCGCGGGCGCCACTGGCGGGGCCGTCGGCGCCTTGGAGGCCGCGGCCCCCGCCACGGCAGTCCTGCGCGAGGCAGTGGTCTTGATGTACGCCTCGACCACCTCGGGGTTGCTGAAGTCCTGGCCGCCAGCGTCCACGGGCGGCGGGGCCGAGGCGTCGGCTGCGGCTGCGCCGCCGCCGCCTGGGGCCACTCCACAGGCCGTGTCAGCCTTGCGCCGCTTGGTCGTGGCCACCTGCTCGCGGAGGTTGCGGAGCGTGGCGGCCGCCTCCCTCGCCTGCTTGCCCGCGTCGGTGGCGGACTGGAGGGCGGCCTGGGACTGCTGCGCCGCTGCGGCCGCGTCCTTGCAGTACTGTTGCTGCTCGGGAGTGAGGAGCTGGAGGTCCTCATCCGTGAGGGAGGGAAAGCCGGTGTCATCTGCAGGGCCGCCGTTCCCATAGCTGGCCGCTGGATTCCCTGGAATCCCCGTCTGTGCTGACTAGCGATCCACCTCATCCTGCGCAGCATTGCAGGCCTTACTGTTCTCGTTGAGCCTGCGGAGGAGCTCCTTGCCCGTCTTGGAGTTGGCCACGATCTGTTCCTTGAGCTGCTTTTGCTGGCCGTGGAGCTAACGCAGCTGCCTCGCAACCTGCTCCAGGAGGATCGCTGGCGCGGGCATGGGCTCTGCGACCTTGGCCAGCTCGGGACAGACCAGCTCCAGGGCCTGGAGTGCGGCGGCGTCCTTGGCCTCGCGCGCCGCCTTGTACTTGGGCATGAGCTGCTGCACCAGCGGGGGGTCGTTCATACTGAAGGAGACGTTGCGCCCTGCTGCTGCCCCAGTGCGACAGGCGGGCCAAGGGGCCCCGCATGAATGACACCCTTCCCAACCAGGCTGGCCAGCACGAGACTTATACACCCAAGAGCGAGGGCAATGCACGCAGACGTAGTACTCGTAGCGCTTCTTGCCGCCATGCACGCGAGGTCGCGGCACCACACGATTTTCGCCGCCCGCAGGCGCCCCTCAAGCCGCGGACGCACGTAGCGGGCGCCTGGCGCCGGCCCGTGCGCGGTACGCGCGTGTGGTGTCTGATGGGGGCCGCCTCACCGAGGCTTCGCACCAGAACGGCTTGAGGGGAAGGAGGGCGAGGTGGCGGAGGCGGAGGAGGAGGAGGAGGAGGACTAGGACCCCCTCCCCCATCCAACTTATGGTGGTGGTAAAGGAAAACAAGCCCATCAAGGATGGGGGGGGACCGGGTGCTACCAGGGCTGCCAGGATCTGGGATCGGGGACGCACTCATCCTGGGGGGGCACGCTCCAGACGGGGGTCAACCTCGCCACGTCGACGCACCGCCCCAGGGGTTGGAGCGCCTCTCTGGCGCACGGCGGTTGTCCGAAAAGGGTCGGTTTCGGATTGACGGCGGGGGTAGCAACCCACCGCAAGCTCATCATGAAACTCGGGATAAGCATGGTGCAAACTGACGACCCACATTTGAAGCTCGCACTGGGGACCGTTCCGAGAAACACTCGCTGAACGCATGCGTCGATGTTGCGTCGGACATCCGTCGACTGGAGTGAGTCGAAGTTGAGGTCAGCTAGACTCGAGGTGTGATCGAAATAGAGTCGAGCTGATCCGCTTGGTGGCCCCCAAGAAGGTCCCCCCGAACTGGCATCTGACCCGCACAGAAGGACCCCCCGCTCGGCGCACATAAGGGAAATCCCGCAAGACCACGCGACCAACACACAGCCCACTCACACCCAATACTCCGCAGAAGCCTCCTGGCGAATGCCAGCGGCGGCCCCCCCCCCAGGCTGTGAGTGTGAACGAGAGTGTGAGAGTCCCACCAACCCTCTGGGCGCATGTGGTCAAACGAGATTCCTCTTCCCAGAAAAAAAAGCGTCTTCCCTTACGGGGAGGTGTGTATCACTGTCCCCTATAAGTATGCACCCCCATCCCCTGGCAACTGGGGGCCAACCAGCAACAATGCAGGCACCCCCCCCCACACCATCCCTTGTAAGAAAACAGTGCAAACACACACTATGCCTCCAAATTCGGAGCATGCGCAGCGAACCCGATGCGGCCTCCCCCCACCATCCCTGTCTGAAAACAGTACAGAGTACACTTGGCGGCGGCGGCGGTTGCGGCGCACGCGGCGGGGGCAGCGGCTGCGGCGGCTGTGGCGGTGGCGGCGGCGGTGGCCGCGGCGGCGGCGTGGGCGGCGGCGGCGGAGGCGGCGGCGGCGGCGGCGGCGGCAGCGGTAGCGGCAGCGGCTGCGGCGGCAGCGGCGGCGGCGATTCGGCAGCGGGGGCGGCGGCGGCGGATTCGCCCCCATTAGCTGCCCATCCCAAAACGACTGCTGAATATGCTGCGGTTCGGGCCAGGCTCGGGTGCTACGCATGTGTTGGGAGGGCGGGTGGGAGTGAACGAGACGGCTTGCGGGCGGGGAGGGGGTCTTGACCCCTCCCTCTACCCCCTCCCCTGGACTTGTTTGTGGGGTTCCGCCAGGTGTGAGGGCGTCCAAGACGGCCTCGGCGAGGAAGCCACACTCATTGGTCTTACATAAAAAAGTGTTGGCTCCATGTTGGCCTCTTTGGGGGGGCTGAACGTTACACCATGTCCTCCTTTGATCAATAGCCTTCAGCCCCAAGAAGCCTTCCAGGGCTCCCAAGAGGGCCCAAAGAGAGCCCCTAGAGGGCCCCAAGAGAGCCCCATGACCCCTCAACGAGACCCAAGAAAGCTCCAATACCCTCTCAAAGAGCCCCAGGAGAGTTCCAAGAGGAAAGTAAAAACAGGATCGCAGAAATGTGATCCCTCGTCTTCCTCCCCCCCCTCTCCGCCTCCTCCCTCTCTCTTCTCCTCTTCCTCCTCACCCTCATCACCCTCCTGCCCGTCGTCCACCTCCTCCCCCTTTTTGAACTTCTACTCCTCCTCACCACCACCACCAGCACCGCTCTCCCCTCATCATTGCCCAACTATCCGGGCAGACGAGAAATTACAACCGGGATTGCCCTCATTGGATCTCTCGTACCACCCCCTCCTGATCCTCGTCCTCGTCCTCCCCTTTTCACCTCTCTTTTCCTCCAGCTCCTCCTCACCACCACCGCTCTCCCCCCCATCATTGCCCGGCTAGCGTGGCAAACGAGAAAAGAAAACCGGGATCGCACTCTTTGGATCCGTCCACCTCCTCCTCCTCCTCCTCCTCTTCCTCCTCCTGTCCCCCTCGCCCCCACGCGGCCCCCAGGGATGGCCCGACGAGGCCTTCCAAGGCCACCTTCTTTCTCCCAGAGATCAATCGGTTCATCCTGGTTGCTCGCTTTGTTTCCCTGGATGTGTCCTTTCTTCCTTTTCCCGTCAGGTCTCGTGGGCAGAGCTTCTGGATGGGCTGGCGGGGATACTTTTGTGATCGCGACCGCGGCGGGGAATCGGGCGGCGTCAAGGGGAGAAACACAGAGGCGAGGGCCTAAATTAGCGCACGGGAAGAGGAAAGCGAAAAGAGACAAGACCAAGCCAGGGGGGAGGCTAACAGGAGGCGGGCCTCGCTGCCGCTCACAGGAGAGCTGGCGGGGATATTTTTTTGTCAGCGGCCGCAAGCGAGCGCGCCAGCGGCGAGTCCAGTCAGAGCGGGGCGCGCAAAGACGAATTAACCGAAAACGGTGGGCCGGAGCCTCACGCAGCAGTTCAGCGGCCGGGCTGGCGAGTGGGAGAAGGCGGGCGGTACACTGGGGAGCGGTACTGCGAGGGTGCACGCATGCAACGCGTCGGGAGCAGCTGGCGGCCAGGGTGACTGGCGACCAGGGACTGCAGGATGCGTGGGAATTCGGTGCAAGGGCGTAGGCCCCCGTGGAACCACGAAAGTACCAGGGTGGCCGCAGCAAAGTGAGCCGACTGCCGTAAGTCGAACTGTGTGCTCAGATGGGGCGTGAGCATCAACAAGCTGCGGAATACCAGGGTGGCCGAGGCCAGGAGGTTCAACAGCAGCGGAAGCTGGTGGGGATACTTTTTCGGTCGCGTCCACCAGCGAAGGCGCTAGCGGAGTCAGGAGCGCTACGGGTCGCGAGAACGGCCGAATTAGCAACTAAACGCGCCGCAAGCCGGCCGGCCCACTCACCCAGCAGCGGCAGACTGCGCGGGGGGAACGGCGATCTGAGGGCGTCCAGGAAGCTCGGGCACTTGCAGCTCAGCAAAATGCTGGTGAATTCCAGATGTGCCGCGAGGCAAGACCCACACGGAGCGAAAGGACGATAGCAGCGAACTGCGTGTCCAACTCTGGTGGGGATATTTTTTGGTCGCGGCCGCGAGACAAGGGACAGGGGGCGAAAGCAAAATCCGGGGCACGAGCGAGGCGAATTAGCTACAACAGGCACAGGCCGGCCGGCCCGCTCACAAAGCAGCAGCGAAGATGAAGGGGAGCTGACGGCAGGGGCATCCTGAGAGCTCGAGCACACGCACAGACAAAATGTCATGGAATTCAATGCCTGCCACAGTATGAGACGTGAACCAGGATAACCAAGTCCGTCAATCTGAGTGGGGGCAAGTAGGAGGCCGGTGGAGTGAGTCGCCGGTGGGGCGCCAGGCTCCAAACGCCCTAGACGACGTGTGCTAGCCAGGGGGGCTGAGCTGTCGCGGACCGTGGTGCAACGCAACCTGCTCGAAGCTGGTAGGTGAGCCTGGGGTGCTGTAGCTGCGGGAGGCTGAACCACTCCGTGGCGATACCAACACCCGTCAGACCACCCCACAGTGCAAGGGGGAACCAAGCGACTGTGGGCCACGCAGTGCGTGCCGGCACGGCGTCAGGCCTCAGAGTGAGGGGGGGAGACCAGCTGGCGTGGTGAGCATCGCCAGCGGGGAGAGTGTGGGGGGGCTGCACTGGTGGCAGTGCTGCCTTCTGAAGGACGCCAAACTGCACCGGGGACAAGCATATCCCCAATTGAACAGACCTGGCAGTACCTCCCGAGGCACGTGGCGCCTGTGCGAGCACGGCGTGCCGATGCCATTCGGGGATGCGCCTGGGGGGAGCTGCGCTGTGGCAGACACGGGAGCCAACGGACGCCATGTCCTGACCCTGTCCGCCTCTTGGCACTTCCACCCAAGACTCAGGAAACGCCAACACACACCACGAGAGCCTCCAGGGTCGCAGCTAACCGCCGCTGAAAGTGACGAGACATACCACGGACAGCGAGGGACACGGGCGGCCCTGGGATGGGGGGGGCAACAACACCGGCGTCTGTCCGTACGCCTGGCGGGCCCCGGGGCCAAGGGCGGGGGGCACCCGCCTGGCCCGAGAGGGGAGAGGCGAGGGGGAGCAACGCCCCTCCACTCGGCCTGGCCCCGAACCCTTGGGTCAGGGGGCATGGCCATCTGTGCTGCCGCCTGAAGTACGCCAAACTGAACCAGGGACACCATATCCTCAAGTATACAGAGCTGGCTGCACCTTCCGGGGAACGTGGCGCATGTACCAGCAAAGTGTAACGTTGCCAAAGGGTGAACGACCTGGGGGGAGCTGCGCTGGGGCAGACACGAGAGCCGACGGTCGCCATGTCCCGACCTGCCCGCAGCTTGCGCACTTCCTCGCAAGACTCGGGTTCGTCCACCAACACGCACCACGTGGGCCTCCAGGGACGCAGCTAAGCGCCGCTGAAAGTGGGGAGTCTTGCCACGAACAGCGAAGGACAATGGCGGCCCTGGGGAGGGGGGGGCAACAACACCGGCGTCAGTTGGTACGCCTGGCGAGCCCCGGGGCCAAGGGCGGGGGACACCCGCCTGGCCCGAGAGGGGAGAGGCGAGGGGAAGCAACGCCCCGCCCCTCGACCGGGCCCCGAATCCGTGGGTCAGGGGACATGGTCATTCTCTTGGGTCCTCCAGGGTCGCAGCTAACCGCCGCTCAAGAGCAAATAGTATCGATTGTGGTCCTCCAGGGTCGCAGCTAACCGCCGCCGATGTTTGTGAGTCTGTAGTGTGACAAAGCTGTGACCAGGGCTAGGTCGCGCTCGCCGCCAGGCCGGCGGGGGGGAGGCTGTGACCCACTTCCTTCCCAGGGGCAGGAGGTGGGCCACAGCTAACCCCCCGCCTGCTTGGCGGCGAAAAATAGCTTGCCGCAGTCCTCTCGTGCAAGAGCCGCGTGCGATGCCACTTCCAGCCTCTACCACACGCGCTGATCCCAGCGCAGTAGCTGATGACGTCTGGCTCAAACTTGGCCCCTCGCATCTCGCTGTGGAGGGGCAGAGCCTGCACCCACTGCCCAATTTTCCAACACGCGCTGATCTCGGCATTGTAGCTGATAGCGTCTGGCTGCAGCGTCGTCTTCCACATCTCGGTGCGCAGCGTCAGAGCCCGCTGCCACTGCTCGCCTGTCCCACACGCGCTTGTCGCAGGGTTGTAGCTCACTACGTCGGGCTCCCACGTCGCGTCCCGTATCTATCTAAGCAGCGACAACCCGTCGCCACTGCCGCCTTTCTCGCACGCCCGACCCCGGCGTTGTAGCTGATTATGCTGGTCCCCGGCTTCGCGTTTGACACTCGCGGAGCGGACATAGAGCCTGAGACCACGGATACCTTTCTCGCACGTGCTATTGCCAGCGTTGTATCTGATGATGTCTGGCTCCCATTTCGCCTTTCGAATCTCGCTGAGCAGCGACAGTGCCTGCTTCCACTGGCCGCCTGTCACGCACGCGCTGATCGCAACGTTGTAACCGATGGCGTCTGGCTCCAACTTCGCGGCGCAAGCCCGCCAAGCAGGGACAGTGACTGCTGCCAATGTCCGCCTTTCACGCACACTCTGATCCCGTTGGGCCCCGATGCCCCCTGACACATTTTGCTGAGCAGCGACGGGGCCTGCTGCCAGTGTCCACCCTTCTCGCAGGCGCTGGTCCCAGCGCTGCAACTGATGACGGCGGGCTCCAGCTTAGCTTCCCACATCCGGCGAGTAGCGCCCGAACATGCTGCCATTCCCCGCTTTCCTGGCACTCATGATTCCAGCGCTGTAGCTGACAAGGTTGCGCTCCACCTCCACTTCTGACATCCCACTGAGCAGCGACAGTGCGAGTTGCCATTGCTCACCCCTGGCGCACGCGCTGATCCCAGCGCTGCAGCTCACAACGTCCAGCTCGCACCTCGCGTCCCTCATCTCGCCGAGCGAGGACAAAGCTTTTCGCCATGTCCGCCTCTCTCGCACGCGCTGATCCAGCGTTGTAGCTGATGACGCTGGGCTCCAATTTTGTCTGTCACATCTCGCTTAGCGGCGATAGCGCCTGAATCCTTGCCCACGGCCCCCCGCGTGGATCCAGGGCCGCGGCAAACCGCCGATCTGGGTTGGGTGAAGACGAGGCACCCACGGAGGGTGGCGGCAGACGGCCCTTGTCAGACAGCAGCGGGATGCAAGAGTACCCTGTGCCCCCGTGGGATGCCTCGTGCCCGTAGTCCCTGGTACTCCCCGCGTGGAGTCCTTGAGCTCCCGCGGGATGTCTCGTGCTCGAAGCCTTTGCAGCTCCCCGCATGGATCCAGGGAGGCGGCAAACCGCCGCTCTGGGTGGAGTGCAGACCGAGCGAGCACGGGGGGGGGTGAGTGCAGGCCCTTGGCCGACAGCGCCAGGATGCAAGAGTACCTTGAGCTCCCGCGGGAGGCCCCGGGCCCGTAGTCTCTGCTGCCCCCCGCGTGCCTCCAGGGTCGCAGCTAACCGCCGCTGGGGGGAAGGTAATACCGAACGGTCGATATTTTCTTCCACAGCTGGTGTGGTCCAGTGAGGGCAGTCTGCAGCCAGTGGACTGACTCACTGAGGGCAGTGCTGTCACCTCGAAGGCCGACGCGTCCATGGGGGGGGTGTGGTGGTACATCCAGGGACGCCGCTGACCGCTGCTGAAGTGTAAAGAGTTTTTACAAGCGGACACGACTGCCAACCAACCACATCCACTGCAAACACCGGTTTGGGCAACTATTGCGCCCAACATCCGGAAACCCGGGGAAACAAGCGCGAACAAACCGTGCACTACCACGAACGCACACACGCTTGCAACAGAGCACTGCCAGCAGCCACGCGGCAAGGTGAATTAAAAATGATGTGAAACAATGGCAACTATTGCAGTCTTGCCGCGTCCAGTGCTCGCTGAAGCCGTCAAACCTGGACATGGGCCCCCACGGGCCGAGGGGGAGAGGAGGAGGACGCAGGAGGAGCGAGGACGCACGACGGGCGGGGACGAAAGGTGGAGGCAAGGAGGGGGGAGGGACGGACGAAAGGCACGACGACCGAGGAACGCGGAGGAAGCGGACTGCACAGATAGGCGCCACGCGATCGGCCAGCCACCACATATCCCGCGCAGCTGGCCAGGACGGAGTGGCACGATAAAATTTATTACGGCATCTCTGACTCACAGCCGCCCGTGCGGCCTGCGGCCGAAAATACCACCCGGCGGAAACACCTGCTTCACGCGCCGGCCCCCACAGGCCGAGGAGGATGGGAGGAGGCCTACAAACATTCCGGGGCCGACCAGGACCGGCGCTCTTGCAGTCTAGCCGCGTCCGATGCACCCTGAAGCCGTCAAGCCTGGACAGGGCCCCCGACAGGCCGAGGAGGAGGAGGAGGGGGACGCAAGAAGAGAGAGGACGCACGACGGACGGGGAAGAAAGGCGGAGGCAAGAAGGGTGAGGGACGGACGACGAGCAGGACGACCGAGGAACGCGGAGGAGGCGGACTACGCAGATAGGCGCGCCGCGATCGGCCAGCCACCACATCTCTCGCGCGGCCGCCCAGGACGGCATGGCGTCACGATCCAACTTCTTGCGGCACCTCTGACTCGCAGCTGCCCGTGTAGCCTGCGGCTGCAAATACCACCTGGTGGAAACGCCTGTTTCACGCACGGGCCCCCGCAGGCCGAGGAGGAGGAGTAGGAGAAGGAAAAGGGGAAAGGAAGGGGAAACACAGGGCAGAGGCATCAGAGCTCGTCGTCGTCCTCGTCCATGATCGGAACCTCATGAGCAAGAGGATCTGGGGAGCCTCCGGGGAGCCAGCCCCTGACCCGCCGTCGGCAGTCGCGGCGGGGTGCCCTGCTGGCCGTAGATGCAGCCGAAGATGCAGAAGCAGATTTGCTGCCAACCAGAGTCGGGCGCCACTGCCGCTCCAGCGCGCGGCCCCGCGAGGGCCGAGGTGACCCGTTGTCCGTGGGACGTCCATCGAGCACGCGAGCGTGTCCATGTCCTGCACCTGGCATTTCTGGCCAAGCATCCACGAATGTGCGTAAAGCCTCGGAGCCCTGCGTCCCGCAGCGCCCCGCTGCGCGCTGCCAACCACGGTCCCTGGTCACTGCGCTGCAAAGACTGTCGGACGAAGCCTTTGAGGAACCCAGAGGAGCAGAGTCCAAGATTGCGGTAGGCGTGCCCCTCTGTGGCGCGATGCCACCGCCGATTCCAGCCTGGGTCGCATCGTTGGCCATCTCGGATCATTGCTGCCAGCGCGAGGGTCATCATTTCATCATCGGTGTCCTCATTCGCAGGGGCTGCCTCGGGAGTAGTAGCCTGGGCCAGGGGGCCCGGGGCTCGCACCCGCGCAGCAGCGCGCAGCGCCGGCAGCTGGCGTAGCGCTCTGCACTGCCGTGGATCCAGCGGCTCGCCAGCGTCCCTCTGCTCCTGAAGAGCGGAGCACCTCCGCAGCTTGCGCCGAAGTCGGGGCAAAGGGAGAGCCGCCGGGGCATGTGGGTCGACGTCGTGGCCCCCCGTGGCCGCGAGCGGCGCTGTCTGGGAGATGCCCTCCCAAGATATGTCCAGCCTGCGGGCGTCAATCTTCGCGCGCTTAGCTGGTGCGATCTCGGTCGGCTGCGCCGCCGGCCAGCCAGAGTGCAAGTCGAGCCCGCGGTCGATGTCTACGTGCCAAGGCTCCTTGGCGCCGCCGAAAATCAACGCACGAAAATGCAGCTCGTGAGCATCTCGCACACAAAGTTGTACTCCTTGGAGGGCATATGTGCGCACCGCGTCCCGCCGCCACTGTATGCCTTTCGAGTCCTGGGAGGCCACATCTGTAAACATTGTGACTCATGCAATAAGCGGGCGCAGCGCCACCTCCCGGAGGAAGTGCTCGAGGCGCACTGCTCCTCTAGCTGTGAGGAGGTACGGCGCCACAACGAGCACTGCTATGGACACATCGAGGTACGCCCCAAACAGCTCAGCAAAAGACCCCCCAGCTCCGAGCATCACTGTCGGCGCCGCCTTCGTGACCGCGGCGGCCGTCAAACGTCGCCAAACTGCCAGCATGCTGTCCTGATCAATGGCGCCAAACGGCGCTACCTCCGCCTCTGTGTCCTGCGTCTCTGCCAGTAAAACTGTGGACCACCGCCAGCTGCACCGGTGGCTTTTCCACGGAGGCAGCGCCAGGGGCAGACCGAAGTTGGTCGACTTCGGTTCTGGCTGCGTGAGGTCGCCGGGGATCGCCATCTGGAGCAGTGCGGGGTTGCGCTCTGGACCGGTCATGTGTGAAACAGCACTGTTCTCCGAACTTGCATGAAACCCGAGCGAAGTACGTGCAGGTGCCCACGGCGGGTCTGGGGCGCGCGGAAGCTGCTGGTGGATGACCCGCAGAACCGCCCGTGCACCCGACCATCGAGAGGACCTGCCCCAGCGACATCAAAATATATTGCTGCTGGACACACATCGTTTGCATCATCATCAGAAGAATCGGGTCGCTGACCCCTGTTTATTTTGGTCCCGAAGAGTCTGCGCCCGGCCACTCGTGATAGCATCTGCGTTCAGAAGCCGCGCGCCGCTGCCGCCGCCTTCTTGCAGCTGGAGTCTCGAAGTCGCGACGCGTGCCGGCATGGCGCTGCGGCCACCCCTCGTGGCGCGCGGGCCCTCTCCGAGGGCGGTTGCCCCCAGCCTGGCACCGCCCGCCAGCGGCAGCCGCCGAATCCCAAGGGTCGGCCGCCTGCAGCGGGTCTTGCAGCGGGTCCTGCGGCACCGTGCGCCAGCGGCCTGCCGCCATGGCTGCAACTGTAGTGAGCGGGAAGAAAAGAGTTAAGGCGAATGGGGGTTGGGAGAGCGCCCGGCCCGGCCGCCCGCGGAAGCCTCCGGCGGCAGCTTCGAGCCAGAGTGGCTTGAGCCAGAAGGGGGCTTGAGCCAGGCTGCGGACCCTGGCGGGGGTATTTTTTCCCAACCATCCTGTGGTGTTGGGTCCTCGTTTTGAAGAGACGGTGTCCCGCGTCTCCTTCCTCCTCTCCTCCTCCGCCTCCTCTCCCCTCCTATCATCCCCATCGTCATCATCATCATCATCATCATCATCATCATCATCATCATCATCATCATCATCATCATCATCATCATCATCATCGTCATCATCATCATCATTATCATCATCATCGTCGTCATCAACATCAACATCATGGCCGCCATCATAACCATCATCGTCATCATCACCATCATCGTCGTCATCACCATCATCGTTGTCCTCGTCGCCATCATCGCACGCTTCGTGGCCCCATACGGAGCTCCACCGAAGGTCCCAGTGGGTGTGCCCGCATGCGTCCCGCACGCCCATTTTGGCACACCCCTCACACGTTTCGTGGCCCCATAGGGAGCTCCATTTACGGTCCAAGTGGCGCAGCTCGCATGGCGCCACCGCCCCATTTTGGCACACCCCTCACACGTTTCGTGGCCCCTCAGGGAGCTCCACCTGAGGTCCAAGTGGCGCAGCTCGCATGGCGCCACCGCCCCATTTTGGCACACCCCTCACAGATTTCGTGGCCCCTCAGGGAGCTCCTTTTGGCACACCCCTCACACGTTTCGTGGCCCCATAGGGAGCTCCACCTAAGGTCCACGTGGCGCAGCTCGCATGGCGCCACCGTCCCTTTTTGGCACACCCCTCACACGTTTCGTGGCCCCATAGGGAGCTCCATTTACGGTCCAAGTGGCGCAGCTCGCATGGCGCCACCGCCCCATTTTGGCACACCCCTCACACGTTTCGTGGCCCCTCAGGGAGCTCCACCTGAGGTCCAAGTGGCGCAGCTCGCATGGCGCCACCGCCCCATTTTGGCACACCCCTCACAGATTTCGTGGCCCCTCAGGGAGCTCCTTTTGGCACACCCCTCACACGTTTCGTGGCCCCATCGGGCGCTCCACCTAAGGTCCACGTGGCGCAGCTCGCATGGCGCCACCGTCCCTTTGTGGCACACCCCTCACACGTTTCGTGGCCCCATAGGGAGCTTCATTTACGGTCCAAGTGGCGCGGCTCGCATGGCGCCACCGCCCCATTTTGGCACACCCCGCACAGATTTCGTGGCCCCTCAGGGAGCTCCACCTGAGGTCCAAGTGGCGCAGCTCGCATGGGGCCACCGCCCGTTGAGGCCTGCTGCCGCCACGAGGTCGGGAACGGCAAGAAGGAGGACGACGACTGGTGGCTGGAGCTCTATGCGCTGCTCTCGCGCGCCACGCGCCACGAGGACCTCCTGCTCATGCGGGCGCCGCGCATCGAGTTCTTCCTGGCAGGACCGCCGGAGGGCCTGCGAAAGCAGCTGGAGCAGTTTGCAGCGCGCACGAAGCGGCGCAGGAGGGAGGCGACGGCCCTCGCCAGGGAGCTCGGCTTCACCGAGTTTATCCGCGAGGCCTGACCTGAGGAGCGCCCCCCCCGAGCCGCGCCTTCTCTCGACTGCCCGCATAATTGTTCGGCCTCGCGCCGCGGACGACCCGCGCGCGTCGCTGGGACCCTCTCGGGGCGACCAGCGCGCGTCGCGGGGATTCCGCGCGGCGCTCTGCTCAGCGCCTCGCTCGCCCGTCGTCGCTCTGCCCAGCGGCCGGAGCCTTGCCCGCAATCAGCCGGCCGGCTAGCTCTCTGTGCTCCGCGCAGCGGACGACCCGCGCGCGTCGCTGGGGCCCCTCCGCGGCGACCTGCGCGCGTCGCGGGGGCCCCGCGCTGCTCTGCGCCCGCAGCTTTGGATTTTTGGAGCGCGCAGGCAAAGAGGGGGGAAAAGAAGGGGCGGAAGCGGGTGCGATCCCCGTGGGGGGCGTGCCGACATGGGCGTCGCGGCGCGCGAGCGCTGCCGTCGGGGTTCCCGCGGAAGCTGCCTGCGGCGGCCACGCCCAGTGTCACGAGTGTTCGGACAGGCATGCTCGAGCCATTCACATTCATATACATTTACACTAAGCGTAGCCAAGATCGCATT
The DNA here is from genome assembly GCA_963575745.1 of Prorocentrum cordatum. Classification (NCBI taxonomy): domain Eukaryota; class Dinophyceae; order Prorocentrales; family Prorocentraceae; genus Prorocentrum; species Prorocentrum cordatum. The sequence goes on along the minus strand of CAUYUJ010019183.1, from coordinate 90,397 downwards.
CATGCAAATATACTCACTCCCACGCAGACCCATTCACACTCAGACTCTCTCGCGCTCTGGCTCACCCGCGTTCATTCTTTCGTAATCTGACCTATCGTATTCCTTTGCGTTGTGTACCCCGCCATATTTCGGCATACCCCTCATGCGGTTCGTGGCCCCATAGGGAGCGCCACCGAAGAAGGTGCTCACAATTGCGGCACTCGCAACTGCATATGGTTGGGTCTTTCGCCAGAATAATTTAAAAGTTCGCGGCTCCAGGGCGGATGACAGGGGGCAAAGACAGCGTCCAGGGCGCGTGGCGATGTAAATTGGCCACCGAGGCGAATGCGCGCGCAAGGGACAAAATGGCCCCCATTACAACGCAAGCTGCGTTGGCAGGAGACCGATCCAGACATCCCAACAGGTGGGGACGCAGGCGCGGCATGGCGGGGGTATCTTTTTGTTGCGGCCCGCAAAGAAAAGTCCAGAGGGCGGTGTGAACGAGGCTGGGGCACAGCGCGCGCTAATTAGCGCGAAAACGCGCGGAATGCACATGCAAGACGATTAGGCGGGAGGCGGCCACAGGTGGGCAACCACAGGCCGGACCCGCAGGCGGGGCCGGACCGAAACCCTGCCGGAGTGCAGCAGAGGCGAGTCGGCCACGGATGGGCAGACAGAATACAGGACGGACCCGCACCTTAGCACCGCGGCCGACAACAGTCAGCGGAGCGTCGCACAGCGGCGCCGGCCCCAAGCCGGGCGGCGAAGGGCGGGGCGACAGGGGGCGAGAGAGCGGGAAGGGCAGGCGGCGACGGGGAAAAGAAGGGGGAACCAAGCCTCACTCACAGAACACCACACGTGTTGACGCTCAACGCGGAGCCCTCCTGAGTCCGAAGCTGAAGCCAATGAACCAGGGGCCCGAGGACCTGCGGGCGACGAGGGTAACCGAGCGTGGCCCGGGGCAAGCGACACTGGCGGCCGAGGGCCCAACAGACTGATGATCACTTCCGTCACCGACGATGGGGGGAAGCCACTTAGCATACAGCTGGACTTCAAAGGGTGAAGCACGAGGGGGGCCTTCAGCCAGTTGCCTCTGCACCACGGCCCGCGCTCAACGCGGGCAAAGAACCTAGGTGGGGTTATTTCAGCCGACCGCAGGAGCAGAAACCCACGGAACGTCGCGGGCATCTATGCGCAGTGTAGTGCCCCTCGAACCCAGGAGGTGGCACAAGTCCGTGGCCAGAGCCGTCCACTGCAGGCGGGGACAGATGGGGCGACGCCTTCAGCCAATCGACCCGGTCCACCACGGGCCGCAACGCGGCCAAACACCGTGGGTGGGGTAATCTCAGCCGACCGCACGGGCTAGGAGCCCACGAGGGCCGTGGGGGTCTAGCGCAGTGTGGGGGGTGTACCTCACTCCCAGGAGATAGCACGGGAACCAAGGCCGCGGCCTGCCGCTGCGGCGAAACCATGCCCATCCCAGGGTGGGCCGTCAGTACGTAGCCGCCCAGCGGGAATCCCTCGCCCCAAAGGCCAGCCCCGACTGACACTGCCTGCGCGAGGCGGGACCCATGATAGCCGCGCCTCTCAGGCACCAGTGCTGTGGCGACGAGGAAAAGGGGGGCTAGCAGCCGATAGCCGCTGGAATTGTATGTAGCTGTGGCGACGAGGAAAAGGGGGGTAGCAGCCGATAGCCGCTGGACTTGTATGCATCAGGGCCCAACAGGCGGAGACCGAAGAGGACCCAACACGTGTAGATGCCACGTCGGGTGGGGGGAAGCCACTTAGCATACAGCTGGACGTCAAAGGGTGAAGAACGAGGGGGGCCTTCAGCCAATTGCCTCCGGCCCGCGCTCAACGCGGGCAAAGAGCCTGGGTGGGGTTATTTCAGCCGACCGCAGGAGCAGAAACCCACGGAACGTCGCGGGCATCTATGCGCAGTGTAGTGCCCCTCGAACCCAGGAGAGGCACAAGTCCGTGGCCAGAGCCATCCACTGCAGGCGGGGACAGATGGGGCGACGCCTTCAGCCAGTCGACCCGGCCCACCACGGGCCGCAACGCGGCCAAACACCGTGAGTGGGGATATCTCAGCCGACCGCACGGGCTAGGAGCCCACGAGGGCCGTGGGGGTCTAGCGCAGTGCGGGGGGGTGTACCTCACTCCCAGGAGATATCACGGGAACCAAGGCCGCGGCCTGCCACTGCGGTGAAACCATCCCCATCCCAGGGCGGGCCGTCAGTACGTAGCCGCCCAGTGGGAATCCCTCGTCCCAGGGGCCAGCCCCGACTGACACTTCCTGCGCGAGGCGGGACCCATGATAGCCGCGCCTCTCAGGCACCAGTGCTGCGGCGACGAGGAAAAGGGGGGCTAGCAGCCGATAGCCGCTGGAATTGTATGTAGCTGTGGCGACGAGGAAAAGGGGGGTAGCAGCCGATAGCCGCTGGACTTGTATGCATCAGGGCCCAACAGGCGGAGACCGAAGAGGACCCAACACGTGTAGATGCCACGTCAGTCCTGCACAATGTACCCTATGGCGGCCCATATGGCGGCTCGGCTCTCCGGCCGCATGGTGGGGATTTTTTTTCCAGCCGCAGGCGGAAGCGCCAGCGGCGGAAGGTCGCGAACGGGCTGCGGACGCGACTAAATTACCTAACGCGCGCGGGGCCGCGGATCAGGCGGCTCACGACAGCGTCCAGGGGGGCGAAGCCGATGCAATCCAGGTGCCATGACAGCCCCTGAACGGGCATGCAGGTGCGTCCAAAAGGCCTGAGGTAGGCGCGAGACGACCAAGCGCAGCCAAAATGGCGCGATAACGTTCCAACGTCCAGGTGCGGACAAGGGAACGACTCGAGAACGTCAGCACCAGTCTGTCGGGTAGCACAGACGACGGGGTGGTAAGTCCAACGAGGATCCCGACGGCGGCAGCGAGCCGCGGCGCCAGAACGACATCAAGGTGTATCCATGTTCCGAGAAGACTACCACACCGAGATGCTTCGGCCCAGACCCAGCGGGTGGAAGGGCACCTGATGCGCGCTACCCGTCGAAACGCGGCGTGTGCACACCACAGTGACACAGTGCAGTCCAAAGAGACGGAGAGCACAGGCGGAACGAGACCGTGTGTGCCCAGGCAAGTCCTAAAAAGCCACTGATCCAAGGTCGCGGAGAAGTCCAAAAAGCCACTGATGGTGGGGATACGCGAAGCGTGAAGAATTGAGCCAGTCAGAGGAGCAGAAGGAACATAAGCAAGTGGAGGAGCAGAATGAGCAGCAGGAGGAGGATGCATGATGCTCCCTTGGCTTGGCCTGTGCTGGGTTTGCGCGACCGCTGTTGCGCAAAGGCCCCCCCCCCTGCCCGTGCTGTAACACGACGACTGCGCACCATCTTCGTGGGACATGGACACGCTGCCGCACGCACGTCTCCCCGCCCTGCCGGTGCAAGGGGGCAACCATTCTGCGCTGCTGCCGAAACCTCCCATGCCGGACCAGGCCGAGCAAGCGGTCTTGGGCGAAGGCCCGTGAGCCTTCAGGGCGCCGCTCCAGCGCGCCCCCCCCCCCCCCCCCCGCGCCAGCACGAGGCGGAGACTCGAGGTCGATGGCCTTCCTCTACGGCCGCCCTTCTCGTTCCTCACGAACTCCCTCCTCCCCCCTCCCTTGAGCAGGGACCGACCGTCCCGGCATTCCTATCGGCCTACCACAACATGATTCTAGAACCCAAAAATGTTCGACAAAACAACAACAACAATGTTCTTATAACATTGGCCCGATGCGTTTAATCGCGACAGTCTCAGCCAGAAATGATCTACTAACATTTCGTGTAAACCACAACACGTTCTTAGAACATCCTTTGATAGGCCTATAGGCGAGCTAGGACGCTTCGCCACTGCTTGACTCCCCTTCCCCTCCCATCCCGCCTCCTCTCCCTCCCCCCCCCCCGCACCCCTCCCCGCTCCCTCCCCGCGTCGCCCCCCCCCCCCCCCCCCTACCCTCCTCCTGTTGGCTAGCTAGCCGTGCTCAGTCAGGTTCCTGCCATCCAGGCTCCTGCACCCCCCCCGCTTACATGCGACACAATGCTCTCTGACCGCTGGTGCCCGCCCTGGCGCTCCCTGCCCGTGCTGCCTCCCTAGCGCGCCCGCCCCCTCCGTCTCGAAGACGTAGCCCAGCGGTACCCACTCGAGGAAGTTGGCGAGCGTCGACAGGGTCGTCGTCAGCAGCGTGGCCTGGCGTACTACGCGGATCTGCTGCACGAGTAGACCTAGTATACCAGCTCGCAGACGATAAGGATGTTGGGGTGGGGGTGGGGGGAGATGGGGCGCGCATAAATTCCAGAGGCCCTCAAACCCAACCCTAGCTATGGCACAGTGATGAATGCACACGCATCGTAGTAACACTGCGAATGCTCATACGCTTATTCGTCGGATTACTCTGGTAATTAGCGTAGGGGGTCGACTACATAGTGTATGTTAAGCAGAACATTGGTTCTCTCAGATGATAAGACAACATTCGTGAAGTTCTCGTAGATCAATGGACATGCTACGTATGATTCGTCGATGCGATGGGAAACCATCTTGGGGTAAACCAATTATGTTGTCGATCGCCTACTCGAGTAATTGCCAGCATAACCCTCATGATTACCACTGTGATGGTATGAACCCGTTCGATACCAACAACCACCGCATGATCATACGACATAAGAGCTACATAGCGACACTGCCACACCACGAACCCACGACACAACGACGTAGCGGCACCACGACACCGATACATCACTACACAACGACACCACGGCACCACGAAGCCACGACACGAGGACGACACAGCTCCACACATCACGACGCCCCACGACACCCCTTTGCCCGCGCGCGACGCGAGCACAGAGTCAGATTTCGAGGGTGAGCAGCAGGGGGGGACCTGGATCAGGGAGGCAAAATCGAGCTGGAATCGGCGATACATCGCCGATAGATTGGACACAGGCCCCCGATAGCAGCTCCGACCGTCCTGAGCGCAGTGGGCTATCGGCCCAGAGGATTCATGGGCGATTGGGTGTCGATACGTCCCCCCTGAGCCTATCCTTACGTCGGGCCTGTCCCCGTACAGGCCGATGTTGGACGAAACATAAGCAACAAAATACCGTAACAAAAATTCAAACATTGTCAAACATCGTCCCCAGACTATTTTTTCACTATTTTTGAATATTCCCCCTGTAGAAGGACAGGCCCGACTCGAGCCTATCCCGCCTCTGCGTAAGGTCGCCCCTGGGATGTCTCCGCTTCAGCGCACACAGCCTCGACTCGGGGGAACGAGCGGGGGCGAGCGCGCTTCTGGACGTGTCTGCGGGCGACGGAAGAGGAGGGCGAAAGGGATGGCGAGTGGACGGCCGCAGCAACGCACTCCCCAGCCTGGCTCGTTCCACATGTCTCTGAGGGAATCAGAGTCGTATCTTTGCTGCTTCGAACAGCAAGAGAATAGTTATGACAGCGCCGAAAGAGAAATGCAACGCTCTCGCAATCCAGGTCCTCTCAACAGTGGGGCCTGGACAATTCGGATCCCAGCGGGAACCATATCGAGAACTCTCTGAGCTGCATCCTGCTGTAGCAGCGAGGACCCCCCCAGTGGCGCATAAACGAGCCAAAAAACAAACAACACCAAAAACGCGCAGCCCAGACATCCGATGTCGTTTTCTCAAGAGAGGCGCGGGCCGCTGACCCCCCGACGCCGTCCCCAGGACGAGTCATCGTTCTCTGGTCTGGTGACTGTCCTGGTGCCCGACGGCAGCCCCCCGACGCCGAAACTGAGAGGAACAGGTGCCTGCGGCATTTTTTGCGGCAGTGCGACAACTGGTCTGCGCCAAATATACACACCAACCCCCGCCGACAAGTTTTCCCCGTGAGTGGCGGTGCATCACATCGCTGGCTCTAATAGAGCCAGGGTGCGGGGAGGGGTACGACATAACGCCCCACCCCCCACCGTGACAGACTGGTGTCGGGCGCACTGCGGCAGTGCTGGGGACGCACTGGGGGGGGGAGGCGCGTTGCGGTGTGGGAAGGGGTGGGAGGGGAGGGGAGGGCGGCATAACGCGCGTTATGGCCCAGAGGGTCACAACAAAGACTCTCTGCGATCCATACACCGCCACCCTCCCCGTGAGACCCAGAAGAAACAATCCACTGGAGGGTGTGCGTTTTTTGCGGCGGGAGGTCTCGGGAGGACCCCCGAGGCCCGAGCCTGCGGAACGGACCGGGGCGGAACGCCCGCTCGGCCTCCTCGAGAAGCGCGAGTGAGGCGGGGCCCGGGCCGCACAGAGTGGACGTCCCCCGAGGCCCCCGCGGGCCTCCCGTTAAGGGCGCAACACAAGAGGGCGACAGCACTGAGCAAAGACCGACCATCCTGGCATTCCGGCAGGCCTACCACGGCATGTTGCGAGAAGAGAAACATGTTCAGACAGCACGGAGTAGCCACACACAAACGCAACACACATGTACACAGATACACAGACATAAAAAGGGGTGAGAGAGAAGAAAAAAAGAGCAAGACTCCCACCCAGACTGGTTACAAGAACGTGTCGTGCAAACCACGCAGGGTTCTCAGAACACTCTTTGGTGGGCCCATGGGCAGGTCAGGAGCTTCGCCACAGCCTGACAGCAAGCCTCCGATTTCGATCGGGCGGGGGCGTTGGGAGGAGGGAAAGCCGCCACCGAGGCGCGCGCGGAGCCTTCAGGGACCCTGGACTTTGGATGTGGCTCTTGAAGATGAAGTTGCAGAGCTCGTAGATGGTGGAGAACTGCGAGTTCAGGGACTCCTCGCCGCTCGGAGAATGCAGCAGTGTTTCGCTAACAGAAACCTGATCTGAGGACTACGGTCAGTTTGCAAGGATAGCGTGCAGCATCGATCTCCGAAGCGCATGCTATCCCTGTGAGGCGGACCCTCCGCCAGGGCCCCGTTCTGCGCACGTTATCCTCCTGCGAGGGACTTCTCGGTGCACGCCATCCCTACCAGTGCCTCGTGGGTGCACGCTGTCCCCAGGGTGGGGGATAGAGTGTGGTAAGCGTGCCAGCGGCGCCACACCGCACGCGATCTGTGCAACGCCAACCGTTGAAGCTGACTCGTGGTCCTGCTTGCGCCCAGGTGTACGAGGAGCGCTGGACTCGGCGGCTTCAGCCGCAGATGGGAAGTCACCCTTGTCGCCGACCAAATCGAAGGCGAGGCCTTTGCTGGAACGCCCAATCTGGCGACACTCGAAGGGATCATGGGCCATCCTCCTCCTCCTCCCCCTCCTCCTCCTCCTCCTGCTCCTCCTTGAAATCGGCCGCGCGACCTGCCCAATAACCAATTCCGACCACGGCTCCGAGGTGAATGTCCAGCCGCTTCGACGAGGGACCCCCGAGGCCGAAGCGAGGCCAGAGGCACGAACCTCGCTCTGAAGACAGCACTACGACTCCTCTTCTTCTCCCACCCCGTGCCCCTCGCGTCTACTCCCCCTCCTCCTCTCCCTCCCCCCTCCTCCTCCACATCTTCCTCCTCCTCCTCCTCGTCCTCCTCCTCCTCTTCCTCCCCTCCTCCTTCCCCTCCTCCTCCTCCTCCTCCTCCTCCTCCTCCTCCTGCCTCCCCGTCGCTTCGCACTGCTGCCGTCTCTCCCTCCTGCTTTCTCTCTCTCTCTCTCTCGCTCTCTCTCTCTCTCTCTGTATATATCTCTTTGCGCAGTGTTGCTCGGTTCTTTCTCTCGTCGCTTCCCCTCTGCTGGTGTCACTCTCTTTTGTTTTCTGTGGCTCAAGAGAGGGACGCCGTACGCAGGCTCAGACGGGATTTCGCTGTTTTTGGGTGATGCCAGGCGTGTAGCTGTCGCCGCTTCGCTGCACCCCTCGAGGGGCCGGCGGAGTGGCGCCGCACGCAGACCCAAGCGTGACCTCACCCTCCATGCATGCTGCCAGGCACGCAACTCCCTCTCTCTCTTTCTCGACTTTGCTGCGTCGATGGGGGAACCGGCGGAGTGGCGCCCCGCCCAGACCCAAGCTGGACCTGTTGCCGTCCTGGGCGCTGCCAGACGACAAAGTGTGGCCACTCTGCTGCGCCATTGGGGCGTCCCGCGGAGCAAAGCCAAGCAGAGAACGACCAACGACCAAATGTAAACTTCTTTGTTGCGCCCTCCGGGTTCCCGCACGCACCAGTGACCAGGGCTGGACCAAACGTTGTGTTTTCCTGCACCTCCCTCCCAAAACGAAAAATAATACACAACCGAAATCCAGCAGAACTCTGTTTAGGTCCAGCCCTGCTGCAGTGACCGTGCTCAGATGTAGGCCAAGAAAACCTAACCGCTGCTGGCCTCTGAGATGGGGCCACGCACTCCGCGTGCGCTGCGGGCCAAGCGCCAACTGAGTGACGATCAACAACGGGTCTTAATTATGCGAGATGGCGTACAGTCAAAGCGTGTGGGCGGTAAGGACGCAAGACCCTTGGAGGCCGACGTTTGATTTTTTCTGGGCGGCGGGCGACCACAACCCCAGAGGAAACGGCCAAGGACGGGCCGCAGAGGCAAGGACACAATGATACCCTAGAAAAGGCGCGCGCCCTTACTAATTATGCGCGTTGACTGTGGCGACATTACGCGGCGGCTTACGCGGGCGGAATGCCACACTGGAGACGAGAGCGCTCACGCGCGACCTTACAGCGGCGTGGCGCCCCACGCAGACATTGCCCGCCCTGGGTGCCGCCCAGCGCGCCGCGCCCACCACGTTGCCGCACCTCTGGGTGGTCTGGCTCTGGGCGACCCAAGCAGACCCAAACGGGACATCGCCAACCCCTGGTGCTGCCAGGCGCACGGCGGTCGCCTCTGTGCTGCATCTCTGCGGAGCCAGACGGGACCCTGCCCTCCACGCGAGAAACTGTCGCCACTTTGCTGCGCCCCTGGGGCGCTCAGCGGAGTGGCGCCCCACGCAGACCCAAACGGGACCTCTCGTGCCCCGCCGGAGTTCAGGGGGCCGCTGGATCGCGCGTGGGAACTCCAGGATAGTTGGCGCGCCTCGATTCGGGTGGATCTGGCGTGGCTCGAGGCCAACGGTGGGCCTGACGACGGGGCTGAGGCGGCAGCGCTAGGCAATTGGTTCGGCGCGGCCCGAGAGGCCCCGGCGGCCCGGGCTCGCGCGATTCGGAAAGCAGCCGAAACTTTTACACGTTGAAATCGGGACTGCTTCTCGCGCCAGGTATGGAACACCCCCGAACGCTCTGAGTCCATCCTCCCTCCTGCGCATCTCCTGCCTGCAGGCCCCCTGCAGGGCGAAGGGCGCGGTGCTCCTTCAGCCGCGTCACCTTCTGCGACACCATCTGCCCCTTCCCGAAGGCGAACACGTCCTGGCAGCGACGAGCCCCCGGCGGCCACCGGCAGCCCTCGGCGGCGGCGCAGTGGCACCCGGCCTTGGCGGCGACAGCAGCGACGGCGGCGGCCGCGTCGGCGACGAAGAGGCATCCTCATCCTCCTCTGGCCCCTGGCACATACGTCCTCTGCCCTCTGTCCTTAGGAGGGAGCAAAAGGGACGGCGCTCCCTCCGCCTCCTCCTCCGCCTTCCCCTGCTGCTGCTCCTCCTCCTCCTCTCCACTTTCGCATCCTTCTCCTCAGCCTCCTCCTCCTCCTCGTCTTGCTCTGGTTGTGCGTCCGTCACGCCATGACAAGCTCCTCCCTAGGTCCCCTCGTCTCCTCATCCTCCTCTCCCCCGTCCTGCCCCTCCTGATCCTACTCCTCATCCGTCTGGTTGCACTTCCTCTCCCTCCTCCCATCTGTATGATTATCTCTCTCCCTTATAGTAATACTGGTCCCGCTCTTGCCCGTGCCCTAGATCCTTCTCTTTGGGCGGTCATACCAACCCCTTTCTCTTATCCTTGTCCACCTCTTACTCGTCGTCGTCAACCTCCTCCTCCTCCTCCACCTCCTCCTCCTCCTCCTCATCATCATCATCATCATCATCATCATCTCCCTCCTCCTCCTCCTCCTCCTCCTCTTCCTCCTCCTCCTCCTGCTCGTAATCGTCAACCCTGCCATCCCCCCACTCAAGCATTACGCGGCTCGAGGCTCCCCGAAGGCATTTTGGCTCACGGTGGCCGAGCCTCGAGCCGCAACCAGTGCTTCGACGCAGCGCTCGGGGGGCAACATCCAACAAGCACGAAGAACATTAGGGTACCCTCCCCGAACCGACCTGGATCTTATACCTCGGTCCGTCTACGCTGCTGATTCTGCCCCTCCTCCAGGAGGACGAGGGCCAGCGGCCGTATAACGAGGGATAAAGGAAGACGAGCGCCGGGGGGCGGAGGGGAGGGGGAGGGGGAGGGGGGGAGGAGGACCAGTGTAAACCCAAGATTCATCAACGATATTGCAATACACCCTGCCTCCAAGCTGCCTCTGTATAAGCCCCTATTAAAACTCATGTTCACTGAAAGGAGTGCTCCGTTGAAAACCAAACGTTAAAAAATCTTGAACTGTGCCAAGACACTATTTCTGGGACTTCGACGCCGCGATTCACCGTTACAATTGCGTCTTGACGATCCTGAACCGTGCCGAAACACCATTTCTGAGCCTTCTACACCACGAGTCAACATAACTGCTGCAACCTGACAATCCGACACCGTGCCACAACACCATGTTGGGGATGTTAGCCAGGAGAATCATTCAAGCTAGTGCTAGCTCAGAAATCGAATGTGAACGGCGCTGATACGAAAATCACAATTTGAAAAAAAGGCCATCCATCTGTGAAGCTGTCGCATGTTTAAACGAATGTGCGCAGTGCTAGGACGAGAACCACATGTTAAACACTACCTGCCCTCCATCCGTGAAACTGTTCTCAACTGTTGAAACGGATGTGCGCGGCGCTAGGGCGAGAACCAACATGTGAACACGACCCGCCAACCATCCGTGAAACTCTTGCGAACTTTGAGACGGGTGTGCGCAGCGCTAAGGCGAGAACAACATTTCAACAACCAATCGCCTTCCATCAGTGAAACTGTAGCAAAGTTTTACGCAATATGTGTCAATCGAAATAGCGAACACCACAATTTGAAAACCATTTGCCCTCCATCCGTGAAGCTGTTGAAACATTTCAAGCTTCAGGACCATGAATTGTGAGGAAGCCTCAAGCGGAACGCCTGGACCGCCCTTTCGATCTGCCTCGGGGTGCGACAGGGAAGCGTTATCGCTTAAAGCAAAAACGGATGAGGACGAGGGGGAGGAGGAGAAGTAGGGGAGAATGAAATGGAGGAGAAGGGGAGGCGGATGAGGAGGAGGAAGAGGCCTGGCTTCAGCCTTGCCTTTGCAACGGGGCCCTGAGGGATGGTGCTGCTAATGTCGTCCACCGTATGCCACTCGCGCCGCCAGAGCACTGCTCGCTCGAACGCCGTTGGAACGGCTTCGCTCGTACGTAAAGTACTGCCATCCGAGACTCAAAACCGCTGGCTGAATCGGGACTCGGCTTGATCGAAGCGCTGGTGGCTTCGACGTCTGGTGCGCGACAGGTTGGCGCCACCTTGATGAAGACAGGGGGAGGACGGACTGAGGAGGATAAGGAAGAACATCGACGACGAGGAGGATGATCAGGAGGAGGACGAGGAGGGCGGGCCCGAACTGAGGCGCGAACAAACAACAACACCAGTGCGCTGACAAAAGTTGCATACAGCGTACACTGCGACCTAGGCCAGAAGAACGTCCTTCAAGAACATGAGACCCTCCGCTGGCCAAAACAGACAGAACATCCAAGGGCACCCTCCCCAAGATGCACAAAAAAACAACAACCAAGAAGAACAACACCCTCCCCGAACCGACCTGGATCTTATACCTCGGTCCGTCTGTACTGCTGGTGCTGCCCCTCCTCCAAGAGGACGAGGGCCAGTGGCCGTAGAACGAGGGATAAAAGAAGACGAGCGCCGAAGGGCGGAGGGGAGGGGGAGGGGGAGGAGGGGGAGGATGAGGACGAGGGGGAGGACCAATCTACACCCAAGACTCGTCAATGACATTATGATATTGCAATACACCGTCGCTCCAAACCGCCTCTTCACATGCCCCTACAAGGCCTCATCTTCACTGAAGGAAATGCCCCGATGAAAAACAACCGTGTGAAAATCCTGACCTGTGCCAGGACACAATCCCTGGGACTTTAATGCCGCCGCTCACCGTTAATGCTGCGTCTTGACGATCCTGAACCGTGCCAGAACACCATTTCTAGGACTCCGACACCACGAGGCAACGTAACTGCGCCCTGACAGACCAACATCGTTCCACGACACTACGAGAATCATTGCCTCCCTCCAGGTTGCCTCTTCATACGCCCCTACCAAAAAATGATGTCCACCTTGACCTGTACAATCGGGGATGGACAGAACCCCCTTTAGTAAAGCGCGGCTTAGTTAAAAACGACCTCGGGCCGAAACCAGGCGGGCGCAAGCCTGGAAAGTGACGGCCGCGGCGCCCTCTCGAGAACCGAAAACGGACAATTCACTGATCGGTGCGAGAAGAGCCTGCCCCTTGACCTTCCGCCTGCCCGGAGCCGCCGCCACGCTGGCACCGAAGGCGACGGGCCATGGCGTAGAGACGGGCCCCAGGCCCCTGGGCCTTCCCCCAAGACCACATCTTTCGAGTACAGTCATCGGCCTGACCTAAAGAACGATACACCAGGAACGAAGCCCTTTTTCGTCCAAGGAATAACGCATACGGGACGATAAAGAATACATAGCGCATAGGGAACGATAAATAACGCACGCGAGACTAAAGAACGACCGAGCCCCTTTTGAAAAGTGTCCCTTATTCAAGCTAGGGGATCGACTACAGAAGTGATCTATCCCAAAAGTGATTTCCTCGTCGAGTCATACGTAGGGCTTTCGTAGATCTGCGAGATTGCTGCGCACTGCTCACGGGATCGACTGACACTTGGGGCAAAAATCGGCTCTGCAATCGATCCCCTGATTATCAGATCTTCGTGCCGGATCGTTTCTGGACGGCCCCGGGGCCCATGGTGGACCCCACGAGCCCAAAGACGGGAAAACACCTCACAACCCTTTTCCCTCAGGATCCGGCTGTGGCTGGACAGTAGACATGCATGTACACGCTTTCCCCTCTTATCCTCTATATAAGGATGCCTGGCGGCAGGATGGTGCATCGTCCTCTTTCCTCCTCCCTGCCTCGAGTACGACTACTGCTGCTGAGCTCTGCTCTGCCCGAGGACTCCTTGAGGGGGTGGTTGAGAGCCTAACGCTGGCCGGATACCTTCCCCTGGCGGGCACGGGACGGGAGAGCGGGTGGGCCCGGCCCTCTCCTGGCTCAGCAGGTTCAGGATCCGGAGGTTGTTCTCGCAGAGCGACTGGTTCGCCTCCCCAGGGATTACTGGGTTCAAATCGGGCCTGTCCCTCTACGGGAGGAATATTCAAAATAGCCAGAAAAGCAGTATGGGGACAATGTTTCTACCATTGACTTTTTTTTAACATGTTTGGGGCATTTCTTTACTTATTGCTCGTCCAAAGTCCTCCTGTAGGGGGCCATGCCCGACCAAATACTGGGTGGGCGGTACGGTCGTCTGGTGATGGCGGCGGAGTGCGGACCACTGGCGTCGCGACTTGCTTGTGGCGGGCGGCGCTCTCAGACCCTTCTCGGGATCAGTTACTCCATCCGGAGGGTTTGGGAAGCCAACAGACACCGACACCACCATTCCCTGGATCTGTCCTGGGGTGGGCTTCAAATCCAGCGGTGGCGACCAGCATTGCAAGGCGAATCCAGCGGTGGCGACCAGCATTGCAAGGCGAATCCTCACACATCGAGTAGGGGATCGACTGCATAATAGGATCACCCCAGAATTATTGTTCGTCAGATCTACGAAAAGAGACTTAACATGTTCACAGATCAACAAACTATCATACTCATGTTTCGCAAAATCGACGAAGACCGATTTCTGAGGTAAATCTAAAAGTTTCTGTAGTCAATAACCTACTCGAGCAAATGCGACAAGGAGGCAAGGGACGAGGGGGGGGGGAACGAGGAGGAGCGAGAGGGACGGGAGGGAGGGACGAGGAGGAAGGGGAGGGACGATGGGGGAGGGACGAGGGGGAGGGCCAGGAGTAGGGGGAGGGACCAGGGCTAAGGACGAGGAAGAAGGACGAGGAGGAAGAAGAGGGACGAGGGGGAGGCGAGGGAGGCGGCGGCAGGGCACAGCTGGCCATCGCGGCCCTTCGCCGCAGTTCCTCGAAGGCGAGGCCCGCGGCCGGCGCCGCGTAAAAGGCCAACGAGCACACACCGAATCAATTCGTCAGAAAAACGTCGAAGCAAAAATCCGGTGGGCGCCCGCCCCCCCCCCAACACCGCGTCACCACAGAAGCTTCGCTTCCTCGTTTGTTAGACGCGCGAATTCCGCGCATGTGCGTGGCAATCGTGCCGCCCCCATGCAAAGCCTAGCCCGCCGAAAAAACGGCCGCGGTAACATCCGACGCGATAACTTCCAGTGCCCTCTTGGGGGCCCAACAAGGCCCCAGCGGCCCCCATGAGGGCTCAAAAACAACCACAGCAGGGTTCCAAAAGGGGTCCCAATGAGCCCCTGGTCCAACTCCACGGCTTGGAACTCGAAACGGTAACTTCTAGGGCCCCTTTTGAGGCCGTTCGGGGCTTCCAAGACGGCCACGGAGAGCCCCTGGAGGGCCCCAAGGGAGCCGCAAGAGGGTTCCAAGAGGCGTCCCGGTGAGCCTCTGGTTCAACCCCAAGGCTTGGAGTTCGCAGCGATCACTGTCGCTGCCGTCTGGGGAGGGCCCCCTTCGGGCGGCCCTGAAGGCCCCATGAACGCTCCCCCGAGGCCGCGAAAGGGCTCCCAAAGGGTTCCATTAAATATTACCCCCGATTATTATCCGCTGCAGGGTACCATGCTTCGCTCATGCACGGCGGGCCGTTTTTGCTACAATCTCCCCTCATGCACGAGGGAGGCCGCTGTTGCTACACTTCAACTTCACAAGCGTGTTTGCTACAATCTACTTCATGCGCGGTGCTTTCGCTTCAGCACCCTCCCACGCACATGGGAACATTATTACGAAGACCCCCCTCAAGCACACAAGGCAAGGTTGCTGGAACCCCCATCATAGACGAAGGAACCGTTGTTGTTGTTGCTGCTGCAATTTCGCCCGACGTGCGAAGAGCTATCCTTGCGATTCCTCCTCCTGCACGGAAAAACAATTGCTATTTCAACCTGCTACCCTGTACGCGATGATACGTCGTTATTGCAATCCCGCCCATGTGCAAAAATCATGTTGGCTACAAATTTCCTCGTAACAGAAAACGAATTCACAACATGCACCCTCAACTGCGATAGTCTACTTGTCCGGCAATTCCGCTTCGTGAACAACAAACATGCTTTGCTGCAAGCCCCTCACGACCAAACGACATGTTTTGCCACAATCCTTCCTCTTGCACGGCGGACCGTTTCTGTTACAACCTCCCCCCGTCATGTACGGGAGACCGCTTTCGCTGGAGTCCTCCCTCGCGTACCAAGAGCAGTTCTCGCTACAACCCCCCCCTCATCATGCGCAATGGACCGTTTTATCACACGCACACACACACACACTTTTTAAGTCGGCTGCTAGGCAGAGTCACTGTGCTGGCAGATGGCCACACACACACACACGTGCACCAGAGACCGCTTTTGCTTCAATCCCCGTTGACGCACGAGGGGCAGCGTTTGATACAATCCCTCCTCTCACGCACGAGGGACAGCGATTGCTACAGTGACCCCCACGTGCGATGACCCCCACGTACGAGGAACAGACTTTGTCCACCCCTATCCTCCACTCCAAATCACACTGGAGAAAGCCCCAATCAGATGTTCGAGCGAAGCGTGTAAGACATCGCGATGTCTCGGAACCTTTTTGGCCCCCTTCGAAGCCTTCCCGAGGTCCCCGAGAAGCCTACAGAGAGGCCACAAGAGGGCCTCACGAGAGCCCTAGGAATTGCCACTTTCATGGGCGCCCGAAGTGACAACTCGAAGGTGCCTCCCGGGGCCCTCTCAAGCCTTCACGGGGAGTTCTCCTGAGGCTCGCCCGAAGTCCCGAAGAGGTCCTGGAAGGCCCCGAACACCCGAAAAGGTTTCCAGAGGGCCCAATGCCGGGGAGGCGTCCCTACCCAAAAAGCCTTGCAAGCCTGCCTGGGAGCGGAGGCTATGCGAGGTCCGGACCTGGCGTTGACGACAACAATTTCCACGTGGGTTGCTATGAAACATGGAATACACGCCCCATACGGAAGATTGGTGCATACTGAAAACTGACCCGCCCCCAAGGTTAATCAAGTATACACGGACTCCGGTGCACACCGCGGTGACAAAAATCTGGCTTGAACAAAACAACCTGTTTCGCATAAGTTCGCTCGCGCGCGCACGTGCGCGCGCGAACGAACCAAGCCAAAGTTTGCAGCGCCAGGTCGCGCCACCTCTCCGGATCCTCGCCCCCGCTGTGGAAATCTGGGATTGCGCTTCCAAGGAGCGCGCCTGCGAAGCCAGTGAACGATCTCGATCCCGGGAGTAGCCAGCATGGCCTCCAGAGGGCCCCCAGGAGTGCCTCAAGCGGGCCCTAAGAGTTCACTTCCACGGGCGCTGGAAGTGACAACTTCATGATCCTTCTGGGGGCCCTCTCGAGTCTTCTCGGGCCCTCTTGAAGCCATCCCGACGTCTCGAGGAGGCCCTGGGACGGACCCGAAGAGTACCCAGAGGGCTTCGAGAGGGCTCCGAAAAGGCCTCGAGAGGGTTTTGAGAAGGCCCCTCCTAGATGCTCCTGGCAGTGCGCTTCGAAATGCGTCCTAGAAATCTAGGAGGGGCTCTCTTGGCCTTCTCTCGGGCCTTCTTGAAACTCTCCTCAGGCTCTCCGAAAGGTCCCGAAGCGGCCCTGGGAGGTCATCCGAGAAGCCCCAAGAAGGCCCCAAGAGGGCCCCATGAAAGCTCCTCCAAAAAGCTCCCGGCACACCGTTTCGGGAGGCTCCCTGGGAACATCTGGGACGGGGCATCTTGGGTTCTCTCGAGCATTTTTGGAACCCTCCCGAAGTTTCCCGTGGGGCCCGGGGAAGCCCTGGGACGCAAAATGCCCTGGCGGGCTTCAAAGGGAACCTGGCGGTCGAGAAAAAGAAAGGAGCTCAATTCACCGGTGTGGCTCCCGCGCTGGCGCGAGCAACTCGTTCACTCGAAAGCCCAGGCATTTCTTCGGCAACAAGAGACTTGGAGACGGGGGATGTGACAATCTTCCTGGGGGTTGAAGCCCTTCTCCGAGTGAGGGGATGATTGCCCCCCTTGGATCAGCGAGGGAGGGACTTTCGCGCACTGCTGGAAGGGGGCCAGGGGGGAGATGGCACAGTTTGAAACTCAAATGTATGGGCCAGGAGGGTTGGCCGGATAGCGTCGGCAATCCCCGAGGTGGGGATGGAAATGCTTGACACTTAGCGTATCCGCACCAGCCGCTTCCCCGCACTCGTGCGTGCTGCTGCCAGGGGTCCCTCGGCTTCCGCCACCCTGGGAGTTGCAGCCTGCCAACGCTCTCGCCTCTGGCAACAATTCCTTGGTCGACGGTCCTTTGGTCCACCCTGTTTTTCGCGCTTCGCGCCGTCCAGGGCCTCGCCTTTGCATTTCTCTGTCCTACCTCGACCGACGTTTCGTTGGCCACGGCCACCCTGGTGCCCACGCAGTCGTCTGAGGTACGGTATCACGTTTTCTCTCTCGGAGCTGTCCCTGGCCGTCGTTGACTTTCCGACGTGTGGCGCCTCCGACTGACTTGCAGCTGTGCACGCTGGCAGTTCCCCTCAGTCTCAGTCCCGTCCGCCCCCCATCTGAGGCCTCGGCCGCGCTGAGTTGTCGCCTCGCCCGTCGCGGTGTTTGTTTTTCCCGAGTTTCCTTTGCCTAATTAGTCTCTGCGTAGCCCGCTTTGACCTGACACGCCGCCGGCGCGCTCGCCCGCGGCCGCTGACTAAAAAGTATCCGCACCACCCCATCCAGAAACAGATCGCCAGGTGAGTTGCCTTGTTCAGGGAAGTGTAGAATTATGCCATGTAACAGCCGCCTTGGGAGTGTGTTCTCGGAGGCCTCCTGGAGCCATCCTGGGTCTCTCTTGGGGTCTTCGCGGAGCTACTTGGGGCACTCTTGGGGCCCTCTTGGGGCTCTTTTGGGGGGTCCAGAGGCCCTCTTGGGGCTCTTTGAGGGGCTCTGGCTCTGGGAGGCCTCTTGAGGCAAGTTTGGGCTCACTGTTCAAAAAGAGGGGGCGGAAATTCTGCCACCCCCTTTGGAGGCTCAGAAATGGCGCCTCGGGGCCGTCTTGGGGCACTGTTGGGCGTCGTTGGGGCCGTCTTGGAGCCCTCTTGGGTCACTCTTGGGACTCTTGGGCCATCTTGGGGCCACCTTGAGGCCTCCGAGGCCCATCGGAAGCAAAAATGCGAGAAGGCAACAATCATCAATTTGCCTTTCCGGTTTGGGAAAAGTTGGGAAAAGTATTTGCCTCTTGGCGGGTCATTGGAGGGCTCCGAGGGCACATAACTGTCTTGGGGCCGCCGTGAGGCCCCTTGGATGTGTGTCGGAGGTTATCTTGACTCATCTTGAGTGGTATTGGGCCATCTTGGAGGCCATCTTGGGGTACCTGAGGCCCTCCTGGAGCCATCTTGGGGGCTCTAGCGCCTCGCGGCCCCCGCCCTCCCAGGCCCAGGGGGAGGGGGTAAGGGGGAGGGGTCAAGACACCCACCCGCCGGCAAGCCGTCTAGCTCACTCCCACTCGCCCTCCCTACACATAAGTAACACCCGAGCCTGAGCATGTTCAGCGGTCGTCTTTGGATGGACAGCTACTGGGAATCAAAGCCGACCCCAAGTGCGACGCTTGGACGAGGTGCGCCACGCGTGCCAGGGGCGCCACGCGCGCCAGACACCCCTGGGGCCCGAGCGTGCCAGGCACACCTGGTGCGCCAAATGCGCCACGTGCTCCGAATGCGCCAGGTGTGCCGCACACTCCAGCCGCGACAGGTGCGCCGCGTTGGGGGCACGTGCAGGGTGCGTCAAGTGCACCTGCGCACGTGACAGCACACATCCGGAAACATGTCGGCCCCCGCCATCTTCGTCGAACACCGATGCGCATCATTGTGCCTGCTGGGCCTGCGCACAACAGGCCACGCGCCACCACCCCCGCCGTCCCTGTCAAAAACCACTTGGCAGGGATCGCGGGATGGCCGCGCATGATCCAGATTTAGCCGCGAGGTGCATGTTGTATTCTTGTGTCAGGGATGGTAGCCCTGCGCGCAACAGGGAATATGCTGACACCCCCGCCGCCCTGAAAGACACAACTCGTTCAACCACCTACGCCCAGAGGGCTGGTGGGATTACGGGGCGGTCGTGGGCGGGAAAAGATGAGACATCGATTCCCCCACAAGTGCTTGCACTGGAATGGTCCCGGCGGAGATTGAACAAAAACACATGCGGAAATGTGATGCCAATTTCAGTACGCGGCCAAGTTCCTGGGTTTCGAGTTTCGGCCATCCAAGACGACACGCCAGGCCCCAAGAGGGGCCAAAGAGGAACCACAATGAAGTCACGCAATTGCCCTCTCGCGTGAGATTGTTGTGACTCCGTTGACCCCCTCTTGGAACCCTCTCGGGGCCCTCTGAGACGGCGCCAGGGGGCGGGGGTCACCACGGAGTCAACCGAGAGCCCTCTCGCATGACTTCATATTATCTCCAGGTACATCAAGTCATTCTTCAGTCCAGGCCCTCTTGGAGCCTCTGGGGCCCCCCTTTCCAAGCCCGCCTTGCCTCCTTTTCCCACTCTGGCCCCTCGCGGTCCATGCATTACTCCCCGCCCTCTACCTCGATTCTTCCTCCTCAATTCCCTCGCCCCGCTTCCGTTTATTTGCCCCTTCCGAGGGCCTGGCGCCAACCATCAATGGACCGCCACGTGAAAAACCGAACCGCACGAATTCGGTAGCGGTGTAACCCTATGAAGCTATGAAGAACCCCCCTGTCGGAACGATATCTTCAGCACCCCACCAAGCCGCAACAAATACATAATCATCCCTCCCCAGGCCTCTTCCTCCTCCTCCTCGTCGCTTTCGAGGGTTGCGAGGAGCTCTAGAGGAGTGATAAGCAACTGCCAAGTGCCAGGGTTCCAGGGTAACGCTTCAGGGTGCTGGGTGCGTTATCGTTTCACCAGGAGGTTATGCTTGTTGGCCTCCGAGGTGATGCTTGCTTTGGGGGGGGCGGGGCAGGAGAGGAGGGGGAGGAGGAGGAGGAGGAGGAGGAGGAGGAGGAGGAGGAGGAGGAGGAGGAGGAGGAGGAGGAGGAGGAGGAGGCGGAGAAGGAGGGGGAGGGGGAGTAGAAGAAGAAGGAGGAGGAGGAGGGGGAGGGCTCTGAATGGTTTCACAAGGTTATGCTTGTTGGCCTCCCATCGCGGCAACTGCAGGGGGCGTCGCAAGGGGACCTCTCTCTCTCTCTCTCTTCGAGGACGCACTGACCCGGGTCCGTACAAACCTGGGTCCGTCGGGCTTTGCAGGATCCTGCAGCTGCAAGATTATGCGGCCTCATCCGGGTCAGTGCAGCCCTGGCTCTGAAGAATCCTGCCGGGGCCCTGGCTGGCCCCCGTTCGCTGTGACCGCCGTCGCTTGAGCTAAGACGAGGCCAGGACGAGGATACATTCGGGTGAGGATAGACCGAGAATCTATGAGATCCAGCGGCTCTGGAGGAAGTCTCGGGCGCCGCGGCTTTCTCAGAGCGTTCTGGAACGCTCTGAGAGCAATCCAGAACGATCTATCGAAACGGAGTTCTATCCTCGACCTAGCCCCGTCCGCTGAGCCCCGACCTCTGGAACATCCGCTCCTGCCGGCCCCCACGGGAGCCCCAGAAGCGGCCTCCGGGCGCCGAGCCGGAGCGGGGCAAGACGGGGCGCGAGGCTCCCGAGTCTGGAGCGGGTAGCGCAAAGAGCGTTACCTAGAGGGGGGGCGACGAGGAGGAGCCCTCAAGGAGCCCGTTGGGGCCCCGTCGGGGCCACTGCTGGCTCCCAAAGGGGCCCCTAAAGACCCGCCTCTCTAGGGTCCCTTTTCTTCACACCCCCCCTTCGGGCCTCTCTAAGGCCTCCCTGCGGCTTCTCTAGGGCCCACTTTTCTTCTCCCCCCAGAGGGCCTCTCTTGGGCCTCTCGAGGGCCTCTCCAGGGCCCCCCAAAGGCCACTCCAGGGCCCCTGTTCTTCACCCCCAATTGAGGCCACCCCGCATTGCCACCCGCCGGGGTCGCCAGAGCTCTCCATCTCTGGTGCAGTGGCGGCGCAATCGCGGCCAGGGAAAACTCCAGCTCGGTGAGATCGTCTGCCGCGTATCCACGGGTCGGAGGAAGTGGGTGGACGCGTGAAGTATGAAGGCGTTGGAAGTAGATGGGGTTTCCGCCCGCCCCCTAAAGATGAAGGGAAAAGAGAAAAACGCTCGTTGATCGAAATAGGAAGGCGCCTAAAGTAGATTGGGATCTGGGAATCTGGAAATACCAACTTTCAACGACCGATGGGTAACCTTGAATTCCCCAGCCTCATGTCGACGCGCAGGTTCGATCCCCGCTGTCTCATCGAGGCCTGCCCGCGGCTGGGCTGGCTGTGGCGAGGATTGCGCCAAGGGGAGAGGACGATGGGGAGGTGTTCGGGGCTGTTCTGGCTTCCCCGAGGCTCTCATCCTTCCCATCCTCCAGGTCGGTCCTCCTTCCTTCTCTCCTCCTCCCGCTCTCTTCTGCTCCTACCCCAAGCTCGAGGAGGGGGGGGAATAGGGGGGGAGGGATGAGGAAAGTGACGGGGGGGGTGGGCGACGGGGGGGGTGGGTGGGCGAGCTGGATCTGGGGAATGGCGCGCGCTGAATGCACATGCGGAGGGCTGGCATACCATGCCATAGAAGGGCCGAGCGCTGGACATGCATGCGGCCACATAGGTGAAACCAGCTCTCGCCCAGGCTGGCCGCGTCACGTGGTGGATTCCAGAAATTCTGAACCAAAAAATGATGTCATCTCTTGGGGGGCGCACTTTTTTTCTTCCGCCACCTTCCGCCGCCCTGCGGCCATCGTCCGCCGGCGGAGGCGGCCTCGTTTTACTTCCGCCGATCTCCCGCCGCCCTTCCGCCCCGGAAGAGGTGGCAACTCCTTCGATCCTCGAAGGCCAGGCCTTTTTTGGAACGCCCCATCTGGTATCCAGCCTCGTGGTAGGGCGCCACCTTGACATTGTCAGTGCACGGAACTGCCACAGCGGTCTCCACGTGTGCGGCGCGCTCGCCCCCACCGGCAGAGGCCCGGGGGGGCACGCGGCGAGGCCAAAGCACGACCACCGCACCTTCAACTTCCCTCCAGGCACCGTCTCGTGGGATCCTCGGGACGTCGGGTCCTCGAACGGTCTGTCAGCAAACGGCGTTCGTACCGACGATCTCCCGAGAGTGCCGTTGGAGCCCGGGTTAGGACCACAGCTCCCGCAACTGTAGGTGGTCTGTCTGGGGAGGGGGTGGGTGGAAGGATCGGCTACTGACACGTCGGTCGGAAGAAGTCGGTAAAACGTGAAGTAGGAAGGCGGATCAAGTAGATTGGGTTTAGGCAGTCCCAGGGAATTACTAACACACCGAAGAAGTGCATCGATTCTTGAAGCAGGGAGGCGCTTGAAGCAGATTGGGACCTGGAAATCCAACAACAAATATACCTGCTCTCAACGACCGGCGTGCACGCGCAGGGGTGACCCCGAGTCCTGGGCAAGGGGCGACCTCTGGTGCGCGGCCGCAGGGGGCCCGCGTGGGAGCCAAACCAAAGAGCGCAGCCCAACGCAAAGGGGGGGGGGGGCGCCCCTCGCCGCCCGGGCTTCAAGCGACGGGCTGGAGAGCCCAGAATCGAATCGAGAGGTCGGATCGAATCGGAGGAATCGAATCGAATCGGAGGGATCGAAATGAGCCCTGACAGGGGCGGGGCGTAGGCTGCCTCTGGTTTTTGTGTGTCCTCTCCCTGGTCGGCCTCGTCGCTCGTTCGCCCCGCTACGCTCGTGTCATCCTCGTCGTCGCCCTCCGTCCGAATCTTGCCGCAGCCCTGTGGCATCCGTGAAGGCTTCGGATCCATCAGGCAGTCCCAAGGCCCGCACCAACGGCCACTCCAGCGAAGGGTCACTCCTACCCAGCGCGCCAGCTGAGCAATGTTTTTCCTCACCGTCCTGCGGTGTTGGGTCCTCTTTTTGAAGAGACAGCGCCCCGCGTCTCCCTCATTCATTCCTCCTCCACCCTCATCCTCATCCTCATCGTCATCGGCACCGTCACCGTCACCGTCATCATCATCATCATCAGCACCATCATCATCATCATCATCATCATCATCATCATCATCATCATCATCATGTTCATCATCATCATCATCATCATCATCATCATCATCATCATCATCATCATTATCATCATCATCATCATCATCATCATCATCATCATCATCACCATCACCATCACCATCATCACCATCATCATCATCATCATCATCATCATCATCATCATTATACGCTGTTTGTTAGGCGGAGAGCGACTTCTCAACAAGCCCGCTTGCAGCGATAGCGGGCTGCTCCTCCAAAGTTCAAGGCAGAGGGAAGCTCCCTCACGAGACAGGCACTGAAGTGAGAGCTGACACCCGAGACTCCCAGGGCCAGGGCGGGCGGGGACCCTCGAAGGGCTGCAGAGGGACGCACGCAGCAGAGAGAAACAAAAACTGAACTGCTAAGCTGCTTCTGCAACTGCCGACACGACGACACTCCACTCCCCGCTAAATCATGTCCGTGCCCGCACCCCCATGATACGCTGTTTGTTAGGCGGAAAACGACTTCTCAACAAGCCCGCTTGCAGCGATAGCGGGCTGCTCCTCCAAAGTTCAAGGCAGAAGGAAGCTCCCCTCACGAGACAGGCACTGAAGTGAGAGCTGACACCCGAGACTCCCGAACCTCTACACAGGGTTACAGTTGTAAATGGAGGCTCTCGACAGGCTTAGCAGAGACCGAGCGAGCGCAAAGTTGAAAAGGGCAGGTCGTTTCACACTGGCTTGACTACGACTCTGGCCAAATTGATCACGCCCCCTAAGTTGAACGTGAGGGCGCTGAGTCCTGTCACAGATTCCATTACGGCTTTCACATGTGTGCGCCAGACCTGCGACGTCTTCTGGCACCTCCCCTAGGCACATATAGTTGCAACGATGCTTCCAGGGCGTGCCAAACATACACCTGTCACTGCTGAGTCTGAAAACGAAAGAGGCAGGCACATTCACGAGAGAGCGGACTAGGGGCGCCCACAGTCGACTACCTTCAGGCATCTCGACTAACACTGGAAATGTTATGACACCAACAATCTGAACAAATGCGTCCTACACGCTCAGCGTATCTTTGAATTTTGAAACGACAGAAGCGATTCCCACTGGCCTTACTTGCTCCCTGGATGTGTGGAGAAAGGAAGACAGACGCTGCCTCCCGTCGCCGAACATGCGCTCGAATCCGACTAAGCCGGCACCCAGGACGCAATCGCTCAGCACGCTCGCCTGCCACAACCAGCCAGGCACGCCGTGGGAAGCGAGCTGCTGCCCGACGCTCGTCAGCTCGTCCCCGATGAGGATCACCTTCGGGCACTGGGCAAGGGCTGGATGCCGCCTGGCAGCGGCGCCGCACGGCCCCACAGCAAGGCGGGCTCCAGCTCGCACAGGCACTGCTCCCCGTACGCCACCATCACCGCCGTGCGCTGCTGCTCGCGATGTCCGAGCCGCGCGCTCTTCTCGTGCCTGGCCATGTTCTTGAGCTGCCGCCAGCCCCCGCGCCTCTGCGCCTCGGCCTGGCTCCGCTCGTTGCTGGCGCGATCTATGCTCGCACCAGAGTGCCTGGCCTGGTAGGGCGTGATCCGCCCTAGCTGCAGGGTGTCGCAAGTGGACCGCATCTCCCGCAGCAGCTGCGGGTAGTCGAACTGCCACGCTGGCTTCCTCGGGTCCTGCCGCTGCAGCTCCTCCAGCACTGGCCCAAGCCACAGCAGCCATGACGAGTCCAGCTTCACACTCAAGTCGAACTCTCCCACTTTGTCGGGGGTGGCCCTCTCCTGCGGGTGCATCAGCAGCCCCCAGAAGCGGCAACCACCCCCAAGCTTGACAATCTCCCCAGGGCGGAGTCGGAAGAGCGAAGACGGGCGCAAGTAGGTCGACACTGCCAACGCCAGAAACACTGCCATCATGCGCTGGTTCCGCAGGGCCAGACCATGCATGAGGGCACGCCATATAATGAGCGGCTCGGGCATCCTGGCACGGCCAGGCGTGAGCTTCTTCCAGCCCTTCAGCGCCTTCCACATACGGGGTAGTGCACTGGCCCCCAACCTCCCATACTTCGGGAAGAAATGGTTCACAGCCGCCGCCACATACATGCCCGTGGACGCCTGCTCCCCTTCAAGGTACAAGGTCGTGAAATAGTGTACCATACATACATCCAGAGTCTCTGACGGCATCTCGAACAAAACCTGGCGGCCACATCGGTCTTTCATCTGCTCTAACACTCTGTGGTGCTGTGCTCGTACCTTCGGCGTCGCCGTGCTCGACTCCAAGTAGCGTCCGATCGGCACTCCGTCCTCGATCGCCCGTGACACTGCCGCATGTCGCCGCTTGACCCGCCTCCCCAGTGTCCTCTGGCGCTTGGCAGCGGTGGCGGCCTCGGATTCGCTGGTAGTGCCGCTCGAGCTCGGCACGGCTGATCGTCCCCGTTTTCCAGTTGTGCGCCTTCGGGCGTCGCAGCTCGCGTCCGCGCCCGCCCCCTCCAGGCTCGGCGTGGCCTGGCCCTTCGCCTCGGCGGGCCGCTGGCCGCCGATCTGGTTCTGGAGCGCGGCTGAGGCAGGCGGCCTCGCCGCCTCGCGGGTCAGGACTCTCGCCCGTCGCTCCTGCGGCTGCTCGATGGGCGGCTGCGACCTCAGGAGCAGGCGACCCCTGGAGGCGGGGCCCGAGAGCATCACAACGATCTCGAGCCAAAGCGCCTACGCCAGAACAGCTGGCTGCTGTGCGCGAAGGATTTACTGACGCAAAAAGGTGCTTCAGGTTTGGCGGGCTCATGACATCTGTCACGACATGGTCTCTGATCAGATTCACTTCGGAAGTTCGTTCATCTCGCCAACGGCTGTCTGGGTTTGAAGTGCGTGCACAGACACGGGGGGGGGGGGTCAAACTGAAACTCACAGCAGCGCCTCCTCCATCCTCGGACTCGGGAACAGGAGGACGAGAAAAGGCAGGCAAAGAAACAGGGATCAACCGCGTGAGAATATTGGAGGGTTGTCCTCCCTCTGCTCGGGGTCCCTCATCACTATTGTTGAGTTCACTCGGGGTCCACCGAACAATCGCCCTAAGGTTCCGCCCCAAGAGGTAGGCCGAGAATCTACGAGTCTGCCGCAAAATGGCAAAACTCTTGCACCTACTTCTGGCAAGCGCCAGGGCCACCCCAGGATTATCTACAAGGAGTACCTGCCTAGCGCCAAAGCCAAACCGAGTGAGAGCAATGCGTTTTAAACTCTGCACGAGTGCTCTAGCTTCAAGGATTCCTATATGCTCACTGTATCTCCAGACCCCTTTTCCCAACATCTCGCCACAACGGGTGTGCCAAGAGACGACTGGGCACCTCCGAGAAGTCGGGGTCCAACTCGTAATCCCCTTCGGGCAACGTGGTCTCGATCAACCACTTTTCACCCTCGTCCACGCACAGCTTCGCCTCCCCCGCTTTCGCCTCCAAGAGCTCCCCAAGAGCCGCCGCTGTAAGAGTTGATCGACGTGCCTCTTGACCCTCTTCTGTCCTGAACCGCCTCCTCTAACGACACCGCCCGACGACGTTTAAAGACTCGAGGTCCCAGTAGCTCCCAGATATCCCGTAGCCAGTCTCAGAGGCATCCGAACACTGAACCCACCTATTGTATGGGAGCCACCAGTCAGACACGATCACGGGCAGCAGGCCTTTGAAAGCCTCGAGCTCCTCTCGACAACTCTTCCAGAGAGGCGCGCACTCTTCCTGCATTTTCGAAACGAGGCGGTAGCATGCATGGAATACCAATAGTACAGGCCGCCGAACGAGCCCAAGATAGGCGCAGTGGCCCAGCAGCACGCGGAGGTCGTGCCCGCGCACCGCCCGCATCTGTAGCACTCCCACGAGCGCCTGCCGCACCCTCCAGACCCGCTTCAGCGATGGGCGCGTCTGCAGCCTCTGGCCGTCCAGCACCGCCCCGAGCACTTCGATCCCGTCGCTGCGGACCTCTCGCCCGTGGACCTTGAGGCCGACCGCCTCGAAAGCTCGCACCAGCTCGTCGAGGCTGTTGCTGACGCGCTCCCCGTTCTGGCCCAGGACGCCCATGTTGTCCACGTACACGTAGTGCTCCACCTGCTCGGTCCCGCAGACGATCTTCAAGACCAGGGGCTTCCCCAGGTCGCTCAAGGGCGCACTCCCTGCGATGGCGGGAGCAAACTGGCATCGAAGCTCTGTCACACTCTGGCACAGGCGGAGGCCCCACGTGCATCCCATCGGCAGCGCCTCGGGGATCGGATAGATCAGGTCGTCGAAACCCAGCACCTCGCCGTCCAGCCGACCCCCGTGGATCCCGACGTCGCCGGCTCGGAGACTGGGAAGGCCGAGCAGCCGCTTCATCCAGGCTGGCAGCCGCATGCGATGGAACGCGTCCTTCACGTCCGCCACACCCACTGAGAACTCCACGTCCTCTATGGCAGCAAGGCGGGGTGCCTCCAGGTGATCTCGCGCTCCGCCCACCTCCTCGAGCTCGAATGCTGACAACCCCTCCGCGGTCAAGAGTTGGACCGAAGGTGGATCGATCAGCCAAGCATTGCTTCTTCGGCAATCAAGTATCATACGTGATCTCTCTTTCCCTTTCTTCCACACAAAGAATAGACCCACCATCTCTACGACCGTACGGCTGAAGGACACCAGGCCGCGCTTCACAAGGTCCCTCACAAAATCGCTATACATCTGTCGGCTCCGTACCAACTAGGGCTCGCTGAAGGGAGCCCGCGGGCACCGCGCCAGCATCTCCTTCACGCCATCAAGGTCGCGCAGCATGCGCTCGCCCTGCCCCTCCACAAACTGGCGCGCTCGCCCCCGTAGAAGTTCACGAAGCTGAGGTGCCTCGCTGATGCTGTCGGGAAGCGAGGGAAGCCCAGGTCGGTAGGGGGCAAGCAGATCCTCGGGAGGACCACCCAGGTATGGCGATCTCCCACGCTTCAACTCCCGTAGGGCTGAATACGGCGGCTGCAGCTGCTCGCCCCGCATCGGCTGCACGATGTCATACACCTGCCCATCGGTGCGCTTGATGACGTCCAGCTGCATGTCCGACAGGAGAGGCGTGGAGGAACCCACACTCGCACCTGCCAGCCAGTTGATGCTCGAGATGGCCTCGTTCAAAACTTTCACATGTAGAAGCCGTCGGCGTTCACGCCCTCCTCGATGTCCTGCTCCCAGGACGCCCTCGACCTCCTCCTGCAGCGGCAGCGGGAAGATGTCGCGGGCGCCCGCCTGGGGAAGTAACCCAGACAGCCCTGCGCAGTCGACGCCGCTGGTCGGGCTATCCCCTGCGGCGGCCACATCATCGGTCATTTTCCTCCCCCCGCCGCGGCCGCGTCGGGGGAGTTCTTCGATCCCTTCGGGCCCTTAGGCCCATGTTTATCTCCGTCACCTTTACCTCGTTTATCGTGTGGGGCACGGCCGGCCCCTGTGAGGCCCCTGACGGGAGCGTTCAAGAACTCCGCGTCCTCCTTCGCCTTCTTAGCTCCGAAGCTACGCAGCTCAGGGGCCACCGCGTCACTCGGCCCCGTCTCGCCCGTCAAGTACCGAGCCATGCGCCAGTTCGCGGGCGCCCCAGGCACTGCGTGGGCATCCGTGATCACCTGGATGCGCCTGGCCAGCCGCTCCATCGATCGGAGCCCTCCCAGGCTCAGCTGGTCGTAGCCCCCTGCCAACAGCAACGCGTGGCACAGGACCTCCAGCTCATGGTAGATGCGGTCCTAGCGCTCCACTCGATGTTCTCGCGACCACTCGGCCAGCCATCGCATGGGGTCTCCGCCGCTGCGGTACATCGCCTTAGCCAAGTAGACCACCGACACGGGGCCCTCGATCGAGTCATCGGCGTACGACTCGGCCCTGATCTCGCTGACGACGCTCCTCCGCTCCTTGTGCCTCTCGCCGTGGCCGTCGTAGTCCAACGCCAACGTTCTCACGTCCTCGACGGTGTGTCCTCCGAGAGCCTCGCCCGAACCTGCAGTGGCCTCCGCAGCCCGATCTCCGAGCCCGAGGTGCTTCTGGACGCCATCCTCGCCTGCAGGCTCCCCTGGTGGGGTATCAGTCCCCAGGGCACGACGAATACGGGTGAGCTGCTCTCCCCGAGGCGCGTCCGAGACCTTCGCGCGGGCCACCCGACGCACCTCCGTTCCGAAAACCTTCAGACCGTGGCCTCCCAACATGACGTCGCTCCCTGACATCTTCACATCCTCCCCAAGCGCCTTGCCACCGCCTGGTTCCATCAGCATCCAGATCATCTCGTCATCGGCGCCGATGTCTCCAAGCGCTGGGAGCTCTCGAGCTGGCGCGCCCATCACCGTGCCCAGGCCCAACAACTCCCCCGTCTCCGTCATCACGGACTGTGGCCAGTCGCTCGGCTCCTGGCCCAGGGCGGACTCGATGTCACGGCACCCTTTCGCCAGCTGCGCCAGGCGGTCCAGGGTTGGTCGCGCTCTGAAGCGGCACAGCCGTCGCCCAGCGATGTGGGGGCAGCCAGACGACGGCACCGGGACAGCCCCACTCGGGGCATGCTCAGGGTCACCGCCGTCCAGCCGCTCCCGCCACAAGTCATCGTCGGGCGACAGCACCCGCCAGACGCTCTCCTGCTGGGCAATGCCGTCATCGACTCGCCTGGACGGCCACACCAAATAGCGCTCGTGGTCCACGTCGTCGTCTGAGTACGACACCCTCACGCGACTGCCTAAGGCCCCTCTATTCCAGAAGCCCTGCTCCGCTGCGACGGGGCGCAACGGCTCGCCCGGGGCTGCCGCCGTCCTCTCGAGGCGGGCGGCGCTCGCGAGCTCCTCTCCGCGCCTGGCACAGCTGCCGCAGCAAGCCCCCTGCTACCTGGCCGACCCACCACCAGAAGGGGCCGAGGCTCAAGCCGCTCTCGAACGGCCCCTCCGTCGGCCGCGGGCAGACCAGCGGCTCCACGAGCGGGCAGTTCGGCTCCACGCCGAAGGGCCCAGCGGGCGCGGCAGGCGCCTCGGGCGGAGGCGGCGGAGGTGGCGCTGAGACGGGCCAGGCCTCGGGCTCGCCCCACCGATCGCGGCCCCGATACTCCTGGGCCAGGCGGGCGGTCTCCAACCACAGGACAATCCAGAGGGGAAGGTTCTGTGGGGGATGGAACATCCCCCCCTGGCCCTCGAACGGCTGCAGAGGGACGCACGCAGCAGAGAGAAGCAAAAACTGAACTGCTAAGCTGCTTCTGCAACTGCCGACACGACGACACTCCACTTCCCGCTAAATCATGTCCGTGCACGCACCCCATCATCATCATCATCATCAGCATCATCATCATCAGCAGCATAATCGTCATCGTCATCACCATCATCAGCATCGCCATTGCCATCGTCATCATCTCCATCACCACCACCACCACCACCACCATCACCATCCCCATCATCAGCATCATCATCATCATCGTCATCGTCATTATCGTCACCATCATCTCCTGCTACACCACACCCTAAACATTTCTGCGTGGAGGGCGCCCCGGGCGATTCCACCGAAGACGCAGCAGCCGGCGAACGAGACGCACAGGGGAGAGAGAGGAGGAGGAGGAGGAGGCCCCAACGCACCCACACAACACCGAGGAGGAGAGAAGGAAGAGGGAGAGGAGGGCGGGCCAAAAACAAATTGATCCGACGCGGTCGCGGCAATGATGCGTGACCGCGACGGCCTTCGGTTCCACTGAGAGTGAAATTTGCAAGCGCGGCCATCTCCTGCTACGCCCCAGGCCGCCCTAAAGATTTCTGCGCGGAGGGCGTCCCGGGCGATTCCACCGAAGGCGCAGCAGCAGGCAAACGAGACGCACAGGGGAGAGAGAGGAGGAGGACCCAACGCACCCACACAACACTGAGGAGGAGACCCGAGCCCGAGAGGACAAATGGCGACGGCAGAGCGGCGCCGTTTTCTTTCTTTATATATATATATATATTATACCATCTAATTGTATATATTTTGTTTTTAAAAAATGAAGTATGCATAAGCAGAACATTGGCAAGAGCACATATCAGAGACAAGACAGGCAAGGGAAACCAAACGTTTGAGACCTTGAAAACCTGTTTGCCGAACAATTCGATCTAAAACAATGCAAAACTTAAAACAGGGCAAGGCTCGGCAAGGCGGGTCCAAAGGACCCCCAAAACGGGGTGGAGGCCAGAGAGGACGATGTGGGGCTTGTCAGAAAAACAACACATACACTAATACACTGTCTGCCACTACAACGCGGCCTCAGGAAAGCGTCTGGATGATGTCGGGCCCAGGAAGCGATCCGCGCGCACTTCCTCCAGCGGGCCCCAAAGCACGCATGTCGAGGTCGAAGGGCACGGCATCGCGGCCCCCGAGCAGGGCCATCAGGGCGGGCGTGCTCCAAACCCAAGAACTGCCCTGGAGCGGCCCAGCACGATCAAACCCAGGGCGAACCGAAGCTGCTTGTTCCCAAGGTCGACGGCCGCCTGCGGCCTGGCAGAGAGGTTTGGCAGCCCCCAGACGTGATCCCTCGAACGGATGGTGCACCAAGACGACCCAGGTGGCCCGTGCCTGGCCCGGCTCCAAGATGAGCATGGCAGCGCAATCCAGAGAGCACCGGCGACTCCACCACGAACCCACCCACGAACGACCTGGCGGACAACTGGATGGTCGAGATCGAACCACGGTTTCGAAGCGAAGTCCATCGGCAGCGCGGCGACTTCGCGACGCCGAAGCGCTGCGGACAGGCGACCCGTGCCGGCGAACAGCTCCAGCACCGCAGTTCGGGGGGGCCCCTGGTGGCGCTTGAAACTGGCCTGCAACTCTTTGAGGAGGTGACGATGGACCGACTCTGCTGAGGGGCCCCCTTCGGTCGGGCCTGCAAGCTCTGCTGCCCGCGACAGGTCGGGCAGAGCTCGGGCAGCGGCGCGCCCTGCAGGAAAATCTGCGGCAGGGCGGCGCCCATCGCCTGGCCGAAGGGGGGGTCGCCCGGAAGCCGATGCGCAGCAGCTTTGTCGGGGCGCGCGCCTGCATGGCGTGCCACTGGAAGTCGCTGTCGGAGGCCCCGCCGCCGCGTGGCCGACAGTCGGGGGCCGCCCGCCTCCTTGCCAGGAGGTCGTCCGGGGCGCCCCCGTGGCGTAGCTTGTAGGCTGGGACTGGGATGTCGTTCAGCACCAGCGCAAGGGCGGCCCCCTTCATGCACATGCCGAACGGGGATGGCGGGGAGGACTAGATCCGAGATGTCGCCGACGGCGCTCGGCGCCCCATGCTGAGGAGGGCCGGGGCCACGCGGACGACGGTGTCGATCGCCACTGTGAGCTCCCAGAGGCCTGCCCACGCGGGCTGCCCCATCTCGCTGGGATACAGCAGCAGCGCGGCGAGACCCTCGCCCACGGCGCCCGCCGCGATGAGGGAGGCGCCCTGCACCGCCGTCAACCGGCCGTACTCCGAGGACCCGAGGTAGCACGTGAAGCCCCGCATCAGGGCGGTGGCCAGCTCGCGCGAGGCGCCATCCCCGCTGTGGCCGCGAAGGTACACGTAGTCGGCGTAGGTCACCACTATCATGTCCAGCGGATCCGAGCTGCTCCAGTCCAGGGGGAGCCCGGCACACCAATCGGCGAAGGCGCCCGCCGTCTGCGGGTAGCCCCACAGCGTGGCCGTGCTGACAGACGTCGGCTCGAGGTAGGTGAGACCCATCAGGAAATCCCCGTTCGGGCCCTCCCGCTGGCGCGCATCTGCCACCTGCAGGGCGATGGCCGTCAGGGTCCCAGCGCCAGCGGCCAGGGGGGCGGGCTGGAAATGAGGAGCACATCCTGGCAGCATCGGGGGCCGAGCTGAGCGCCCCCGCTTTTCCGCGGCAGCATCGAGGATCATGGAGGCGGTCGCCAAGAGCAGCGGCCACTTCGGCGTCAACAGACTCGATGTATCGGAGCCCCCGCGATGGCGCGTTCAGCAGGGTTGAGCACGCTGGGGGCCCACCCGGCAAAGACGTGGAGTCTGCGGGCCAGAGAGTACGCGCAGATCACCCGAAGGACGCTGCGCTGCTGCGGCGAGGCCCCATCGGCCTTTCCCGATGGCAAGGGCGAGCGACATGTTATCGACCAGGCGCGCGGTCCTCTTCCCGAAAGCGTCCGCTGCCCTAAGCTGGTGGCACAGAGCGGACGCGACGGCGAGCCCCTCTGCGCGGTAGATGTCGAAGGAGTCCCATCCGCGGGAACGAATGCGCGATGGCCCAGCCGTCCTCGGCGAGGAGGTTTGGGTCGACTTCGCCGAAGGACTTGTCCCAGCTCGTGGCCTCGCCAATCGGCAGGCTGCCAGGGTCGCGAAGCACTGCGCCAGGCGAGCCAGGCCCGAGGGCGCGGTCGCGCGCGCGCTGACTCCTCGAAAAGATAGCGCCACCTCTCGGCCGTGCGGCCGATCTCGGCCACCGCGTCGCGGTCGCACCGGCGGCGGCAGACCCCGCAGCCCCAGCCCGAGGCGTCGCTGGCGGTGACCTCGTCGCGCCAGTCCGCGTTGGTGAAGACGACGAAGCGGCAGCAGCGAGCGGACGTGCCAAAGCTCGCGCCGCACCGACGGCCAGAGCGGCATCGCCGTGTCCTTCGCGACGGCAATGAAGGCGTAGACCGAGTCGAAGACGGCCAGGGAACACCTCGTGAGCAGCATGACCCAGGTGCAGTGGCCCACGACGATCTCCACGATGGACCCGCGAACCTTCGGCCGTCGGAACAGCCCCTCGATGGCAAAGCGGAGCCGCCAGGGTCGGCGCGCGGAGACCCGCGCGGAGTGGCGATGCCCATCGAGCTCGAGCCCGACAAAGCTGGTCGACCAGGTTGCCTCAACCTGCTCGTGGGCGACAAAGCCGAGCGAGGAGGGCCCCCGCTCAACCCGGCGGCCCGCGGACTGAACCTCGGCCCGCTGCGGGCCTGCAACGAGGTAGTTGTCGACGTGCGCGGCGCCCGCAAGGGGCAGCTGGGGCGCAAGAACCAAGCCGCGGCTGCGGTCGCGGACCTGCTTCGCAGGGCCGACGCGGGCCCGGGTGAGCGCGGCCTCCGAGGCGCTCGGTGCAGGGAGGTGACCTGAAACGCGCGCTGCAGACGCGGGCGAAGAAGATGAGTCGCTGCTGGCCCGACTTCTTGGCGACCACGAAGACCCCCGGGAGCCCCCGGCGGCCACGAGCTGGAGACAGGCGCAGCATGCCCCTGCCCAAGAGCTCACTGGTGAACTCGCCGCAGGTGGCAGGGTTGCGGAGCATAGGGTCGATATAGGGTTGAGAGAGTCCGAGGTCTCGTCGAAGGGCCGCTGCTTCATCTGGCGGGCGAAGCATATGGGCCTTCCAGTCCTGCAGCCATAGACGGTAGGCCCCCAGGAAGGCGTCGCGCAGCGCAACAGGCACCGAGCCGCCAGAAGGCCAGGGCACGAGGTTCCTGCTGCAGGAGACCATGTTGCCACGCCCCGCAGAGTAGAGCGGGCAGCTAGAGCATAGGTCGGAGAGCGAGTTGGAGCGGGGTGCGTCAGCTGGCGGGCCGCCGAACTTGACATACTGCGCAGCAATGTAGTCGAGAGACCGTTGCTGCAAAACTGAGGGGCGCGTCCGAGTAGGCGGCGCCCCGCCCCCGCAATGCCAGTTGATCGCCTCGATGCCATCGTTGGCCCAGTCGATCCGAGCCAGAGCGCCGCCGCGACTGCCAGCATCTGGGGGAAGTTCGCGAGGCAGAAAGGGAAGGGGGAGAGCGTTTCGCTGACCACTGACAGCCATGGGCAACCTGGAGCGAGGGGCCAAGAGGGGGCCCTCCAGGATGGCCGAAGTCCTGGCGACCGCTGCACAAACGCCGTTGGGCGCCGGCTAGGACTGGGTAGTTCTGCCAGCGCACCTGCACTGTTCGCCGCCGCGGCCGCCAGCGGGCGGGTGGAGCAGCTGCCGCTCCTCGCGCGCCATGCGGCGCCTCTACGCTATGGCCGACTCGGCAACCAGCTGCTTCGAGATCCACTCGGACAGGGCGAGGCAGACAGTGAACTCTCTGTCGGACTGCATCTCCGTGAAGAAACACTGCTCATCACCGTCATTGACGAACAGCCGTGAGGAGACCAACTTGTTGTTGTGCCCATCTGCGCAGGGCTGACGCTGCCGCCCGACCAGTTCCATGGAGGCCAGGTTCGACCCGTCGAGCTGGCCGTGTGACTAGGCGAATCGCATGATCTTCGGAAACTCGTGATGCATCGAGACCGTGGGATCGCCAACGGGCACTGTGGATCCCAACGCCGCCTACCAGGCGAGATGGTGCACCATCGGCGAGCCCCTGTTCTCCGCCTGGTGTGTCGCGACCCAATGGTGCGTGGGAATGCCTGGCACAGGCAAGTCGGGAAAAATCGTCGGATGCATGATCGACCCGCTGTCCCTGGATTGCCGATGCCGTTGGCCCAGCATGTCGCAAGCCGTAGTGCGCGTCCGCAGGCCCCCAGGCCCCGGGGCAGCAAGGCCGTCGGGTGACGCGGGGGCTACCGCGGCGAGGCGGTATCCATCGGCGGCGGGGGCGGCGGCGGCCAAGGCAGTCATCCCCGCGAGCCCGCCGCCAGCTGCGCGGGCGCACGCCGCGCCGCCAGCGGCTGCTGGGGCGGGGGCGGCGGCGGCTGCAGCAGAGCCGCCGATCGCCGCGGGCACGCCTGCGGCGGGGCCGCCTCCCAGAGGCGCGCTGCCTGCAGCCGCTGGGGGAGCGGGCAGGCCACCGCGCCCAGCGGCACCCGGAGGAGGGGCAACAGCAGGAAGACCCTCGCCCAGGCCGCGCCCGAGCTCCGCCGTCTTCGCAGCTCGGAGCGCGAAGGCTCGGGCCAGCTGGGCGACCATTGGCGTGGCGGCGAAGTCGTACCGTCGCAGCCCAGGGGGGGCATCCAACGGGGTTGCGCCAGGGCCCCCCTCCTTCCGCCAGTTGCGGATGTCCGTGTTCCCCGCGACACGATCCTCGACGTAGACCTCGAAGTCGGATGTGAGCACCGCGCGGTGCTCATGCCCTCGGGATGAAAGCGCCACGACGATGCGCTTGGGCGCGAGCCGCGCCACAGGCTCGTCGCACCAATGCAAAATCTCATCGCTGACCGAGATCACGTGCCGCGGCCCAGCCCGCCAAATCTGCCGCCCGCGCTGGTCAGGCGAATCCGCCCGCATAGGGTGCTGCACGTTCACGTGGAGGTCGCCGTCCAGCGCGGGCTGCCAAACGCGGCCCCGACAAGAGAGTCGGGCGGCCGCCGCGGCGAGCGAGAGCCCCCCGCGCAGGAGCTCGGAGGCCAGCAGCACCCCGACGTACACCGTCGCCTCCCACGCTGGGGAAGGCCGCGGCCCGCAATCCTCGTCGCAGACAGGGCACTGGTGGCAGGGCGAAGGGCACGCGCGCGCGGCCTCCCTCGCGTCCCAGGCGGCCTCCAGGCAGTCAGCCAGCGGCACCTGGATCCCAGCGGCCACGCCCGGCGCTGGGAGCGGGCTCGCCTCCTCAGGCGGGGGGGCCGCCGCTGCGGCGGGCGCGACGGGAGCCGCGGGCACGGCGGGCACCAGCCACCAGCGCGCCAGGTACAGGAGAATGGCGTTGCCTGCAAGCGGGAGGCCGAAAACGGAGCCAAGGTGCATCCGGGTGGAGGCCGATCCCTCCAGAAAAAGACTTGAGCCGACGCGGTCGCGGCGATGATGCGTGACCGCGACGGCCTTCGGTTCCACTGGAGATGAGATGTGCAAACGCGGCCATCATCATCATCATCATCATCATCATCATCATCATCATCATCATCATCATCATCATCAGCAGCAGCAGCAGCAGCAGCAGCAGCAGCAGCATCAGCAGAATCATCAGCAGCATCATCACGACCACGATCATCGACGTCGTCGTAGCCACCATCATCATCGTCATCATCATCAGCATCGTCATCATCATGCCCATCAACATCATCATGATCAGCACAATCACCATCATCATCAGCAGCAGCATTAACATCATCATCAGCATCATCACCATCAGAATCATCATAAAAATCAGCATCATCATCATCATCACCATCGTCAGCATCATCACCACCATCATCACCATCGCCATCACCATCATCAGCATCATCCTCATCATCATCATCAGCAGCAACATCAGCATCGCCATCATCATCCATCATCAGCATCATCACAAACAACATCAGCATCACATCATAATCATCGGCGACATCATCACCATCGCCGCCATTATGATCGAAAGCACACCCCTCGCATCTTTCGTGGCCACATCGGGAGCTCCATCGAAGACCCCAGTGGCGCAGCCCGCATGCGTCCCAGCCACCGATTTCTGCACATCCCTCACACGCGTCGTGGCCCCATAGGGAGCTCCACCGAAGACCCCAGTGGCGCAGCCCACATGCGTCCCAACCACCCATTTCGGCACATCCCTTACACGTTCCGTGGCCCCTTGAAGAGCTCCACTTCAGGCCACAGTGGCGCAACGCAGCCCGCATGCGTCCCAGTCACCAATTCTGGCACACCCCTTACACGCTTCCGTGGTCCCAAATGGAGCTCCACCGAAGGCCCCAGCCAGTTTGGGCGCCCGAGTTATCCGGGGTAACTCGGGTCCGGGGTAACTCGGGCTTGGATTCCCGAAAAAGGAACCCGAGTTATCCCTGACCCGAGTTACCCCTGATGATTCGGGGCTCTGGACGCCCGAGTTATCCGGGGTAACTCGGGTCCGGGGTAACTCGGGTTTGGATTCCCGAAAAACGAACCCGAGTTATCCCTGACCCGAGTTACCCCTGATGATTCGGGGCTCTGACCAGTGGCGCAGCCCGCATGCGTCCCAGCCGCAACAAGTCGGCACATCCCTCGCACGTTCCGTGGCCCCACAGGGAGCTCCACCAAAGGCCACAATGGCGCAGCCCGCATGCGTCCCAGCCATTCATATCGGCAAACCCTTCGCACGCTTCGTTGCCGCATAGAGAGCTCCACCGAAGGCCCCAATGGCGCAGCCCGCACGCGTCCCAGCCGCAAAAATCCGGCGAACCCCTCACACGCTTCGTGGCCCCATAGGGAGCTCCACCGAAGGCTTCACTGGCGCAGCCCGCATGCATCCCAGCCGCCCCTCACACGTGGCGTGCCCCCATGGGGAGCTCCACCGAAGACCCCCATGGTGCAGCCCGCATGCGCCACGGCCATCAATTCCGGCACACCCCTCGCACGTTGCGAGGCCCAATAGGTAGCAACACCAGAGGCCCCAGTGGCGCAGCCAGCATGCGTCCCAGCCGCAAATTTCAGCACACCCCTGTGGCGCAGTCCGCATACTTCCCCGCAACCTATTTCGACACATGCCCCGCGCCGGCATGGTGGCCCCGCGCCACCCTTCACGCGCTTCGTGGCCCCAGAAGGAGATCCACTGAGGGTGACACTCATAACGGCGGTAATCACAACTGCGTATGATTGGTTCCTTCGCCAGGCTAATCCATTTTCGTGTTTGTTTTCGTTGTCCCTTTTTCTGTCTTCACACCGCCTGTGCTGCAAAACGAAATCAGAAAGACAACGGCCCACGACATCGCCGACGCATTGCTTCGCACGCGCCCTCTTTCTGGCCGGATGGAGGATCGGGCGCGTCCCAGGGGGGGGTGCATCCAAGAGGAGGGACGCAAATCATGGCTGGCGGTTGAGTCTGTCGCGGGCGGCAGGTCTGGAGGTGGGCCTGGACGTCGCGACGGATGACCATGTGTACTCTATCCGGCGCTTGAACCGAGAACTCCGTCTTAGTGAAAGGACTAGGCCGTCAACTCTGTCTTACTGAAAGGGTTTGGCCGAGAACACTGTCTTTGTGAAAGAATTTGGCTGTCAACTCTCCGACTTGACGAACCCGTCCGAATTGACGAGCCCCCCTTGACGTCGTCTTTCCGAGTCGACGAGCGCCCTTGACGGCCTTCCTCCAAGTTGACGAACCCCCTTGACGGCCTCCCTATGTCGGGGGCGCGCAAACATGGAGTAGCGATTCACCTCCCCAAAATGCGGCTGGTGCCGCCTCGTTCGGCGGAGGGAATCCCCGATTCCCCATGAAAACGGGGCCCGTTGCTTGTCCACGCCCCCTTAATCCATGTGTGCGATCGCCTCCCTCTGGGGTGACGAACCCCCGTGACGGTCTCTCCCTGGGTTGACGAACCCCCTTAACGGCCCCCCTCGCCGCACCCTCCGCCTTCACGAGCACAGCGTCGGGACCGAGCTGTTGGAACAAAAACGAACTCGGTCTTGACGAACACAGTGTCGGCGCCGAGTTGTCGGCTCATCTCGTCTTGACGAACGAAGTGTTGGAGCTGAATTGACGAATTCTTTCGTCTTGTCGAACGTCGTCTCGGGGTCGAGTTGACGTCTGAAATGTCTGGGCCGAATTGGCTACCGATGTGGGATCTTCTCCAGACAGGCGCCGTCTCAGCCACTGGGCTGGACTCAAACTGGCGGCATGTGCCAGGAGAGAGGCCGGGAACGCATTGAAATAAGAGGAGGCGCCATGAGATCTGGGGAGATATCATGATATCCCCCCTAGTCATCACCCCCCTTTTTGTCCGCCCCCTAAGGACAGGGGCCTTGGAAGAGTTGCAGATGTCCGGGATGAAATTCTCCCACGCGTGTGGCCACTCCTGCGCCGGGGAGCCCTTCCCAGCGGGCGCGGGCACGGCGAGTCAGATGGCATCTCCGACGCAGCTGGGCTGCACCCCAGCCCCAATGAGGGGGGAGGAGGAAGGAAGGAGAGGTGTCGGCGGCGAGCGAGGGGGGAAGTGAGAAGGAAAATGCCATCTCAGAAGGCGGCGGGACTTGTCAGAAGCCATCGCGCCTGCTGAGAGGTTTTCTGTGTCTTCCAGGGAAGCTTAGAAAACTTCTCCTGGGGAATTTCCGAACCTTCTGAGGAGACCCGCCCCCGCTCACTTACCCCCAGGGCTCGCCGCAGACCAGAGAGAGGGAGGAACAGAGAAGGAGAAGGCATCGGACATCGGACTTGCACACATGCAACGTCCGTGTCCATATTCGTTGGCATCAGATCGATACCCGATCGTCGACTTGCAGACGTCCTTGGCTCTCTTAGTAGAGAGCCGAATGCAATCCACGCGTATCTCAAAACCGTCTTTGTCTTGAGGCTGCGTCTCCGAGTCGATGTCTTGATGATCTCGGCGCCAGCGTAAGCGCGCCAGTTTTTGAACAACAAATATCAGAGGTGAGGGGGTGAGATCGAAGTGGAACGGAGAGCCCCCCTACCGGGAAATCGATTTCGGTTTCGTGTTCGTGCGTGCCGTGCGTGCGGGCGAGGCGAAGCTGCGTGGGCGGGCGAGAGGAAAAGCTCCTGTGGCTGAGGCGCGGCCGGACCAAATGATTCTCCCCCGGGCGGCCGGTGGCGCGCGGTGTCCCGCCGGTGTCCCGCTGGTGTCCCGTGTGGCTGAGGCGCGGCCGGACCAAATGTCTCCCTTCCGGGCGGCCGGTGGCCCGCGGTGTCCCGCCGGTGGCCCGCGGTGTCCCGCGGTGTCCCGCGGTGCCCCGCGGTGTCCCGCCGGTGTCCCGCGGTGTCCCGCGATGATGATGATGATGATGATGATGATGATGATGATGATGATGATGATGCTGATGCTGATGCTGATGCTGATGCTGATGCTGATGATGATGTTGATGATGAGATGATGATGATGATGATGATGATGATGATGATGATGATGATGGTGATGCTGCTGATGATGCTGCTGATGATGCTGATGCTGATGTTGATGCTGATGATGATGATGATGATGATGATGGTGGTGATGCTGATGATGATGCTGATGCTGATGATGATGAGGACGATTATGATGATGATGATGATGATGATGATGATGATGATGATGATGATGATGATGATGATGATGATGATGCTGATGACGATGATGATGATGATGATGATGATGATGATGATGATCGAGTGTGAGATAGATCGAGTGAGATCGAGTGAGATCGATTGTGAGATCGATTGTGAGATCAATCGAGGGAGATCGATCGAGCGAGACCGATACTGAGATCGATAGTGAGATCGATAGTGAGACCGATCGAGTGAGACGTTGGTTCCTCCCCCCCGAACCTCCTTATCACCCGAAGGGTGGTCGTATAGGTACATAAGAGGACGACCATCATCATAGCCCAACGTGTCTCCACGAACAGCTTGAAAAAACAGTTGGGCCGAAGGACGGGGAGGAAGAGGACAAGAGATGCTGCGAGGCTGCGAGGCTGTGCCGGGCCAGGAGAGGTTATGGAGGGTGCCGGGCGTTTCTGAGGGAGTCCGACATCAGGTCCAGGTCAAGGCCGTTGGGGGTCTCAATCTCAAGCGCAGAAAGCTTGAAACACTTCGCTTGCCGCTGGGCGACTTGCGGGGACCCAGGAGGAGGGAGGAGGGAGGAGGGAGGGAGGAGGGAGGAGGGAGAAGGGAGGAGGGCGGAGGAAGGAGGGAGGAGAGAGGAGGGAGGAGGGAAGAGTGAGGAGGGAGGAGGGATGAGGAGGCGGAAGAGGAGGAGTCCTCCTAGATAGTTGGCAGTCCTGGGGGCGTGCCTGCGTCGCCCGAGTGCCTGGTGGACTCCAGGAGCTGGGTAGACCCTGCCAGCAAAGAGACCCTGCCAATCCACCCCCAGAATAACCACCCCGACACGCGAAGTCGTTTAGTAACAGGGGCCAAAGAAGGAATCGAACAGGGCAAGTTTGTTTCGTAAACACCCAGGGCCGTTTAGTGAACGCCAATTGTCTGGTCCGGGGGGGTCCTCCCTTGAGAGTAGCGGAGGCGGGGAGGTCGCCACTGCTGCTGTCGCGCAGCGCACGCCTCCCTCGAAAAGGCCAGACAACTGCAGCCAAACGCCATGCCCACCACACACACACACACACACACACACACGCCTCCAGATCCGACGCGCCCAACGAGCGCCGTCGCGTGCCTGCTTCCTGTTGTTCTTTCTTCTCTTTGGTGAAGGGTCATGGTGTTAATTTTCTGAGCACTGCTTTCGCATGGCATGACACGGCGTGCATGTTCCAATCTGTTCGGTGCGTACAGACGCTCGCGCCTGCCAGCCCTCGTTCGTACGATCTTGCCGTCAAAAACCAAGTCACTGATCAGTGCACCTCTTTCACGTGCAATTGGCAATATCTTCGTTGGTCGTGCCGCTGTGTCCTCCTTCTCCATGATATATGCGTATTCAACGGTCCGCAGATGATTTCTGATCATGTGACAAGGAACATTGTATCGACGAAGACTCCATCGGCATAACTTTCCGAAACATATATTTCGTCATGCGAGTGTTGCTCGCTTTTTGGAGAATGTGGTCAATGTCAACACACTGGTCTGCCTAAGTGCATCTATTGTCTGTGCCCTCCTCCAATTTTCGAATAAGTACAACCATATGCGTCTGTGTCCTTCGATTACGGTGTCCTAGATGGGGTCCAAATAGATGGAGTCGAAGGATCGCGCCGCATTGCCAACACATCGCCGATGCATCGTGGATGCATCGGCGATGCGGCGCGACACTCCGACCCCATCTACTCGGACACCATCTATAAGGCCTAGAGTCCCCACTGACAGAAATTTGGGCATACGGCTTTAGCCATGGATGATTGCAGCAGATGCCCTCTTCGGCTTTCAGAGGGGCACAGCCTTGCAGGGCGATCTTTTCGCTCGTGGCCTCCCTCGCTCGCCCTTTCTCAGAGTAAGCAAGTTGTGCGCTGCCCCGCTGGGAAGTAGCACAATCATTGCGAATCCACGTGCCCACACAAGCGGCACAATCTGCGTATAAAATTGGATGAAGTGCGCGAGCGGCCTGCACAACCAATGCCATGCCTGGCTCACCCAACTCCGCGTGCACCGCGTCTGATGAAGCTGTCCAACAACCTCAACATATTTAGCTTGGCTCCCTGATTTTCCGCTCATATGTGCGACGCAGATTGTCTCTACGTCGCGCGCATTGTTGCTCTTCAAGGTCGCGCTGTCGAATCGAGATGCGGCACAAGAAGAAAACATGGCGGCAACCATCGCGGCGACAACAATACGGTACGCAGAATGAGCCGTGTGCGCCGAGGCCCTCCCGACCCCCCCTGGCCCCAGAAACGAACTGGTGAGGGCCTGGGTGCGACTACCTGGGGGCAGCTCTGAGCAGTGTAAGGGGAGTGAAGAGGAGAACACGTCTTCCTTTTCCGCCTCCTTCTCAGCCGCGGCTTCGCCGTCCTCCTCCCCGGTGAGGAGGGAGGATGAACGAGTATGCTGTGCGGCCTCCGTCTCGTCGTCCTCGTCCTTTTCCTCGACCTCTCCCACATGCACCTTGTCGTCCTGCTCCTCCTCGGCGCCCTCCGCCTGCTCCTCCTTGAATCCTGCTCCGCTCCCAACTTCTCCTCCTCGTGTTCCCCCTCCCCCTCCTCCTCCTCGCGAGGCCAAGGAGGTCCTCATCCTCCCTGCCCCCATGTTTTTCTCCTCCCCCCTATCCTCCTCGTCTTCGTCCTCGTCCTCGTCCTCTCCTCCTTCTCCTCCTCATCGTCATCCCTCCCCTCCCCCCTCCCTCCCTCCATCCATCCCCTCCCTCCCGCTGCCACACCTCCTCCTCCTGCTCCTGCTCCTGCTCCTGCTCCTCCTCCTCCCCCTCTCTGTCCGCTGCCTCCACTCTTATTGTCCTCCTCCTCCGCCTCCTCCTCCTCCTCACCTTCGCCATCCTACTCCTCGTCCTCTCCCATCATCCTTCTGCTCCTGCTCCTCATCCTCGTCCTAGTTCGTTTGTTTGTTGTTGTGTGCTCTCTCTCTCTCTCTCTCCCTCTCTCTCTTTCTCCCTTTTTGCCTCCCCCAGGAAGGCCCCGATGATGAACATTACCAGCTTCCCAACTGATGGGAAGGGGACTCCACCATGCTCATACGGGCCAGGGTGAAGAGGGACAGAGGGAGGAAGCGAGAGGGGAGAACTACGTCAGCATGTCCAGATATCACGCCCAGGGCGGGATGGCCCGAAACTGAACATCA
Organism: Prorocentrum cordatum; assembly: GCA_963575745.1. Classification (NCBI taxonomy): domain Eukaryota; class Dinophyceae; order Prorocentrales; family Prorocentraceae; genus Prorocentrum; species Prorocentrum cordatum. The sequence goes on along the minus strand of CAUYUJ010019183.1, from coordinate 46,193 downwards.
CATACATTCGCCGTGGTATTAACAGGAACCATCAAGCCGCACTACCACCTATCGGCAGACCAACACTGGCTGGCCAAAAAAACTACGAACACACACGATTGGTTGCGTAAGTCGGAAGAGACGTGAGACAGCGGCAGAGAGGCCATGCTCGAACGGCCTCTCGGCATCCCGCCCAGAACGGGCACGGCAAGGCAAGACAGTACAACGCCTCTCTCTCTCTCTCTTTCCCTCTCTGTATGTGTCCATTCCGTGTCCCTTTCCCTTGCGATTCATGTCATGTTCCTCTCCATGGTCCTCTTCATCATCCTTCTTCAACCTCCTCTTCCCCTTCTCCTCCTTCTGCGCCTCTTCTGTTCACCCTCCTTCACTACATCAATTCTCCTTCTAGATCCACCTCAGCATGATCCCCTCCCTATCAACCTGACGCCGCTCCTCCTCCTCCTCCTCCTCCTCATCATCATCATCACCATCACCATCACCATCACCATCACCATCACCATCACCATCACCATCACCATCACCATCACCATCACCATCACCATCACCATCATCATCATCATCATCATCATCATCATCATCATCATCATCATCATCATCAGAATCATCATACTCATCATAATCATCATCATCATCATCATCATCATCATCATCATCATCATCATCATCATCATCATCATCATCGTTGTGTCCACTTACAGTGTGTCGCTGGTTGTTATATGTTTGTCTTATCTGCTTTCTGTTATGTTTCTTGTTGTTGTTGTTCCCCCCTCCTCCCCCAACCCCCTCCTCCCCCTCCGTTTCCTTTTGTTGCGCCTCCTGGTCGGCGACCCCCACCGCGCACGCAAGACGGGGACGGGGGGCGGGCGGGCGGGCGCGCCACACCTGCCAAGCGTGCTGCGCACTGCGCACGCCAAACAAACCGCAGCGAGAAGAGAGAGGCACGAGCGCGCTCCGATCTTCGGCGGCGAGCGCGGCGCAGGCGGCGCCAGGGAGGCGCGGGAGGCGGGGGACAAGAGGCCGGGGGGGAGGGGAGGGAAGAGGAGGGGGACGGGAGGCACAGGGGGAGAGGAAGGGGGGGACTGGGGGACTGGGGGAAGGGAGGGGAATGGGGAGAAGGGACAGGAGGCGGGGGAGAAGGGAGGGGGAAAAGGATGGGGGGAGGGGGAAATGAGGATGGAGCCAGCAGCCAGGCGAAGCCGAGGGGAGGAGGGGCAGGCAAGAGGGGGAGCAGGATAGGGAGGTCGGTCGGTCGGTCGGATCGGGCATTGACGCGGTCCTCGTGCCGTGGACAAGGAGGGGGGGAGGGAGGGGAAGGCGCAATAGGAAAGAGGAGGAGGTGGAGGAGAACGAGGGCGAAGGGAGAGGACAAGGGAAGAAGAGAGCGTGGTGCACCACGCGCGACGGCGAATAGATGAGGGGGGCTGCGATGGCACAGCAGTCCGGGAGGTTTTAGAAGGACGACGCCTCCTTTTCTTCGAGGAGGAGGACGAGGATGACGAGGACCCACCTCCCTGCAGGGCTCAGCCGCGGGGAGGTGGCAGGACAGGTCTGCATGGCCACATGATCACCATGACCGCCATGAGCAGCAGCAGCAGGACGGCGAGGAGCGAGTCTCGCTGGGCAGCCGGTGGGGCACTTCCCTGCTCCCTCCTCAGTCTCCAGGTGCCTCGAAGGGATCAGAGAGTGCAGATCACGTCCAGAATGCTCCTCCTCCTCCCAGACTCCCATCCTCCTCCTCCTCCTCCTCCTCCTCGATACTCGATCTGTTTCATCTTCCTCCTTCTTGATTCCCCTCCCCGCCCCGTCCGGGCTCCTGCTTCACGATGTGTACCAGCGTCTCGTTGAGCTTGGTCAAGAAATGCTTCTGGGTCGCGGCGTGGTGCTCGTCAGACGAGATCTTGATGACCAATTGCACGACGTACTGTTTTATGCCGGCCTGCTCTCGGGCTTGGGAAGGATAGGGGAGACGTAGAGTGGGAGGGAGGCGGAATGGAGAGAGGGAGGTCAAATGGAGAAGGGAGACCATCGAGGGTACAGAAGGGAGAGGGGAGAATCACGGAGCGCGGCCAGAGGACAGGGCGGGGAGGGCTGGGTGTGTTTCTGTCCTGGTTGGTGTTCTCTGTCGCATCGGGTGTTTCTGAGTCCACGTTCGTTGGCTGTTTGTGTTTGTGGGTGTTTCTGCGTCTGGCCAATTATGTCCAATTGCGAGACGACGTGCATGTTATATTGGATTTCAAATGGTAGTCATACTAGATGGGCCAGCTGGGATTTGGGCGAGCTGGGCCATTTGGGATTGTCTATGTCCGCCATCATGCGCGCGTGCGCCATCATGTATACATACCTGACGCGCGCATCCCACCGACATGGCGAGGGACGTGTCTGGAGGCAGCGGCGCCTTATGCAATACTGCAAGACTCCGCCACGGTACAGCAACAATATCGTACGACATGCCACCGTATGCACTTCGCCTGCAAGCGACCTCGTTCCCTCCAATGATCGCGTGTCGCACGACCAATCCGCAAACCCCCGCTTGCCGTAGGTAGAAAGGCGCGTGGGACATTAGGCTGTCTCCCTCCCCCTTTCCCCCTCCCAACGTCTCCAAAATCGGATTAGAGGGGGGGAGCCAAAGGAGGGGGGTAGGCGAGCTCTTCAAGGTACCCCCCAGGCTTCCGGAAAAAGCCTCAAGACGGCCAGAGAGCGCTCAAACAGAATGCCACAACCCAAGAGAGCGTTAAGACCGCCTAGGGTCGCCCCAAGACGGGCCAAGAGGACGCGCCTCCGAAAGATGGTCCAAGAATGCTCCCAGAGGACCAGAGAGGGCCCCAAGAGGCAAAGTCGTCCCACTCCCTTGCGAAAACGTGCATGTTTAGCACATTCATGCTGTTCGCCTTGGCAGCGTCCAAGGCAGCCGCAGGGTCCCCCAAGATCACCGCGGGCCGTGGGTCGACTGGCCCGCGGGAGCCCGCAGACGGGGTCCAGGGCCCCCGCCCTGCAGCAAGGCGCCTGGCCTCGCTCTTGACTCGCGCCGCCCGGATGTCTGCCCACTCGTTCGCTCCCTCGTCTCTGTAGGGTGCATGCTCTCATGGTTTCGGGATCCGTGGACCTGGCGCGTGGGCGCCAAATCCATGGATCTGGGGAAACGAACAAGTACCGATACCGTTACTCCCCGGTCCTCTCCTGGGGTGCGTTCTGACCAGGATTGCGAGGCGAATCCAGCGGTGGCGACGAGGGCCTCCCAGGGGGGGCCCAAAAAGGGGAAGACGAGGGAAGGGTCGTAGTTTCGGTACTCTCTCCTCCTCACAAGCGCACCCCGCACAACACGAAGACAATGCCGCCTCCCTTGGCGACGGGGCGGCGCCGATTCACCGCGGAAGCGGTGCCCGTCGCTAATCCACGCTCCTCAATCGCGATTGCGCCGCCTCGCCTCCGCGCTTCTCGCTCGTTGGTGCCCTCCCCTTTCCACTAGAGGGGCCCAGGGGCACAAAAAAAATACACACAAATCCCAGGATTCTCATTATTAGTTCATATGTTATGTTGTTTTGTTTTCCCCCCTACTTCCCATATTTTCTAATATTTTCCCGGGAATCGACGATTGATTGTGTCTGTGTGTTCCCTTCCCTCTTGATCCCCCCTCAACGCTCGTTCGATGCCTCGCTTCGGCGGCTCGTGGCTGCCCGCCCCCCCCGGCGGCGGCCGACCGCCCGCGAGGCCTTCTGCTGCTCCGGGAGGACCTGCCATCGGGTGGAGATCACGTTCTCCAGCACCTGATTAGACGGGCGCGTTCCGCTGCTCGCAGAGTAACTACTCGCAAATGACCTGGATCCTTGCGAGTAGTGGAAGGCGCTTGGTGACTGATGGTGCTGCGACCGCGCTGCTCCCGGTCCTCTACTCTGAAGACGAAGCCAGGACGAGGGCACATCCGGGTAAGGATACGTTGAGAATTTCTGAGATCCGCCGGCTCTAGACGCGGCGTTCCCAAAACGTTCTGGAACGCTCTGAGAGCGCTCGGGAACGCTCTGGAACGGATTTACCCTCGTCCTAGCCCCGTCCGATGGTCCCCAACTCTTCTCCTTTATCATGAGAAGCTCCTCTCTGTCGCGCCACCGCTCGTGTCCGTAGGCCCGTCTGGGCGTTTCGCCTAAGCCTCCTCGCAACTCATTACCCTGAAACTTGAAAGTTGCAGCAATTGTAAGCATGGATGGACCCCGGGTGGTTGTCAAAATGTGGCTATCGCCTCAGCGCCGCAAATATTCGGCTCAAAAGCTTGCAACACGTTTAAGGATTGAGATCGGGTGGTTTCAAAATGTGGCTCTCGGCTTAGCGCAGCACGGATTCGTCTTAAGCTCTTACAGCGGCTTCAAGGATGTATGCGGTCACGTTTTCAATATGTGGCCCTCGCCTTAGCGCCGCGCACATCCAGCCGAAGGAACCTTCACCATTCGATGCAAACCAGATCGGTGTGCATCCATCCAAAAATAAACTGCAAATCGAGACTCTCATCCATGATGTCGAGACGGCTGTCGGCACCGAGGGTTTCCCAGGTTCGAGAGATCAGCTGAAGCCCAGGTACGCGGTGTCGCACCCATGGATGTCGCCAGCCCACCCAGACCCTGGAGGAGAGAAGCTGCAATTCCTAGTCGAACAACTGAACCTTCTTGGTGCCCCTGACCACGACGCTGTATTTATCGACGACATGGGGCTTCCCCAGCACGACGCGCAGGATCCGGACTTGCAGCGGCTGGACGGCGAAAACAGGTGGCCCAAGCCCGGCGATCACAGGGCGGTCCGCACGGAGGCCGAGGAGCTCCTTTTCGAGAGGGCGCTCGGCTCGTTCGAGAAGCTTTACAGCGTTGCGGGCGTGCGCGTGATAGTGCTGCCCATGAGTGGCAGGTTGGCTGCAGGACAGGACTAAATGTCGCGGGGCTGGTGCTTTTTCGAGTTTTGCATCGCTTACAGTTTCGGCAACGTCGCCAATCGGGAGATGGACCCCGACGTCGAGAGGCTGTGCGGAATCGCGAGCGACCTGAAAACGAACACGGTGAAGGGGTTCTGCCAAGCATTTCAACGCACGCATTTCACGTGCAGTGGGGACGAGGCCGTGGTCCTTCGTTTATTCGAGCAGACTCTGGGAAAGAAGGCCGTTCAATGACGCAGTCAGTATCTCGGAGGTCAGCAGCTCTTTTAGCTCGGGCCATAGCATCCGGCGATAATTCTTTAGTCTCGTATAATTTAACTGCTTCGCTTATTCCGCTGGACTGTCTCGTATTATCGTTGGCAGTTGTTTGCGTGCTCACGGGGGCTGAGAAAGGTGGGTCGCGGTCGTTTCCTAAGCTGCCCCGTGAATCTCGTTTGGGGGAGAAGCGGTGGCATGGTTGTTGCAAGTTATCGCTCAACGGAACGCGCCCACGCCGAATCGTAGCGTTGCATGACATGACATGGCACGGAACAGCCCCCACATTGACCTCATTGAATTCATGGAACTTGGGAGGGGGAGGGCGGGAGGGGTTGTTTTGGTGCCTTCTTTGCGTTCTGCTGCCCTTTCAGGCTCCCTCCAAGTAGTTTCTGACCACTCTGTAGGTCCCGGCGGGCGCAACCGATTCTCGGTCGGCCCACTTGCCATGGCAGGCGGCGGGGAACAGCAACGTTCTAGGGGAGGTTTTCGTGACGATGTTCGTTATGAGGGTCCACGGGAACGTCGTAGCAGAAGCCGTAGCCACCATAGGGCACGGACGCAGGACACGGGCACGAGCCACCATAGGGCTCGGGACATGGAGCGGACCCCTGCCCATCATAGGGCCAGCGGCCGCTCCAGGAGCCACCATAGGGTTCCTGAAGGCCCGTTGTGTCCGCAATGCAGTATCCGTGGTCACCTTGCTCGTGATTGTCCGTCGGCGGCGAGTCCAGCAACCACACCAAAATCGTCCTCCGCAGCGCACTTGCCGCTCCTCTTCACGCCGAAGCAGCATCAGCGCCGTGATCTCCCGCAACCACCACCTCGCCCACACCCAGGCGTCACGCAGTTAAGATGCTGAAAAAAAACAACTTTGGGCTCGGGAGTGGTTGTGGTTTTTGGGCCGCTCCTTTTTTGGGGGCTTCGTCGGGATTGTGCACCCCACGGGAAGGGAGTGGGGGGGAACGGGAAACTTCATTGCCTTCAATTCAAATCCCCACGAACCTCGGGCAGTACGTGCGGCCCGGGGGGGGGCGGACCGCTCACCCATCCCACCACCATACGGGGGATGTGAAGACCCTGTGAGCGGGACGGGGTGGGCACAGGGGGGCCACCAAATGGCATCCCGCACCCAAGTCGTGGCCGTCATGGGCCTCTTCTTGGGATGAGGCACCAATCGGCCTCTCGGATGGGCACCATACGCCCGTCCACAACCAAAGGAAGCGCACCATTTGCCTTCCGCATTTCTTTGGCAATTGATTGCAACACTCATGGACCTTTTTCATTTGATACTTCAACCTCTCTCCAGACCCCATCATCCAATGAACAAAACGATATTTGGTCGAATATCCATACGACCAAGCCCTTACCACTCCACGCGAAATACAGATTCGGTGCACATTCATGCGAGCCACCCCCCACAATCCGATGCAACAGATACTATGCACTAAGTATGCGGTGTGCGTCCACACGATCCAGCCTTCATCATCCGATGTAGATCATTCGATTCGGTGCACATCCACCCGACCCAACCCTCACCATCCGATGTAACAAAGACAATCCGGTGCGCGTCCATCTGGCGCGTCAATATGTTCCATCTGACGTGGAACAAAACAATACATGTATAGCAAATGCAAAATGGATCGATACTTTTCGGGCACCCCTCGCTGACTCCGATTTGGGACCCAAGAGCTCCCCAGGCTGTCCCAGGCGCTCCCGGACGCTCCCAAACGCTAGCATCCCAAGCGCTCCCAGGCTCGCCGTCGCCACCAGCAGCCCTCATCTTCATCGTCGCCGCAAGAGAACTCAAGGGGCAGATGGATTCATATCGTATTGACGCGTGGATCACAAACGGTTTTCACAATAAGGCTCTCGCTTGGCGGGCGCCGCACGTCATCGTCTTACACTACCAGAGAAGACGGAGAGGGGGCCCTCTTTTTTTACAGGAGGGGGCTCTCGCCCTGGCAGCGTGCATGCTTGGCTTTCAAATGATCCTTGGTTGCGCGAGTGGGTGGCCAGTCCTTTCCAAGCCGGTGGAGGCGTTGGACCAGGAACCCGGAACCCGTAGATAAGGAATCCAGAGAGCCAATGGAAATCCAATTAGTGGATCAACCATGGATACCTCCGCCGCCCTCATCAGATCAGGAATCCTCCAGGGTCTGCAGCCTCCCGGGCACGTTCATTAACGAACGCCCCCACCGTATTGGTGTCTCCCCTTGGCCTCGCGCACAATCGAATACAACATCCACTATCTACACTCGCGTGACCCTTCCTCGACCTCTACGACCCAACGTTTCACATTGCGCAACAACTAACACGGATGGAAAACGGCACCTCTCTCGAAACGGGGTTATTGCGTGAGACTTCCGCGATGCTGACGTCCACGACTTTGACATCTTGCAGCGCTTCGACGGATGGAAGGCATCTTCTTCTCAACATGAGGCTATCCCTGGACTTGCCGGAAGGGCTCTCGCGAGGGACTTCTACGGACCGTACGTCCACGACTTCGACATCCTCCAATGCCGATAGGGATGGACGGCATGTGCTTCTCAGAAAGGGGTTTCCCTGGGCGCCCTTCAAGTGGACGGATGATGTTTGACAACAGGCCCCCTCGTCTGACTGGAGGTCCGACCGGCCGCCCGTCATTCAGGGGGGCGCCCGCAGTTGGAAGGAAAACTTGTATGGACTTGTGAGGAGTGGATTTGGGGACGGGAGGGTGTATTGCAGCATCGGTTGGTGCATCTGATCTTGTGTTTACTCTGGTCCTCCTCCTCGTTAATCTTCGTCGCCTCCTCCTCCTCCTCCCGACGTCCCGCCTCCCTCCTCTCCTCGACACACGCTCCTCCGCTTGGCCCTCCTCGTCCTCAGAGTCGTTTTCGCCCTCGTCATCGTTTCTACTATTTTACGCACCTCTGATTGTTCTCCTTGTACTTCACTTGTGCTCGTCCTCATCCTGCCTGCCCATCCTGTTCCGCGGCCTCGTCGCCGCCGTCCTCCTCCCTCTCCTCTTCCCCCTCCTCCTCCTACTCCACCTCCTCCTTTTCCCTTCTACTCTCCCTCGTCCTCGTTCTCCTATTCCACCTCCGCAGGATGATAACGAAAAGTCAAGTCTGACTCGAGCCGAGAGAGCCGTCGCGCCAGAGCAGAACATGCCCTGCGCCGCAGATCGTGGGAGCATCCGCCGCTGCGCATGGGTCTCGAGATTTATACGGGGAGGGAGGGTGTAAGGAGGAGGATGAGGCGGAGTCGGCGCGCGGCGGAGGGGTGTGCGGAGGGGACTCGAGGACCTGAGGCTGAGCGCAGCCCTCTGAGGTGCACGGAGAGGAGTCGGCGGAGGCGCAGGGCGGCAGAGAGGAGAAGGGAGGATGTGGAGACGCAGGAGGAGAAGATGCAGAAATAGGAGGACTCCGGGAGAGGAGGAAGGTGGACAGTGGAGGGGGCGGGAGGGCAGGAGGAGGTTAATGAGGGAAGACAGGGTCAACGCACGGAAGGCCGTCCCCGCGACGTACTTGGGCCCCTCACTTGCAGCACCCCGAGGGAGTGGTCAAACCTCGAAACCTCAACATGGCGAGAGAGAGGGGGGAGACGGTGAGCGAGGAGTGAGGGAAAGAGAGGGGAGGGGGGGAGGGAAACCGGGGGCAAATGGAGCCGAGAAGGAAGGGGGAAGCGGTGGAGGAGGAACAGTGAGGGAGAGTCTGGGGGCGGCGTGGGGAAAGGAGGGAGGGCAGGAAGGGAGACGTCTTTTAAGTCGCTTCAGTCTTGCTGACTCTCTGAGCGTACATCACCTCCACGTGACTTTTGCAGGGGGGGCAGGGAGAGGGGGGCAGGGAGAGGGGGGCAGGGAGGCAGGCAGGCAGGCAGGCAGGCAGGCAGGCAGGCAGACAGGGAAGAGGAGGTGGAGGAGGAGGAGAAAGGGGAGGGGGAAACGGGGGGAATCATCCGCGCTCGCTCCGGAGAGCGGGGCAGATTGGCGCAAGTGGACCACCTGGGACACTTGCCCACACGACCCCTGGAGGGGACCAAGAGGCGGGGAGTCGGTCTGGCCTGGCCCAGCGGGGGGGGGAGGGGGGGGAGGGAAAGAAAAACATTGCGCGGGTGGCAATTGACGCCATCACGGAAAGTTGGAAGAGGTTTGGAGGTACGTTGGACCTGCTCTAGGGACGTCTTCGCTGGCCGAAGGTCCCAAGAGAAGTCCTCGGCCCCCTCCTGTGGCTATTGGCGCCGTCGTGGTCGGTGGGGGCGGGAACCCATGCAGCCCTTATGATGGAAGCTGCGCGGGGTGTGGGGCCGATTGACGGCGAGGAAGGGCGGCGAGGGGGAGGAGGTGGGGAGAGGTGCAGTGGGAAGGGGGCGAGGAGAGGTGCAGCGAGGGGCGAGCTGGTCCCAGCCGGCCGGCCCGCGGAGCAGCCGGGCCCGAGGCGTTGAGGGCGAAAAACTTGGTGTCGGGGCTCTGCGAGGTGGCGAGGACGGTGTCCACCGGTTGGGGGCAGCAGGTGCGGAGGCTGGAGGGAGAGGAGAAGGAGGAGGAGGAGGAGGAGGAGGAGGAGGAGGAGGAGGAGGAGGAGGAGGAGGACCAGGACGACGACGACGAACAGGTACGTGTACCGCAACCTCTTGCCGCGAGCCTCCTGGGAGGCCCTCGTCGTCGCGGCTGGATTCGCCTCGAAATCCTCAGCAAAACGCACCCCACGAGGTCCGTGGAGTAAAGAAGGTTTGGGTATATTTTTGTTCCCCCTAAGGCAGGGGAGGAAAGGGGCCCACCAAGACGAAGAACCGCTGAGAACCAGTGCGAGTCAGATTGGGAGGCAATATTGGACGGCCTAGCCATGCCAGAAACACGTTTGTTTCTGCGCGGGGCATAGCCCAGCGAATCCAAACCATCGATGGGGGTCCCCCGCTCGGGGGGATCAGGTCCTCTGGCCCCGAAGGCGATGTCGGAGGAAGGGGGGAGATGCGGGAGCGGTGCGCTGCCATTTGTGCGATGCTAAGGAACTACTCTGGCTGTCCACCGTCCGAGGCTGCCTTTGGCCGTGTGGGAAAGGGTAATTAGGTCACTGCCCTCAACCTTGACGGCCTCGACGGAGGATAGGGACGAGAGAGGACGATATGCGAACAGTAGAGGGATGACAGGAAGAGGGAGGACGGCCTCCTGATCCCCCTCCCTCCTCTTCGTGCCTTTGCCAACGAGCACCACAATGATAGCCAGCAGCCGCAGGAGCAGAAGAAAAAGTCTGGGCAAGAGGATCATGACGATGACGACGGGAAGCGCCAGGGGGGGGCAGCAGGGACGGCAGCCCATGACGGAGGCCAAACCATCGAGCGCCATGGGCGACAACTGACACATCGACAAAGCAATCTGGAGCCGATGTCAACACTCTCCACCAGTGACTCTCTTGCTCAAGCGAACAGCACAACACCTTCCCCTCACGGCTCTATGCAGGCGTAGCCTAACAAATGGGACATGGATTCTGGAATATGGAGTGGCCCTGCCGCGGCGAAGGCGCCGTCAGGCCTCGGCGGCAACCCTAAGCTGGGAATTGCCCAGACGAGGGCGCCTGCAGGCATCAACCCGGCCCTCGGGATGCGCGTCCTCGCGGGCACCATGGCCTACGGGGCGCCTCCCGAGGCGGTTCCTGCTGTTGTCTCGCCCCCCCCCCCCCCCCGACGACCGCGACCGCGACCCCGCCCCCGCCCGCCCCTCACGCTAGGATCGGCTACAATGCGCACCATTCGGTCCGCCTCGGGAGGCTGGCGCAAGATATTCGGATCTAGGATGCCCCATCTGCGCCAACTCACGGGCGCGCGCGCGCTACTCTGGGGCCAACCTATTTGGAGACCTTCTGGAGTACCTGGGGCGCCTCCCTTTCGAGGTTCCCCCGAGGAACTGGGCCGACCATCTCCATGGCAGCGCCCTCCGCCAAGACGGCCTCGAGAAGCTGCGCTGCTGCGGTCGACGCTGGAGCCCCAGCGACAAACTGGAACTGGATTTTCGCCATCACCTTCATCCTGTCTGAGCGTGGCCCCTTCGGGGCCCTGACCGTGTAGTGTTTCGCGTGCGTGTTCAAGTACTTGTGGCCCTTGTTCGCGACGTGCGCCACCGCGAGCGCGTCGACTGGACCCTTGGCCTCCCCCTGCGCTGCCGTCTTGACTGCCATCATGGTCAGGTACCACGCCATCAGGTACGGAGGTCCCAAGACCGCCGCGTCGGTCGACGGATCCTCCTCCTTGGCCTTCAGAGCCTCCGGCTGGGCTTGGTATCCCTTGTTGGCGGCCAGGCCCGCCTTGGCCAAGATAGACTCTTCCTTCACCAGGAACGCGCGGAACACGCGCGCGGACATCGCTGCGATGTCGCGCGCACTGGCGAGAGACAAGCGGGCGACAGACCTGAGCAAGTGCATGCCGTCGTCTTCGATGCCCTTTTGCTACCCTTGCCCCTCGCCGCCTTCTGGTCACGACCCTCTGGCGGGCCCTCTGCCTGGCGCTTGGGCCTGCTGATTCCGCGCGCGACTCCGAACCGGGGCGGGGGCTCCTCGGCCCCGAACGGCTCTTCGTCTAAGTCCATACCGGCTGCGCGGCACAACTGGGAGGCGCGTCGAAGCGCGGCGATCGTAGTCCGAAGCCTCTCCAAACACCGAGCCGCAGATATGTTTTGCAAAAAAGGGGGGTAGAGAGGGGCTGTAATGACGACGCCTTGCCTTTCAAGCACCGTTTGTGTGCCAGTGCTCCTGCTGGGCGTCGATGCGCAGTGCTCCGTTCCCCAAATGCTTCATGGCGTGCCACGCGTTGATTTGTTGTTGTGAGTGCTGATGCCAATGGTACCGTATCATGCACTATGCGCATGCGATTAGCCAGACCAAAACCAGACGAACATGTCGCAACACAAGGGCCTGCATTGTCAGACCATGGACATACATGCATGCGTTCAGTGAGTAGTGCTCCCCCTTCCTCCCTGACGTTCTCCCCCACCGTGCCGGGGGGGGGCGGGGGCAACCTCGACGCCCCAACAACGACTGCGAAGGATCCGCGCGTCGACCCTGGCGAAAGCAGCCGCAACTTCAGGATCGAATAGATGAGCGGACCGTTGGTGGGCACGAGCCCAGCAGTCAGCGGCCTCCTCAGATGCTCTCGTCAGAACCAACGCATCTTCCTGTGCTCGAATGGCCAGCGGGTTGCAGCGCGATCCGACTCGGCCTCCGTGGAACACCTGGGTATCAAAAGCGAGATTCCCGAACCACGCGGCGATCAATTGTCGATGTTCCCTCGGGCGAGAAAAAACATACTGCAACCATTCCAGCCGACGAACCCGAAGTTCAACATCAAACGGAACAAGCTTCCAGTGACGAAAAATTTGGTTAGGGCTTAGACATCGCCCCCCCCCCCCCCCCCCGCCTCTTCCCACGCCGCCTTCCCTCTCCTCGCCATCCTGCACAGCCCTGCCAGAGCCAACTGCAACTTCCGCACCTGGCCGTCGCTGGGAAGAACGCTTCGACTCCAGACAAGGCCGCCGCAACGACT
>CAUYUJ010019183.1:7500-33408 GCA_963575745.1 Prorocentrum cordatum | reverse complement strand
TCCCAACCCAGTATTGAAACCCAAGATACTAAACGACATCATGAATGGAGACTGCCTGTCCAATACTGAAAGAAATCATGATTGAAACCCATGATACTGAAAGAAATCGTGAATGATTGAAACCCATCCTAAATTGAACCCATGATACTGAATGAAATCCACCACCAGGACCCTCTCGCTTTGAATAAAGGTGCGAGCAATGAGAAACGTAATGCAAGGTAATGGATTATGCTTAAATTGATCAAAATATCTTGAGTGACTTGAGTAACTCGAGTAACTTGAATAACTCTTGACGCCGAACTTGGGGGCATATGTTCCCACGACCTGAAGTGGTTAAGAAGTGAAGAGAACTTTCTTTGAGTCCCTTGAAGCCCAATATACATAAGTGGCAACCCATTCGAATAAATGTGGTGAAAGAAAGAAAGCCTGACATTAAACTGAATGTCCCAAGCACGCAATGACCCAGAAGATACGAAGGCATACAAAGGAAACTGTAAAGCCGAGTGAGCCCAACCGTGAGAACCCACCCCAGGTGAATCAAGGCATATGAGGTAGTTGAATTCAAACATGTATGACGCGAGAGGGCTGGGAATGTTTATGGTTTTGTATTTTGCCAACTACCGACGTTGAGGAGCATGCAAGGGAGATTGAAGGAGAACTGAGAGACCTCCAAAAGCCGCAGGCCCATGCACCGCAGATGCCAAGAGGTTCAGACTGTGGGAGTCCCAGGAGAGGTCTTCACGGATACTTCCAACGCCACTTTTCCACAAAGAAGTCTCCGTCCCACCAGTAGTCAGACAGGTACCAAACCACTGGGTGAGGCCAGCCAGATTCAGGGTCGAACCACGTATCATAGTACTCCGTGTACCAGACTTTGGTGTAGACTTTTTCCTCTTCACAGTAGTTCCACATTCCACCTGAGCCGTGTATCCACTTGAGACGCCTCCTGGCTGCTAGCTTGGCTGGAAGGCTGCGTTTGACCATCCCCTGAATTGTATATGGATGTTCCCAGCCGTTTCGGACAAGAGTTCCGTCAGGGTTTGAGGCGAAACGGCTACTGACCAACAGCCAGTTCTTTCCAAGGGATTCTCCGAACCCTTTCGTCAGGTCCCCTAACGTTTACATACAGTCTATTAAAGCCGCTGTCCCGACAAGCTTTGAAGAGCGGAATTTTGCACCAGTCATATGTGAGATGTGACCACCAAGGTCCGAAGGTATAAGGAACCGAGCAGGCAACTTGACCGCCCTTTGGAATAGCAGCGTAGAGCAGTATGAGAGTGCTTCAAGGTCTTGTTTGGACAGGAAGCAGACTTTGCGTTTAGACCTGCCAAGCTTCCCCTGAAAGATAACGTGAGGGTCTGACGCCTTGGGAGGTAGCATACCGAAAGCTTGAGCCCGAGACTGCAGGGGAGCGACAGGAGGCAAAGGACAAGAAAGGGCCCACCAGAGGCGGGCAGAGGGAGGCGGGATTGTTGCGAAGCCACGGTGTCCCTGAGATCGCAGAGATCAGGCGGGTCCCAGATAGAATCGCACAAGTGACATCTCCTGGTGTCAGCCAATCCCGAAGGCGGGAGGCAAGGAGAGAGAGAGAACACAAAGAGGTCTCGAAACAGACCCAAATGTAAATTCCGTGGGGTGTCAAATACCCCCGCTCCATTAGTATTGGAGCCTGTTCTCTGAGGCTGCAATCAGATAAGATACCCATACCTCTGAGGATTCCGTCACATTAAATTTGTGCACTTGCATTCCGTGGAACATTGCCACGGCAAACTTCCGAGTGTGGGGAGCACATGGGCCACGAAAAAGGCGACGGTCTTTCCCGGTCCTAGCGAAAGACCCATGTTGATCAGCAAACGTCAAAATGGACCGAATGGAGCAGATGATGGGAGAAATCCCCTGAATGATGTTCCAGAACCGATCAGGCTCAACATACCCCGCTCCCAACCCTAACTCCATCAAATCTCCGATGAGCTCTAACCACCGAGAAGTGTCGGGTTCCCTGTTCCACCGTTCTCGGACCATCCTCTGTACATCGGTGGCACGACCAGCGATTGATCGAAGCTCCTCAATGGACTTGGACGAAGCACTGGTAGGTTGTCTTCTTTGAAGATACCTGGCCATTTGGCCCCAAATGTTCCACCAGACGGTGTAAATGAAATTCCCAGGATCTGACCAGCGATTGTCGTAGAACACGGCGCCCTTGTATGACATTGTCTTGATCTGTACAAAAGACATAGAGCGTACTGCAATTCCCACAATCCCAATAAGGTCTTTGCATGCCTTACTAGAGAAGAAGGCCTCAAAGAGATTCCATAGCTGCCTGAGAGGTATCTCGAATTCGCGTCCCCTCTCGTACATGTGGAGTGTGACACATCTCCGTGGGTTGTACGATCCTGAATTTAAAGGAACGATCTCGGAACTTTCGATTGCCAGTGCACGTGGGCAGGCGGATGCCCATGCCTCGAAGATACAGCACTGGAGCGACTTTGAATTCCATGGCCTGACAACCCTCTGAGGGGCAAGCATGAGAGTGTGTTCCCAGAAAACTTGAGAAGAGGTTGGGGCAGAACGTGCAAAGCTAATTGAACCAAAATGACTACAGAAAGCAGCCAAGCCAAACAGGCCAACCGAAAGACCAGGATCCGAGGGAAGGAGAGATAGAGAAAAGAGATGCACTTTATCAGGAATCGGACGGCAGTCATCGTCCTGGCCAGCAAGGTGAGATTAACAATCCCAGGCCGAACCCATTTGTACTGAAGTGAAGAGGCAAACTGAACGCCAAACTATCCCAAGAAAGAACTTGAAACATCGAGGACTTGGACAAAGGGTGAGCAACAACCCCACTTAACCCCGTCAGCCGAATTGAGAAGAATAAGATGCAGTCCCAGCTCCTGCAAGGTGACCTGGGGGCCTCATGCCCCGAGACACTCATGATTCCAAGCATTCCCAGATTGAACGAAAGCCATAATCTTGGCAAAGTGAAGAGGTTGACAACCCCATCTAAACCCGTTTTGAATTGAAGTGAAGAGCCAAACTAAGGGCGAAGCGAACCCAAGTTAAGAAACGTCCCATCGAGGCTGTGGGCAAAGCAAGAAGCGACTCCACTACTTTGGCCCTGACGGACATATTGAGGAGAGCAGAACTTAATTCATGCCTCAGAGGAAAGTCCTGGAGTCCCCGATTGAACCAGAGTTGAACCAAAAGAGAGATGAGGACCCGAAGGGAACTGCCTCAGTCACATCAGGAAACGGGGTTTGCAGAGCAAGTGGCACCTAACATTGGCACCGTTGTTGCCAGACTCCACCGTTATAAGATCTCCCACATCTTCATACATATCCTTGACGTAGAGGAGTGCCACAATACAGCTACCAGCGAAGATCTGAGATTTATCGTGTAGCCTCTCCTTCTTAGGGCAGACCTCAGGGCCAATGAACGCTTCTTTGGTATAAAACCGCGCGTTAAACAAGTGGATGTCCTTGGAGCGAAACGTGTTGAGCCCAAAGTGCCAGAGAATCTTCGTAACGTCCCTGGTAGTGAGAAAGCCGTGCTCTCCCAGAACTGGGATACTGTCTGAAATCAGTGGGCCTTGATTATCGATAATGAAAGGTGTGAGCTCACGAACTGTGATGATTTGGAAGTGCTCCCCGACCTTGGCCTTGAAGGTGTTCAAGCCTGTAAGCTGGGGAACGAAAACCATAATGTAGCGCCTTGAGCTGGTATGGTCTGTGCCGCCCTTTGGGGCGAAAATTGGGCATCCAGAATGATCGTACTCCAACTGGGACTTCAGCACTGGAGGGCCTAACTTGCTGATCCAGGGCTTCTTATCCTGTTCCCAGCTCTTTGGGGCAGGCTGCGACTTTCGGTCAGGCGAGTCGACTTCCGCTTCAGAGCCAGAGGATGAACTCCTGGAGCCTGGTGATTCCGAAGACGGTACTTCCCAAGTAGTGCCGCCCACCGGTTTGACAGGTGTTTCCCCACGGTAGTCCTGCGTATCTGGTAGGGCATCATCCGAATCGGGCTTCGACCCCGACCCGCCGCCCTGCGGTTGTTTCTTGAACCCAATTGAGTACTGCATCTTCCTGGCAATCGGCGAACGGCTCCGAGAGGCAGAATCTCCCCTATGCACAGGTGCTGGGGGCGGCGTGGGGAGAATCCTTGCTTCGCGAGGGTCAGCACTGGAGGATGCCTTGGCTTTGAGACCCTGATTCTTGAACTCGACTGATCTTGCTTGTTCCTCCTTCTTCTGTTCGAGCTTCTTCTGCAACTTGACTTTCTTCTCATTCGAGGTAAGAATGGGCTTCGTTTCCATCTTGACCAGACGATTCCGAGCCCAACGATCTAAGGCGTGGCGGTCGAAGCCAAAGAAAAGGGGGATAGTCGGCTGAATCTGATTCCCAGTCCAATCCAGATCCTGAGAGTAACAGGTGTCCGTGGTGAGAGTAAAGGAGGGCCCCGCAGGGCGCAGTACGATAGCAAAGTGTGTCTGGTTGCACCAGACAGAGCCGATGGCTACTGAAGGCGAAGGTGAAGCGGTTGCCGAACCCAATCGAGCATTTCTTTAGCGAGGCCCAGACGAAACTTTTTGTCCCGAGAGCCCTGCGGAGAAAATAAGGTGGTCCAGGCATCCTTGTCATACCTGAAAACGTACCCCCTATGCGAGCGGGAGTGGGTACGGCTGCCACCAGAGTGGTCAAAGGAGCGATTCATAATAACCCAATGCTTGCAATATTGAAACAGCCTCGACGAAAAATCTTCTGGATGTCTTTGCATGTGTGAAACCCAACTAATAGCAGAATCCAAATGGAAAATAGCCCATGAGACTTCTTTGAACCCCTTGGTTTTACGATTTCTGCGTAAACTGAATTGTTCGGGGGATTCCCCTGGGAGCCTTTTGAGTTTCAACATGATCCTGATACATTGATTCTGTGCCTTGGTAATCAAATCCGCCGTCGTCTTACAGGGGACCCAGGCAGCACCTCTGGATCGTATAATCCCTCCCGCCATGCAGTTAAGTTTAGAGAGGCGTTTAGACATGGGGATATGCTCATTAATCAGGAACCTACTGTTAGCCCAAAAGGCCCTGTTGATCTGTGAAATACCCTGCTTGACATCTTCGTGACAGGAACCAGTGGCGGAGAGAATAGGGCCCAGCACCTTGGCCTCCGGTACTACAGACCAAGATTTCCCGAAGGGGTCTGACCACTTGTATCCTTGAAAGAAGTAGGGGTATGCCGGGAGGATTTCCCGATCGTCTTTGAGTTTGAGCCGATGTTCATTCCATAGCTCCGACTCTACCAGGGCAGTCAGAGTTGCAAGATCTTGTTCCGAGGAAGCCACCACGAAGATATTGTCTGACCAGCTGAGAAGAGCAATCCTGAAGTCAAATCCCAACTGCTCGCAGCGAATGGAAATTCCCAAAGAAGAATGGGTAATTTTCTCCAGTGTGGAGGCGAAGCAATCTTCTACAGAAACGCGCGCCAGTATGCATGCCGTCCCAGCTCCTTGCATCAACCCACGGTCTCTTTGGATAATCCCAGTGTTTGAGTCCAAAAGTGAAATGGAAACTCGAGGGTTCCTGTGCAACCTGATGCAGCCCACCGCTAAGAAAAGAGGGACTCCCCGTCCCAATAAACTCCGCAAAACCAACCCATAACGAATCTGGTCATGGTGAGCTTTGATATCAGTCATCCCAACCATTCCTTTGTTAAAGTGATCTCGGCCATATTCTAAAATGTGGTAGACACTCGTGTGAAGTTCTTGTAATTGTCCACCTTTGCTTAGCCCAAAAATCAGGCCCTTGAGACCTTTGGAGTCAGTGTATGAATCCAGAACTGGCAAAATGGCCCTCGCCACATATGCGTGCCCAATCTTGGCAATAGCAGGCTGAGGAATAACAACTCTAGTTTGAGAAGGGGTTCCAAAACCCTTGATCTTGTTACCCAGGTGGCCCCCGAATGTGACGTCGTTCCAGAATTCAGGGTTGCCTAAGCAGGCTTGTATACACCCCGTGAGCCTTTGGGACCAGCCCGAAACTTTTATAACCGCCTTGCAGGCAAACTCTGTGTCGATCTTTCGGGGGGCCTTGATGTCGTCCAGCGCGTCCTCTAGCAAGGAAGGGATGATAGGGTCGTCGTAGAAATTGAAAAAACCCAAAGATCGGAGCCAGGCGATGTCCTCCTGGCGCTCCAATTCTGAGAGTCCCCACCTCTCTCTATATTCTTCAGCAACCAGTGTGGTACAGCGGAGGACGAGGAGGAGGAGGGGGACGAGGAGGAGGAGGGGGGAGGTTGGCGATGGGGGGGGGAGGGTGGTAGTGCACGACACGCTTAGATATGTAGTGTATCTTGCTTTGTACGGAACATAACAGAACTCGCAACTGAACCCGGAAGGACGGGGCAACGTGCCGCCCCCGCATGCCCCCATCGCACACGAACAATCGGTCTCATCGATACTGTCGGCGATGACAGTATCATCGCTATCGTCAGCAGGGGGGTGCGGGGGGTGCGTGGGGTGGGGGGGGGGCTATCATCGATGCCATCGACATCAACATCGTCAGCAGGTGGGTGTGGGGGGTGGGGGCTGTGCACATCACAGGTGACCGCGGGTGTGTGTGGCCAGGCTGGATCACGAGCGGGCTTGGAGGCAAGGGCCAGGATGCTCCTCTCGAGCACGCGCTGTTTTCACACCGGGGGCGCATCTAAATCCTCTGGCTCTGACTGGGGCCCCAGCGTTCTGATCGGAACGGCGAAGCGACGCGTCTTAGCGTCAGGGGCGTCGCTGGGGATCGCGAGCCCCGCGATCAACCAGCGCTTGACTTGCCGCAGACACTCCTGGTCCGACAGCACAGCTTCGCCTGGCCGACCCTTGTATCCAAGGTTCCGTTTGCACACCGCCGCCTCGCCAGCATTGCAGTGGAGGCCGCGCGCGCCTCCCCACCCGCGCTGGGGGCCGCCCTCCTCGAACGCGGGTGCAACCTGGAACGGGCCCCAAGGGATCGCCACCTTCTGGCGCTTGCGCCGCGCTGGCAGCGGCACCACTGGCGCCGGCGGCGGCGGCGGCGCAGCGCTGCCGGGCGCCCCTGAGCTGCTCGCTGGGGCTGCGGCAGGCGGCGGCGGCGCAGCGCCGCTGCCGGACGCCCCCGAGCTGCTCGCTGGGGCTGCGCCCGGCGGGCCTGGCTCGCCTGGGGCGCCAGCTGGGGCCGCGCCCGATGGCCCCGCCGCGCCCGGGCTGCCTGATGCCGCCGCGCCCGACGGTGCGGCTGCGCCAGACGCACCTTGGCCGAGGGCGCCGCGCGGCGGCTCGGGGTCGGACTCTCCGCCGCTGTCAGAGCTACTGTCAAAGGCAAGCACCCGCCTGAACTGCCCTGCCCCTGGCATCAGCCCCTGCGCCCCAGGCAAAAGCTCGCCTCCTGCATACACTGTAGTGGCAAGGCCTTGCCCGACCTGGTGGAACCCTCCCAAAAAACGATTGAACAGCTTCACGGTCTTATCGTCCACATCCTTCACGCCATACGGATCAGCGACAGGAGGGCCGCCGGCAACAGCTGCAGCGGCTGCAGGTACAGTGACCTCGGTGACCCCCACAGATCTCCCTTCCCTGAGGGGGGGCGGCGAGAGGGAGGGGGGGGGGGGAGGGGGGAGGGGGGGGAGGGCGAGAGAGAGGGGGGGGAGAGGGGGGGGGGAGGGGAGAGTGTCCTGGGGGAGAGGGGAAAGGGAGGGAACTGGCCCGGCGGCAAAGGTGGAAGTCAGGGGGGGGGGGGGGGGGGCGTCTCCACGGGCAAACAGGCCCGCGGCCTCGATCTCGCGACCTCCGTGCGATAGCATAGTAACAACGCTCCGTGCGATAGCATAGCAACAACGATTGCATAACACTGACGATCAAACCCATCAGCAGTCCGTGCGATAGCATAGTAAGAACGATCAAACCCGCCAGCGTCACGACATCACCATGGGCGTGAGTATCGCCGCCATGCGCACGGCGCCCGAGTACTGTCAACTCCCCCAATCCATCGAGCATCCCCCCCCCCCCCCCTGCCCCCATCCGCTACCTCCTAGGCCATCCTCCCCGCCAGGTGCGCTAAGCTGCGGACGGCAACCAAGTCGTCGACGATCACCTTGACCTCTCCTCGGCCCTCAACCTCTCTCCGCGCGAGCGGCGCGTCGCGACGTCCAGTGGGGGTCGTGCGAAGAGGCTGACACACCAGGCGGTGCCCCGCTGCAGGGGCCATGGGGCGCAACAAATACTTGATGACCGACATGTGGTTGAACACACGGCCCAGGGCATCCCGCAGGGTGATGGCCGTGCCATGCTCGACGAGGTCACCTGGCATAAAGAAGGCCATGGGCGGGTCGCTCCCGCGCAAGTGCGCGACCCAGAAGTAGTCGCTGTGCTGGTCGATCGGGCCCCCCGGCGCGTCCGCGCTGTCGATGTAGAGGTACACCCGGCGCGACAACATCGAAGACTCCCAGAGATACCTCCACAAATGCATCCCCGAGTCCACGCAACATGTGTATATCGCCGCATCCGAATCCGAACACAAGCCAGGGTGAAGCTGCCGGCATGACATCTCCAAGTGGACCTTGGCAGCCTTCGGAATGTGGCCCTCGTCCTTGACGAAGATGCCCGCGTCGAACTCGGCCCTGGCGGACATGCCCGACGAACGAAATGACGAGTCAGGACGCGCCCCGGCTGCCTCCATGAAGTTCTCGGGCGAGATCGGCAAGTCCTGACTCCCTAATCCAAGCAGCGATGACCCAGCAGCGGCCGCCTGCGCCGCCTCCGAGTCAAAGGAAGGAAGCGGGGCGCTGACGCGGCCCAGCGCGCGGGCGGCAGCGCGCGCCCTGGCGAGCCCTTCCCATCGGAGACGCTCGGCATCGGGAAGATGGCGGAACCGTGCGAACGCCGCCTGGCGCGACGCCAACTCGGCATGGGCGCCCGCGCCAGCCTGGCGCTGCGCATTGGCGCACAGGAGCTGCGCGCTCGGGCGCCGCGACAGCCTCGCACCAGCCTCAGCAGCCCTTGCAGCACTGACCAGCGGCACGCCTGCTGCAACCGCAGCGTCGCTGACCTCTCTCGTCGGATCATGGCCATCTCCCTGCAGGTGGCGATGGAGGCACTGCGTCATCAAGCTGTTCGCGCAGACGCGCTCACAGACGGGGTGGGCCCCAGGGACGCACTGCTTCACGGAAGCGAGCAGCCTCTCCAGATGCATGTTGCATGTCATACCGTGTCTCGCAAACAATCTGAATGCAGTCCAGAAGCTGTCGTCCGCAAGCATTCTGTCGGCATCCCGCCACAGGCGTCGGAGCCCCCCTCACCCGCCGGACTGGGCGCAAGCGTGCGGTCGGGGGCGCATCGCGTCTCGACTCACCCCCTCCACGCAAGGAGGACGAGGACGGGGCGGAGGCAGAGGATGGGGGGGGCGGAGGAGGAGGGGGAGGAGGATGGGGCGGAGGCGGCGAGGAGGAGGCGGCGGCGGCGGGGAAACGGGGGGGGGGGGAATCCAGAGAGGGCCCCAGGATGGCCACAAGACGGCTGCAAGAAACCTTCGAGCTAGCATCGCTCAATACAACGTCAACTTGATGGGCATCGGTTTTTTGTTTGATGGGCTGGCGGGGGTGCGACGCGCGCGAAGCGCCAAGGATTTCACAGACATCTTCTGTTCTAGGCAACACTCCTTGACACGCCAGAAAGCGCGCACCTCGCGGTCGAACTCCGCACGCGGTAAAGAGAGAGCGCGCACTAACCTGAACGGCCAGTCTCGGAACACGTCGATGAAGCGCCACTGGTGTTGCACATAGACAGATGTGAGGATGCGAAACATAATCTCCTGAACAAGCCGCAATCCAGATGGCCGCTCCGCGTAATGATACAGCAGCGTGCCTACAGATGTGGACTCGGGGGGGTCCTGAAGCATTTTCCAGATCTCCGACTGGACCAGCACAAACGGGCTCGTGTGATCAGCGACGACGTGCTTCAAAGACGAGCCATGCGCATCCAAGTACTCCAGACGCAACCACAACCAATGAGACGGGCGCCCCGCCCAGTGCGATGCCATCGCACGGACCCCGAACAAAGGATCACTCGTGACCTTACAACTCCTGGCAATTTTCCCCCGAACCCATTTTCTGTAGTCCTCGTCGTTCGTCGAGTCGGCAACAGCGTCGCCATCGCTGGCCTTCCGTGGGAACGCCAACTCCATAGCTCTGCCAATCACCCCATGCAAGAGAAAACCCGGGGCCTGCTCCGATACGGCCGCGCCCAGCTGCCCCCACCTGATGGGCGGGCGGACTGCAACCGCGCATGGGCCCCATCTCAGCGTCCTCCCCGCTCATCCTCCGCGCCCATAGCCGCCCTCCCTCGCCTCCACCTCCCCCTCCGCCTCCGCCCTCTCATCCTACGCCTATCGCCCCCCTCCTCCTCATCATCCGTCCACCTGCCCCCCCGCCTCATCCCCGTCCTCGTCCTCCTCCGCCTCCACCTCCCCATCCTCGCCCTGATCCTCCCCGGCCTCATCGCACCGCCCCCTCCCGCCTCGTGCCCACTCCTCCCCCGCCCTCATCCTCCCCCATCCTCGTCCGCAGCCCTCCTCATCTATCCTCCTCGTCGCGTCTCCCGCCGCCTCCCTCCTCGGCCACGTCCTCATCCGCAGCCCCCTCACCCCCACCCCTCCCCCCCCCCCCTCTGTCCTCCTCCGCCGCCTCCGCCCTCCTCCCCCCTCCTCCACCGCCTCCTCGTCTCAGGGAAGGGGCTGTGCAGATTCTGCCCAACTGCCGACGCCTGCTCTTCGAGGGCCCCGCGCAGCCGCCAGCCAGGGAAGCGGCGTCCAGCAGCGCCGCGGCGAAGTTCCGGGCAGCCGTAGCGCGGTCGCAACACTGCCCACAAGCCCGCTCAAAGTGCACGAGGCGACTCGACCTGGGATCGCCGTTGCAGAACTGCAGAATCCGAGCGATCTTGTCGCGAACGGCCTGGGCGACGTCCTGCGCGGGGGGGCGGGCGGGGGGGTGCAGGGTGGAAGGGGTCGCTGGTAGAGGCCGATAAAGCACGGGGGCAGGCGAGCGACAGGTGGAGCGGGGCGGCGAGGGGGGCAGGCGGGGGTGAGAGTGGAATGAGGAGCGTGAGCAAGGGGCGAGGCGCGTGAAAACCGCGAGGGGTGATGGGGGTGGGAGATGCGACAGCAGTCCTCCCTCAACCCCCCGCCCCCTCTACCCATCGCCCCCGCAGCCGTCTCCACCGCCGTGCCCTTCTCCTCGGCACCCTCCAGCTCCTCCGCTACATCCGCCCTCCGCCTCCCCGGTCGTACCCCCCTCCCCCTCACACCGCGCGCATCGATGCTCACCTCCCCTAGTTCACATCCTCACCCCCTCGCGGCGGCGCAAGTCCTCAGCAGCGCCAGTCGGGGAATCTGACGAGCCCAGCACGGACTTCCCCATCGTGAACCACAGCGCCTCGCTCAAGTGCCGCCGCCACCTGGGGTCGGGCATCTCAACCGTGTCGAACGTGAACTCTGAGCCTAGGGCCAACTGCTCGATGGCCGCGCTCAGCTGGTTGTGATGCGAGGTGGGCCGATGTACCGCGGCGTTCGCGTGGATGTCCCCAACCAGGGTGTGCTCGTCAATGGCCGAAGTCATGATTCGATGCTCCTGGCGGCATCCATCTTCCCTCCTCATCGTCGTCGCCCCCCCCCCCCCCGTCTCTGCCCCTCATCCCCCTCCACCCTCCAGGAGGGGCGAGGTCGAGGAGGAGGGGCGAGGGGGAGGGGGTGGGGGGGGGGGGCGAAGGGAGAGAGGCGAGAAGGGGGGGAGAACAGCAGCAGCAGAAGGAGGAGGAGGAGGAGGAGGAGCAAGAGGAGGTGGAGGACGAGGAGAAAGAGGATGTGGAGCAGGCAAATCCTGGTGCACGCAACACATGCTCAAGGGGTGTTCCAGGATGTTTCTCTGGTGGGCGACCTGCATGTGAAACCAGTTGAGCAACCTAGCATTCGCCTTCGCAGCGTCGGGGACGGACGACAGGATCACGAATGGGACCTCCTCCGCAAGCCTAAGCAAGGCATCGACGCTGAAAGGAGTGCCCGACCCAAACACGGCCGACCACATGGTGGACGCCTTGCCGTTCTGCAGAAAAACGGGCGCCAGCGGGGCGTGATAGCGGGCCTCGGCCCCATCGTGCCTGGCCACGGCGATGGAGCAATCCTGGGCCAGCAGCTCGAGCGTGCCGCGACCTGGCAAGCCCCGGAGGCCGAACTTGGCCCTGAAGGTCTCGAGGTCGCAAGTCCGCCACGTCCCACCAGTGGAGGCATCTTGGTAGAAGTACGTCGCATGAGGAGCAACTTCTACAGCGCGCCGGCCAAAGGTCACGCGCCATGGAGTCGCGTCGAAGGCGCGGCTCAGCACAACGCCCGCGATCCTGTGGTCCCTGAGCACGCGCCGAGCCGCCGAGGCGAGGGCTCGGGCATAGACGCCCGACACCGCAGAACAGAGCTCCAAGCTCCGCCTGGTCTCGCCCATGGCGTTCCGCCAGCGATGTGTCCCGCGAGCGGCAGCGGCGTTCGCGAGGCGCACCTTGCCACGCAGGTGCCGATGCGCCGCTGCCTATGTGCGGGAGGGGGGCAGGCGACATTTCACATCATCATCATCATCATCATCATCATCATCATCATCATCACCACCATCATCGTCGGCATCATCAACAGCACCTTCATCGGCGGTCATCTCCATCACCATCTCACCTCCTGCTCCCTCCTCATCCTTTTCATCACCTCACCTCATCCTTGTCATCACCGCACCTCATCCTTGGCATCACCTCACCTCGTCCTTGTCATCACCGCACCTCACCTCATCCTTGTCATCACCTCACCTCGTACTCCCATCTCCTCATCTTTCCATGCTCCTCGTGCTCCGCAGCGCGCCTGCACGAGGCCGACGGGCCGCTCCGTGTCGCGGCGCCGGCGGCGCCAGCGACCTCGACCTCCGGCGCCGACCTCGCCTCCGCCTCCTCCTCCTCCTCCTCCTCCTCCTCCTCCTCCTCCTCCTGGCTCGCCGAGCCGCCTCCTGCCGCGCGCCGCGGCCGCCGCGCCGAGGCACGTGTCGCCCAGCCGCAGCTGCCTGGCGGGGAGGGGCGAGGGGGATTAGGAGGGCGAGGAGCGGAAGACAGAGGGGCGTGGGAGGGCGCGGATGGGAGAGGGGGAAAGGGGTCGGGGAATGAGACAGAAGAGGGGGCATGGGGGGGTGGGGGGAGGAGGGAGGGGTGGGGGGCGGACTAGAGAAGGGGGATAGAGGAGAAGGCGGAGTGGGGCGACGAGATGTAGGGCGAGGATGACGGGGGGGAGAGGGGACGGACGACGGTGACGATGAGCACGAGGACGACGATGACGACGACGCGACGGACGACGACGATGAAAAGGAGGGGTCGACGATGACGACCACGATGTCGATGTGAAGAAGGACGAGGGCGCCCCCGCCTGCGGTTGTGAGCCGCGGCGAGGGCGTCGAACGCCTCCTCCAGCCGCCGCCGCCGGCCAGAGCGGCCAGAGCTGGGCGGCTCCGCGGCAGCGCGCAGCCGCCCAGCTGCGCGCGAGCGCACGGGCGGGGCGCCCTGCGGCCGCGCCTGGGCGACGACGGAATGAGGGCGACGAGGGGGGGGTGGCGACATGCGAGAGGGATCACACGCAGCGACAAGGGAGGACGAGGAGGAGGAGGAAGAGCAGGAGGGGGAGGAGGCGGACCGGGAGGAGGAGGGGGAGGGGGAGGCGCGATGATGATGATGATGATGATGCTGATGATGATGATGATGATGATGATTGTTCGGCCTCCAGGGGCCCTCACTGGGTCTCAGGACCGTCGAAAAACGACTCGGGCTGAAAATCCGTTCCCGGGGGAGGGGTCCAGAGTTCTGGGGGTGGACGCTGCGAAAAAGTCACGACGTCGGGGGTCTGGGGGGAGCGCCCAGGCCGCTGGGCGGGGCTCTTGTGCTTCGAGGTCGGGTGTCTCAGGGCACAGGTCAGGGCTCATGTCGATCCCTTCCTCCTCCTCCTCCTCCTCTTCCCCCTCCTCCTCCGCGCCATCAGCATCATCATCATCGTCATCATCATCATCATCGTCATCCTCATCATCATCATCATCAGCATCATCGTCATCCTCATCATCATTCTAATCATCATCATCATCATCATCAACATCATCATCAACATCACCATCATCATCATCATCATCATCAATCGAAAAGTCTCTCAACCTTGTCCCCCTCATCCTCCTGCGCTCATACCAATCCGACCCCGTCACCCCCAAGCCTGCGGCGGCCGCAGCCCAGCGAAGGCCGCGGCCACCTCGGCGGGGCCAGCGCTGCCCACCGCCGGCGGCGCGGCCCCCCCCGGGCCGACCAGGAGCCCTGCCTCCGCCGCGTCCAAAATGGACATCGGCGGGGCCTGAGCCCTGACCACCCCCCCCGCCCACGCTCGCGGGCGCGAGAGCGCTGGGAGGGGAGGGGCGGGGCGCGCGGAGGAGGGGGCGCAGCAGCAACAAGCGGACGAGGAGCAGCAGCGGCAGATGGAGGTGGAGGGGCTGAACGCCACGGGTGGGGGGGCGCGGGGCCTAGCCAACCCACCCCCATATATCACGAGGGCACCCCCGGGGCCCGAATCATACATCAACCTGCAGGCCGCGACGCGGAATTGCCGATTTTGCGTGTTACACGTGTTGGTGGTGGTGGCCGATGTTTTGGTTTTGTTGTTTTTTGTTGATTGTTTGGTTGCGTTTTTTTGGTATGCTTGGTTTTTTTTGGTTTCGGATATCCGGCCACCAAACCGTATATCTGTCCGATCAGCGAGCGACGGGGATCTGCAAGCTATGAAGGTCCACCAGAAGCTCCAATAAACCATCGAAGCAACCCCAACCCCGCGATAAAACGATACAGCACCACCCTCGCTTTAGCCAACCTGTCCCCGTAAACGACCCTCAAGCAATTGGGCGCCTTCCCCCCTCCTCCCCCGCGCACTCCGAAGACGACGACCTCCCGCAGAGATCCGTGGAAAACTCTGGGCGCCTCTGGCAAACCACAAGTTGCCAATGAAGGCAGGCGAGCACATAATTCAATCGATGTCGGATCGGCGATCGAAATGAATCGGATCGGCGGAAATCTGAAACCGAATCGGGAGAAACCAGCTCGGCAGGAATCGGCGGGCTAGTAGGCATTCAATGAGAAATCGGCATCTGAACCGGAATCCGAGGTCGAAACGAATGGGAGTCGTAAACCGTCTGCACCGAATCAAATCGAATCAGAAGGAGTCGAAATGAACCGTGCGAGTGCTCCCAGAGAAACAAGAATGCCAGCAACCTCGAGCCTATAGGTCCTCGAACGGCGACGGCCGCGACGACGGTCGAGGGGGGGATTTTCTGTTAGGGGGGCAAGCAGCAACCAGGAAACACACGCACACACCAAACTATGGTTAGGTCGGGCGTGTCCTCCTACAGGCGGATTCTAAACGGACAAAAAAAAAACGCCGACCCTGTCGGCGTGTGGAAAGGCTGTTCCGTTTGGCTCGTCGTCGTCGTCGTCGTCGTTGTCGTCGACGTCGTCGCCGTTGTCGTCGTCGTCGCCAGCCGCAGCGAAATTCAGCAACTTTGTAGTTGAGTCGAAGGGAAGCAACTTCCCTTTGATCACTGCCCCGCCAGGGCGGGGGGGGGCCCGGGGGGTCCCAGGGGGGGCCCCAGTGAGATTTCAAATGTACTCTAGGGCTTGGCGAAGATCAAGCGTAGTAGTCTCTGTTCAGGGGAAAAAGGATGTACAACGGTGTAGCAGCAACAGAGATGACCAGAAGTAATCAGACTAGGGCTCAGGGATTTGCGCACTGAACAATCCAGTTTGGCAGCGGATCTACGACTCCAATACCGCGCGCAACGGCCCCCCGCGCGCGCCCGGCGCCGCCGGGCGCTATCTCGAGGAGCGGGGTCCTCGCGTTGCCAGCGCAGCGCTCCGTGGTGACCTTCCTCGCAGAGGTCAGCGCCTTCCTCGCGAAGGCCAGCGTCTTCGAAGAGACGCCTCAGTACATATCCGAAGTGATCTACATATCCCCAACTATTGACATATAGGTAATGTTTGCGGAGATCTGCGCCCCCGACAGCAGCCGGTCATGCTCTGTGCGTGGTGGCCAGTTTCCAGGACTCGGTTGTGATAAGATACAATGGCTGATTACAAACACCCAGGTCGATCGCAGGAGTTCACACGATATGCCCCGCTAGGATGGAATCCATTCGACGACTCGTACCCCTTCAAGGCTTATATGCAGAGGCTGCATCTCTGGTGGCGGCTGACGCCGCTGGACGCGCGAGGAGCTGGACCGAGTATGGCATCAAGGCTCTTAGATCGAGCATTTACTATCGCGGTGAGTCTGGAAGTTGCCCGAAGCGACCAGAAGTTCAAAGGATACGCAGCACTTACATTGCGGAGAGTCGATGAGGAACGAGACGCAGCAGGCATCGTCATAGTTGAAGCAGATATATCAGGAGCAGGACACCTGATGCAAAAGCTGGCCGAGGCATTCGAGGCACACGATCAAGACAAGCAAAGAGATTTTTGGGATATATTTCTAGACACTCGGCACGGCAATCAGACCCTGCATGACCATCCACTGAATTTCAGAGAGGGGTGCACCGAGGCGAACGACAAGGCGGACTTGACGATCAGCAACGTCGGACTGACCCACATGCTGTTCACATGGAACAGATTACCGATGCGGCGTATGGCCGACATCAAATTGCACATCGATTGATAGGTTTCAGACGGTGTATTTGATGCTCACGCGTACTGCCAAGTCGGTGATGAACACAGGCAGCTCAGGACATCACTACATGGAGGACCAGAACGAGATAGAGCACGTGTTGGACCACTACCAAAATACGGAGCATACGACGACGACGGCATTTGGTATGAGGCAGCAGACGTAGAGGCATGGCTGGACGACGTGGAGCTAGAACCTCGCTGTAGATTCGGCGGCAACTATCGCGGAAAGACACAGGCAAGATCAGAGGTAAAGGGCGAGGACGATCTAAAGGACGCGGTCGTGGTGGAAACAGGACGAGGCAAAGGGCGATGGAACAGCAGCCACTACGAGGACGCTCAGCAGGCACACTGGGGTGGCACGAGCGGCAACCAGACGAGCACCAAGAGCAAGAAATCTGGCAGCGGTGACGGAGGTAGCAGCGGACGCAGTATTTGTGGTTATAAGTGGGACTAGAGCGCGGATTGCACGGCGAACAAAGGCCAACCTGCACAAGGACACGGACAAGGACATGGTAGCGGACAAAAACAGAGTGACAATGGA
This sequence comes from Prorocentrum cordatum, assembly GCA_963575745.1. Classification (NCBI taxonomy): domain Eukaryota; class Dinophyceae; order Prorocentrales; family Prorocentraceae; genus Prorocentrum; species Prorocentrum cordatum. The sequence goes on along the minus strand of CAUYUJ010019183.1, from coordinate 16,091 downwards.
TTCGCATCCGTGTTTGGTTCGCACTCGGCTGGCACTCGGGACGACATTCGACTCAACCTTCTTGCCCATGAGGACATGCCGCGAAAGGAGGCGCCGGCGTCCTCGGCATCATCGAGTGCAGGCCCTTGGGACATGCCTCAGTCGCCCTTCGCTCGCGCTCCACATCCTGTGCGCGAGGAGGCTGTGGGCGCCATGGACGAGACGCGGTACTTCGACTGCCTGACTACTACAAGATGGACGAACACGATCATTGCGAGTACGAACCATCATTCGGTGAGCGAGCTGCCGATATTGCTTACGAGGCATATCAGGGCGAGGGCGATCGAGAATACGGTTACCCAAATCAGCGATATCGGAAAGGAGCCAAGAATGGACGCAAGGAAAGACAACAACGCGGCGACCATCGAGGTAAAGGACAGACAGACAGACAGACAACTCCCCACGCGCCAGGGCGCGGCCCCACTAGGAACGGAACGGTGGCGCCGCGGCGCCGGAAAGAGCGGGGGCCTCAGGCGATGAAGAACAAATCCTGGAGTGGGCAATGCGTTTTGTCATCTTTGCGTGGCGCGCCATTCGGGGCATGAGAATGCCGCGCGCTCATCCGATGTATAACCATTTGTTGATTAGCACCGCTTTCTGCAGAGAAGTAACTATTGCATAAAACAACCGCAAGAAGATATCATATCCCGCCATTGGGTCGCAAGTGCACCCATGACATTTGTCGCGCGCCTGCCTCCATTCCAAAGTCCGGCATGCATCTCCATAGTTGGCTTCGAACTCTCGCCCGGGCAGTTTTGCATCCGGGTGGCGAAGTCATGCCGCCAACATTTTGCCGTGCTTTTGGTAGAGCACAGGCTGAATCTTCCATTCCCCCATGCTCCGCAGCGCCTGGCAGAGAAATTGTATATATATACATATATATATAAATATATGTTCATATATATATATATATATATATATATATATATATATATATCACCACTCTCCAACTGGTAGCCGCAATCTTCCCACTCGCCTCGCGCGGATCAGGCGGGCGGGCGAATTCTCCCACGCACCACTGTAACATATTATTTCGCATTTTGAAGGGGTCTGCTTTTGCCCCTGATCCTCCTCGCCGCTGCTCTCGCCGGAAATCTCACCCAGGGACTCGAAATGAGCCTCGCGATGGATGGACGTGTCCGCTCTCCCTCCCATGCCGCTTGTCCGTTTTTATAATTCACGCAATACTTCGTCCATTGATGGGGTCACTGGTGGTTCCGAACAAACAAGAAAACCTTTCAATCTATCAATGCGGGTTGTGGCGTCATGCGCTGCAGCTGCATCGCCGGGCTGTTCTGGCTCCAGTTCTTCTCGTTCCAGCAACATGCCCAAGCGATGCTGAACCTGCGCCGCGCGGTTGAAATGAAACTGCTGCATAAGCGCGATCGTGCATCATCCATTGCATCCCTCCCATCGTCTGCTGCGTATTCTCGCAAGTATGTGTCAGCCCTCCTGTCGTAGCGCTGATTTATGTGATATTGCTGTCAATCGTGTCGGCATGCTGGGATACTGCGCCATTTAGGTTGTACATAGGATCGAAGATGCTGCCAGCCATCTTGCGTCTCTTTCGGCGGCATTGCGATGCGGATTCAAAATTGGCAGCTGTTTCCACATTTCTGAAGGGTGCCATGTCGCATCGCGGCCCCACTGCTTGCTGGGGCATCATTTGATGGCTACTTGAGCCATCATGCTTGCTCGAGCCAGCATTTAAGACATCTCTCTTGGGCCCCACCCCAGAAGTATTTTTCTGGAAAAAAAAAGAAGGAGAGGGAGAGGGCCCCCCCCCCCCAAAAAAAAAAAAAAAAAAGACGGCAACCCCTTCGCCAGCAGCGTGGGCCGCGCGACCAAGACAGCAGCGCAGACATCGACGGAGCTCGGATCCCACCCCCCTAAGATCGATTTTCCCTCGAGACCTGCGAAACCGACGGCGACCGCGGGAGGCGACGACGATCGGGGCCAGCAGAAGCAGGCACGAGCAAAATCTTCAGATGCTACATCATCGGCGCGACTATCTGGTTCACCTCAAAAAAGATCCGTCTCGGACTTGCTACACACCTCTCTACTGAAACGACACATCTTTCTTGGAGATGGCGAAGACGATAGCAGTGCTGGGGAGGCTTTCGCAAATCACGCGGTTCGAGGAGAACGGCGGCTGGGCCTCATCATCGTCCTGGGCGCCGCCAACGGTCTTGGAGGCACAGGAACTCTGGGCGAGGTTTGCGAAGTGCTGCTCTGGCCCAAGGGTCAGTTGGAGGTGGCGAGCTCGGCAGCGAAGCTTTCAGGAATCGGCGGAGTTGCCGATCCATCTCGCGGACTTCGAAAGCTACCCCTGAATTTGGATGGCTTTCAGAACAGCATCTTGACGATGGACATGCTGGGCGGCGCCGGCAGCAGGTGCCCGTTGTTAAAACCGCTGGAGAGAATGATCAACAACGCGATGGGCCTTCTGACGGGTATCTGGCCGAACAAAGATGGAGCACTTATGATTAACAGCCTGGGCGGCCTCGGCAACAAGCTTCGCCCCGCGGCATTCGCGCGAGCTCTCTACACGGAGCCTGGACACTGCATCTTACCGATCGACGACCCGGGCGCCGGAAGAGGGAAAGAGCGACATCGACTCCGACGAGCAGTAAGAGCATTCGTGGACCAGATTATGGACGGCGCAGGCATCGGAGCGTCTTTTCTCTCAGGATGACGAATCGAACCAGCGGCAGCGCTTGGGCGCCCATGTAACTGACTCGCACGGCGGAGCGCACGGCGGGAAGATGGAGACGGTGGCCCCAGCTGCTGCTGGCGACTCGAGCCAGCGGCAGCGATTGAACACCTACGTGCCTGACACGCCCAGCGCGAAGCCCAGCGGGAAGATGGAGACGGTGGCTCCAGCTGCTGCGGGCGCGACATTGGCAACTGGTGTGAACGATGGCGCAGTAGTTCAGACCTCAGAGAGTGGACTGAGAGTGAGATTCGACACACCAGAAGCAAAAGTGAAAGACACCTGTCACGGCGAGCAGATGACATGCAAGGCCTACTACCAGCGATGGAAATCTTTTTGAGGCGACGTAGTGGAACGGCGCGAATCTCTGGCCGAACGACTTCGACGACGGCACGAGGAAATACATGGAAGGAGCTTTACCGCGCTATGCCACAGGAGTTCTACTTCGAAGCCCAGCTGCCGGCGGTGGCGCCCGAGAACTACGCGAGGTGGCTGGAGCACATGGCCATCGCCCATGTTGGCATGCAAGACAAGAACGGATGTCAGGCAGCGGTCGTCTCAGTCGTCATGCATCTACTCAAGGTCTCCTGGTAGGCAAGTACACGCCATCAGAATCACCTTCACCATCTTCGACGAGTTTGGAAAATGCACAGATACATATATATATATATGTATATATTACAGAGATGGCTGGACCATGGCAAGTACACGCCATCATAATCACCTCCATCATCTTCGACGACTTTGCAAGATACCAGCTACCTTCTGGTCACCGACGTGCACGCCAGGGTCAACGCCCAGCATGCATACGGACGCAAAGACTCTCCAGATGGAGCGAAGTTGGCAAACACCGACGATCAAATTTATGAACAAGGATATCAGCGACTCCGAGAGCAACGATCAGAGACGCGCAATGGAGAACCCGTGCAATCGCGATTTCTGGGGAAAGTCAGATTTCTCACTGAAGGTCGAAAGCGGTGCCATGACAACCTACGCGGCGGATCAGTGCGCCTCCGGAGCCCCGAACGAGCTGAACGAGCCTGTCCGGAAACGGACTCGGCTGGGCGCGACCTTGCTATTAAGGGCATGCTTGAGGCACTGCAGGTGCCAGGTGGCGCGCGGGCATCTCACTGGCGCGGTGGGCGGCGTCGAGCGGACAGCCGAGGCAGCAGTGTATCCCAGGAGCTTCTGCGACGGCATCATCTAGGACATCTTTCGTCTGGTCCGCGCCTGCGTCGACTTGGGATGCGAGCGTTGCAGGCTTGGCACGAAGACCGAGAAAGAGCGCGCCAGGAAGCCAGGCAACTGCGCACTTGCACCATCACCACCACCAGGACAGGCAGCACCGAAGAAGAAGAAGAAGGCACCCGCGGCAGCACCATCAGAAGAGCAGCAATACCATGGCGACCCAGCAGCGCCAGAAGCAGCGGCTTCACCGGCACCGGCCCCAGTCGAGCAGACGATCGAGAGTGACGAGGACGAGACAGCGATTCAGAAGGAGCAGGATGAGGACTCGCCAGCTATCAAGGAGCAGCGCGATGAGGACGAGCCAGCCATTGAACAATATGAGTCTCTACCTCACGGCGGCGAACAACAGGTGCCTCAGGCTCTTCCAGAGGTGCCGGGCGCAAAGGTTGCTCCGCCTCCAGCGCCCGCGCCTCGCGCTGCGGCTTGCCCCAAAAAGGATAAAAGGGGAATCAAGTTGGGGCCCGCGATGGCCACTTCGATGCGAAGCCGAACTTCGATCTCAGCACGATCTCAGCAAGATGGCGACTGGGCTGGGGGGGCCACCGACCGGTAGCTCATGCGCCTCTCGCTGGGTTTCCGCATCCGCTTCTGGCGCGCGCCCGAGCCGGACGTGATTATATTTCTCAAGAGCGCGGGAAAACGGACGAAGACCATCAGCGCGGCGATTGTTCCGGTTACGCCGGCACGTTCGATTTGCAGAGAACGCGCGAGGCCACTGGCGAAGCCACAAGCACGAATCGCGGAAATTTTGCGATTGAATCATCGAGTTCGGCTCGACTTGCTCTCCATGTGGGACAAGGCGTGGCTCCTGATAATCGACGCACTCTCGAGATAGAAGGTTGCGGGCGCTGTGGCAGACAGAACCGCGAGGGAACTGTTGACGACCAGCATGCGTTTCTGGATCCGCTTTTTTGGGCCAGCGCAGATCAGGATTCTCGACCAAGAAGGAGGCCGAGTCTCAGAGTTGGCATCGAGGGCATGCGACAAGCTGAATATCAAGAGACGCTTTGCTGGCACCGGCGATCATACTGTGCCTGGGCTCGTGGAGAGATGGATTCAGTTGGTTCGTCTATGTGCCATGGAGCTCAAGAGGACATGCATGATGCTGGGCTTCGAGGTCTCCGAGGTTGACTTGGTGGAGGAGGCCACCATGGTTTCCAACGGCACGGTCAGCTACGGGGGCCAGACTGCATCGCGGGTCGTGCTGGGCTTCGCTCCAAACGACTACTGCGACCTGGAGGCGACCGCGCTGGACTCGGTGCAGGGCGCGACCACGACCTGCCGCGATCCGTTCGTGGCGGCAAAAAACCTTCGACTTCTCGCTGAGTCGGAGATGGCCAGGGCGATCGTGGAAAACAGGGTCGCCAAGGCGAGCCGCACTCGAGTACAACGACATGGGCCCGAGCAAGAGTTGAAGCCTAGAGATAGCGTGGACGTACACCGAATTCCCGAACGGAAGGACCAGTCCGGCTGGCGCGGCCCGGCAGAGCTGGTCAAGCTTACTGAAGGTACGGCGAGTGTGGTGTGGCACGGAGTGCCCTACATTGTTCCAGGTCGATATCTGAGGAAGCACGCGGCCAGCTTCATGGTCTATCAGGTTGGCGACGCCACATCATCAGAGACGATGCTGGTCAACACCTTCAGGAAGCTCATTGACGCCGTCGATGGCAGCACTTACGGACAGCTCACACGACTGAGCAAGAAAGTAAATCAGAACGGAAAGGTTGGGTGCTCGCCAGATGCCCAGACCCTGATCGCCACCCATCCTTGGAAGCTGTGCATGTTGACCTACCAGCGATTAACTCAACTCAAGAGCTTGGATGGAGTCGTGTAAGGCACCTCTCTGCGGCGAGTACCAGCACTGCATGGAGTTCGAGATGGTCCCATTGTACTCTGGGGGCGCAGCGATCACTCCAAGCACGCGGCCTACGAGATAGATCCCAGGACAGGCGTCGCGATCAACGACCTGCGGGAGCTCGAGTGGGACAACGCATCCATCCTTGTTTTCTACACACTACCGGCTCAGACGGGCCCTTTCCTGGGCAAACGCACGCAGCCGAACGTCGACGACCTATCTCGCATCGGTTCCGCCCCAGTCAGTCATCGACGTCGACCGCGACGCGGCAGACATGATCAGCCTGATTCCCGACATGGGCGACTGGATGTCTGATCTGGTGGCCGCGATGCTCGACGAGACAGTGAGTCGCGACAAGACGATGCTGGACTGGGCGCAGGTGATACAGCACCCGGCGGAGGTTATCAGGCCCATCGCTCGCGACGCTCAAGCAGCGGTTCCTAGCCGACAGACGGCGGGCCCTCGCGCGAGACCTTTGGAACCTCGACATCAGCCGCAGCATGCAGTACCTCCTCCGAGGCTCGCTGGATCTAGAGAGGGAGCTCCACTGGCACCTCCAGCGGCAGCTCAACCGGCGGCGGCGCTTGCACCCGCGCGAAGTCCACGAGAACCACCACGAGCACAGCTGATGCCATCGGCACGTCCTGCGCTACCAGTACACGGACAGACGCCGCGACAGGCGCCTCCTGCGCAGCAAGTACCTCAGCTCCCCCAACCTCCACGACATGCATCAGGAGCTGCATGGGGCAATGAGGATATCAGGGGTGTGCCGATGCCAGATCAGAGCATGGGCGATGCAATGGACCTCACGAGAGAACTCGATCGCGTTCTGGAACGAGCTGGAGTGCAAGAACAGACAAGCGCACCGACCGCAGCAGCACCGACTGCAGCAGCACCGACAGCAGCAGCGCCGACAGCAGCAGCGCCGACAGCAGCAGCACCGACAGTGGCGGAACCAACGCGCGCAAACTCAGCACCGGCGACGGCAGCTCAGACAACATCGGCAGCACAACGTCGGCCTGAACCTTCTGGACCGCATGTTACCCTGGAGCCGACCAATCCGGCTCTGGATCTCACGACGGACCGCAGCAACCTTCTCGACGAAGGACTGAACGAGAAAAAGCCGCTGAGCGAGATTCTGGAGCAGCCGATCGTGGAAAGAGAAAAGCGCAGCAACACAGAGCTTGGGGATCAGGTCAACACGAGCCTCTTGCCACAGACTCAGCGACGACGACTTGATGACAGCGATGTGCGGATCGAGCACGATCGAGATGATCACGGCCGTATACCCCTACAGGATGCAGGACCACGAGCCAAAAGCAAACAACCTCCTTTTCAAGACGCTGAACGACGTGACGAGATCCAACCAAAACCACATGGCCCACCTGCAGCCTTGGAACCAGCTGATCCGGCCATTGATCTGATGGGCGATCTTGAGCGCATCCTAGATGAATCATCTCAACAACATGAAGAAGCGCATCCAATTCAAGACGGAAAACCCGCTTCCAGGCACAACGCGCTGCACTGTGCGATCGAGCGCGACGACAATGACAGGGAAACGATAAACGACATCGACGAAACATATCTCGACGACCCCATCGCGACGGCGATTGAAGAGCACAATCGAGCGGGCGCCTACGCCACGAACCTGCAGGAGGGCGATTCATCGTGGAATGCGACTCAAGCTCTTTGGACATTCGAAGGGCCTTGGCGCTAAAGCAGCTGCTGTCTCTTCTGTATTCGGACTGGCGGAATGCTGTGTCATATCGGAGCCAAGGAGTCAGGCGCGTCAGCCGAAGAGGACATCCTCACTCGCTGGAAGAAGTTCGAAGAAGCAGACTTGAAGGAGCTGGCGGCTTTCGTTGACCACGAGGTCTTTGCCAGCCGAGCCAGGCGAACATCATCGACGCCGCGTGGGTCAGGAAGTGGAAGTACGACGCCAAGTCCAAAGAGCGGATTGTGAAAAGCAGATTGCGCGGGCGAGGCTACGAGATAACGCCAGCAGGCTCAGCCAGAAGTTTGTCGTTTCAACTGCGCAGACACATCCAGAGTTTGAGCTCGAGAGCTTGGACATCAGCATGGCCTTTCTGCAGGGCCTCAACTTCAACGATATCCGTCGTCGATCCAGGGAGCTCAAGATCAACTGTGAGACAGTGCGGAAGGTCTACCTGCTTCCGCCGAGCAATGTTTGGAGATTGCTGGACATGCTGCCCGGCAGCGAGATCCACGCGAAGAGCTGGGACATCCAAATGCTCATCCTGGAGCTTCTCAAACCTATGTATGGGCTGGCTGATGCACCACTTTTGTGGCAGGTTGCTGATTCTCTATACCTGGTGGACGTTCTTCGAGCACGAGTGGATCTATGGGATGAAAACTTCGTCTACTGGACCTACGACGACCTGACCGATCGAGAACGTGACGCGCATGAGGGGGAGAAGGCGACAGATGGAGTTGCAGCAGCTCTCTCGATGCACGTGGACGACTTGTTGGCGACAGCTCGAGCCAGGATTCATACCTAATTCATCACGCTTCTGGAGGCCAAATTCGGAGAAGTGAAGTGGCAGCAGTTACCGTTCACACATAACGGCGCGCAGTACACGAAATTGGCCAATGGAACGATATTGTCGCAACAGGTCGACCATCTTCAAAACGTGGTTTTTCTGCGAGATTCCCGACGGACATGACGATAATATGGTGACTTAACAGTATGCGCGTGGCTTAGGAGTATTATTACAT
>CAUYUJ010019183.1:0-2500 GCA_963575745.1 Prorocentrum cordatum | reverse complement strand
TGCTGATGATGATGATATGATGATGACTAGGATGATGATACTGATGACGATGACGAAGATGATGACGATGATGATAATGATGATGATGACGATGATGATGATAAACGATAATGCTGATGGTGATGAGGCGGAGGAGGAGGAGGAGGAGGAGGAGGGGAGTCTTCAAGGTGCTGCAACAATATCACTGGATTGCCACGGCGTCTCCCGCAAGCTTTCCCATGTGGCAGCCGTACTTCGTGGTGCTAACCACTATCGGGCTCCGATCCTAATGGATCTGTCTGTCTGGCTGGTCAGGTGGGCTCTCTACCATCCAGTGAATAAAGATGCGCCACCGTGCCCCCTGGCAAATTGAGGCGTGGAAGAATGCCAGGGGCTGTCTGGTAAGGTTTTGTGTACTCTGACAGGGGACGTACATGCAAATGCTGCGGGTGCGGGTGCGGGTGCGGGTGTGGGTGTGGGTGCGTGCGTGCGTGCGTGCGTGCGTGCGTGCGTGCGTGTGTGCGTGTGTGCGTGTGTGTGTGTGTGTGTGTGTGTGTGTGTGTGTGTGTGTGTGTGTTGTGTGTGTGTGTGTGTGCGTGTGTGTTTGTGTGTGTGTGTGTGGGTAGGTGGGTGGGTGGGTGGGTGGGTGGGTGGGTTGGTGGGTGTGAGCCTGGGTGTGGGTGCGGCTTCAGGTTCAGCAAAATGTTATGACAGGGTGTACATGCAGCTACCTGCATCTTGCACTGTGTTTTTTTCAGGCCCGCTCGCCGCCGTGCAGGCCGCCCTTTTCAGGCGAGCAGGTTTCCGCCAGTGTTGACGGCGTTGGCCTGCAACCCCTGGGACACCGAGCAGCGTTCTGCTGTCGACATCACCGCGGCTGGGAAGGCAAAAGAACGAAGAAAAAGAAAAAAAAAAAAAAACGAAAAAAATGAAAGAAAAACTAGAATAAGCGTAAATAAACCGCGGCTGGGAAGCCTCTCAATCACAGGTTGCAATGCGTCGATGCCAAGACCGCGACATAATAATAAACGAGTGCTGGACAACTCTTCGAGGGTCTCTCTCTCTCTCTCTCTCCCTTTGAAGCTCAATAATCGGCCAACGTTGCCCGTGTGGTCCGAATGACCTTGGGGTGTATATCGCCTCTGGTCTTGCTGGTGACAATGCCAACACTTGGGAGCGTATCAGAACCATGAGGCCGAAACGCGCTCACATGTCCGGGGATCCAAGCCTCGCGGCCGTGTGCTAGGACGTACAGCTCGAGCTGCTTCATGGAATCTCTGTGGTGAATGGCGATTCCGTTATGGGGACCAACAGGCAGGAGTTTGAGGTGTTTCGAGGCGAGGTTGGATAGTTGCAGGACGCCCACCAGCATGGTAGGTCTTGGACACTGGTGTTAGATCTCTATCTCTGTCTATTTCTCTCTCTCTCTCTGTCGATCTCTCTCTCTCTCTCTCTCTCTCTCTCTCCGTCCTGCTTCGGACCTAGGTCCCATTCATAGTGCCAGTTAGTTTCCCCTGACCCTCACTCGATTTGGAACTCTCGGCTGAAATGTGATACTTCGGACATCGGCCTTCGTAAAGCCCATGCCCAATTATTCCGGTTACCTGATCCGTGGTCGTCCGTCAACGGTTCCCTCTGCGCCATGTGAGCATCCTTTGGGCAAATTGGTATCATACCTACCCCTGCAACGTCCTGGACCTGGCCAGACGGTACCGTCTACAACCCCTCAGACGGTTCAGATGTTGCCCAGTCGTGCTGTCCACCTCTGGCAAAGTCAATCATAATCCGACCACATCAAGCTTCCCGAGTTCGCTTCTGACATGCTCTTGCAGCCCTTGAGGCCTTTACTTGGGAGAAGACAACCAGCCCACTGGCATTCTTCAGAGGGCGCATCTTGGGTCTGCTGCCATTGTGGAGGGCAGTGGTCCCCGAAGGGGCAGTGGGCCGCTGGCTACCACACCTCTCCAGCTTGCCCTGTGTGCCCCAAAGTTGGAGGACACGCTGTCTCACATGCACCGTGTCGACCCCAGGCTCCAGAAGCTATCCGAGGACCCCCCCGCCTTTCCCTGACGGCAGCGCCGCTGCCGCGGCTGCTCCACCGCTCGCTGCCGCTCTGCTCGATGGCTGCCTCGTAAACTTGCCCGAGCTCGTGAAGTTGCCTTCAGGCCCGCTCGTCACGTGGGCGGGCACCAAGGCAACGCGGGTGGCACTTACCCCGACGGTTGTTTTCGAGACCGGCTCCGCGCTGTTGCAAGCGAGCCTGGACCTGCTTGGGGACCCCACTCACTGTATCAGTGCGGCCGAGCTGATCTCCGTCATTCATGACTTTCGTCTCGCTTTGCGTCGCCCTCGGATCATCGCTGACTCCCAGTGAGTGTTTTACGGCTCTCATGAGCGAGGAGGAATCAGGACAGCCTCCTGCGTTGCTGCCCACGCTCGTCTCTGACGAAAGGTCTGGCACATAGTGGCTGAGTGGAAAGGGGTCCACATCAGTAAGATCAAGGGCCACTGCGCCAATGTT
>CAUYUJ010019182.1:681028-799660 GCA_963575745.1 Prorocentrum cordatum | reverse complement strand
CTCTCATGGCGTGGGCCTCCGCAGGCCTCTGGACCCTCCTCGGGAACTGATGGGGGCCCTTTGGCGGGGGGAAGGATGAGGAGGAGGAGGAGGAGGAGGAGGTGGAGGAGGAGGAGGAGGAAGGAGGAGGAGGAGGAGGTGGAGGAGGAGGAGGGAGGAGCCTCGTTGTCTTCTCGCGGCGACGAGGACCCACACCACGAAACGGTGGCTGCCTGCCCTGCCCGCGGAGTGGATCCCCCGAGGCCCCGCAACGGAAGTGGGAAGCAGCGCCCTCCTTGGGGGGGCCTCTCGGCATGGACCGTGGGCGATCCTGGAGGCCTCTCGGGCCGCCGCCCCGGCGACGATCGGGAGGTCTTCTGTACCGGCTCCGCGCGGACGCGCTGCTGCTGCCGGCTCTGGCGCCGCTTTCTTGCCGCCTGCCTGCCAGACCACCCCAAGCCCAACCCGAAGACCCGAATTGTCGGGTTTTGTGGGGGTGCGGGCTTCATGTGTCTTCTTGTCCACGTTCCCCGACCCCCCCCCCAACTGGACATGGAGGGCAGATTGAGGCCTTCAGGCTGGGTTGGGATGGTCTGGTGGGTGGTGACTTTCTGGTTCCGTCGCTGCTCTTTTATTGCCAGTTCTGGTTCCAGTTCCAATTCCCGAGCCGTCTCTGCTACAGTTCCTGCTTGCCGTTGTTGTCGCCGCTTCCACTTTCAGGAGACACTTTTTCGGAAGCGGTGGAAAGACGGCCCTCCACTTCCGGGGCCCACTGAGCTCTGGGCCCTTCCATGCAGGCCCCTGCCTTCCAACCCCCGCTCTCTGACAGGGCCGCCTCCCTCGCGTGGACCCCCTCGTGCGCGCCGCCCATCCCTGCCGTCGTCTCCGAGGCCAGCTTTTGCTCACCTTCGCCGCCTCGGCAATCGCTGTCCCAGGGCCCCAGGAGGCAGTATAACCGAGATAGGTCTCTCATACACACACCCGGAAAAAATACTGCGGTTAGGATACCCGCGGGCAGGATGAAAGACCTGCGGCTCTATGTTTGCGGCCAGAGGTCTCTATGCCCAGGGACACTGCCACCCCCTAGGCGGGCAGTGTGCTGAAACTCCGACCTCGGCCAACGATGCGACGCGTGCCTTCGGGCTCGCTCCTCTTCCCTCGGCCCTGCCCGCCGCGCGAGGCACGGTGCGGGCTTTCGCCCGATTGCCGAGGGACGGGGGGTGGGGATTCTGATCGGGGTGATGGTCGGGCACGGCTGGAAGCCTCTCTGACGGGATGGTAGAGGGAAACAATTACCGAACACTCCCCCTCCCCCCAAAACTCAAAGTTGGCACGCGCGCAGGAGACTGCGGTCGGAGTACAACTCATCCAGACCCACCGCCAACTCTTAACACGGGGGGGGGGAGAAGTGGGGAGGCGTTGACAGATGAATGTGGCATGAGTGGTCGCCCTTTTTTTTCCGAGGCCTGGAGGAAGCGTTGTCAGCACTGGCTTTTGAGTTTGACACCTCATCCCTGTGGCTCCCGCAGGGAACCCCCTCACAGCGCTGCGGCTCCAGACGCGCCCCCTCATGCTGCCGTGACCGACCGACCGCCTGACCTCCTCCGCTTCCCCTCCTCTAGGCCCTCCTCCTGGCGTGCCTCTCTGGCCCGCGTCCCACCGAGCTCCCAGCTCTCCCAAGCGGCCCGCACCCCCTCCCGCCCGGGATCCCGCGGTCGTCTCTTCTGCGACCGCTGGCGTGGGCTCTGGCGCAGTCCCCCTATGTCGCATCTTAGAGACTGGATAGTCCACGAGCGCCGCACTACTCCGTCGGAAAGGCAATGCGAATTGATCCCGCCTCTCCCTCTCTCTCCCTCCATTCCTCCATCCGTCTTGATCTCTTCCTCTTCGGCTGTCCCTGTCTCCCTGCCTGTCCATCTGTCTGTCCGTGTGTCTTTATCTGCCTCTGTCTGTCTGTCTGTCCCTATCTCCCTTCTCTCTCTCTCTCTCGCACACTCACCCCTCACTCCCTCTTTCAATCTAGGCTTTGATACATGTGTATATATGTACATATGTATATGTATGTTTATCGCTCTCTCTCTCTCTCTCTCTATCTACCCCACTCACTGTCGATCTAACCCTGTCTCTCTTTATCCTGATATCCCTCCCTGCCTCCCTCCTCTCTCTTTCTCTCTCTGTCTCTCGAACCTTGACTCGAGGACCCTCCGTGGTCTGAGCGCAGCCCAGAGGCGCCTCGTATAGTTCACACGTTTACACTACATAGCTTCTCAACTTGCACCACACGATTTGCATCACATAGCTTGCACCACGTAGCTTCGCGCAGTATATCGAATCTAACTTAAAGAGCGATTCTTTATTTTCGGCGATGACGGGTGTCATGGGGGGGGTGGTCGGGAGGGCATGACGCAACGCCCCCCCCCGCCGCCGTGTGGCTCCGGCACCACAGCCGCGCCCGTGCGCACGACGACGATGGGCGACGAATGACGAGCAACGACGACGACGCGAGAAGCATTTGGGTGGCGATCTGCTCCGCAACGCCGGTGTACACCACAATGTTCGTGTGCACCACGGCGAGCCTGTACAGCACAACGCCTGCGTACACCGCACCAGCCGTGTGCAACGCAGCGCTTGCGTACACCACAATGCTCGCGCGCACCACGGCGCAGGTTTGCACCACAGAGCGCCCAGTGTACACCACGATGCTTGTGTGCACCGCCGCGCCTCTGCACACCATGTCGCCCGTCTGCACCGCAGCATCCGCGTGCCACGCAGCGCTGGTGTACACCACAACGACTGCGTGCACAGGACGGGTAGAAAGAGTCTGTCGGTGAGGATCTGCTGCGGACAGCCAAACGCCATGCCACGGATGTGCTGATAATACAATGCGACGTTCTTCCCTCTTCCCTCCTCAGCCACCTCCACCTCCTCTTCCTCCTCCCCCTTCTCCCTCACCCTTCCCCCTGTCGTGCGGGTCGGCGCTACACCGCACGTGCGCATCTCAGCGTGCATCGCAGAATGGTCTACTGAATCAAGCCAGTTGATTGTTGGACGGCCAATGATGCGGGAGCTTCCTGGACGCAGATGGGAGGAGTTAGGATGATGCGGGCGGACTCGGGAGGACTCGTAAACTCCAGCGGCGCGCCGTTTTCCATAAGGATTCCATTCTCCAAAGCCTGAATCAAATGATTTTTCTGTTGATCCACAGGCGCTCGATTCTGTCATAAGAACTCCTTCTAAAATTCAATATGTGCAACAGTGGCGCTCTGTTGCACATGGTTGCTGTGGTGCACACGGGCGCCCTGGTGTACACTGGCGTTGTAGCGCACGCAGGCATTGTGTACACTGGTGCTGTGTTGCGCACGGCTGACGTGGTGTACACATTCGCTGTGGTGTACGCTGGCGCTGTGGTGCCCGCAGGCACTGTGGCGCGCACTGGCGCTGTGTTGCGTTCGATTGCTGTGGTGCACATCGGCGGCGTGGTGTTCACAGGGGCGCCGTGGTGCACGCAAGCACTGTGGTGTACACATGCGCTGTGGTGCAGATCGCCGCCTACATGGTGCTGCTACCCGTCCTCGGTCACCTAGGCATTCCCTGACGCCGCCGGCGCGAAATTCGACGTCATCGGCCCCCTCCATCCCTATCCCCACCACATGATTGCCGTCATCGGCCCGGAATCAAAAAAACAGGCTCCAGCCGCGTCCGCGCGAACGACGACGACGAGCGCCGAGCGACGAGCGACGAGCGACGACGACGACGACGACGACGACGACTGCGGACCAAACTCCCATGCGGATTCCTATGCGGACGCCTATGCGGACCCCGATGCGCACGGCGGCAGTGCCCACAGCGCGCCGGGGGAGGGGGAGCGTTACGTCATACGGGGGGTGGGCGGGGGCCATGACGCCCGTCATGCCCCGAGCAATAATCTGGAAACGCTCTCTTATACAATATAGCTTACACCACACAGCTGGTTCCAAGTAGGTCGTATCGGCGGTGGACAAACCTCCCTTTAGCAAAGCTCCCCTTAGTGAAAACGGCCCGGGACCGAAACCGACGGACCTGGACCATCAAGAATGACGGCCGCGAAGCCCTCTCGCGAACCGAAAACGGCCAATTCCTTACTCGACGTGTCAAGGCAGGAGGTCCATCAACCTGCGATCGTATCTAACAACACGAAGGGTACAGATACGGAACGCAATAAGTCAGACATGTGTGTATAAGTATGGGTATTAAAGGAACACGCGCCTGGCAGATGCGTATGTATACGCATACGTCAATGTACACTTATCGTTTGACATCACGTGTCAACGTTACAATGATGCCTCCGTGCAATCCGTCTCTCTACTTGTTGTGCCTACCCGCACGTCTTTCGCAACGAGACCCATCGTCCAGATAGCTAGACCTCATCCCTCCAAGAGCGGCCAAGGAAGGTGAGAAAGACCTTTTGTCTGAGCGCTTGGACACCTTCGGTGCACGTGCCATGCTGGCCCTACGCTGCCGAGGAACGAGAAACGGAGCAAGACCACCACTCCCCTCCCCAGCGAAACCAGCTCCAGCTCCAAACACTCCATAACAGCTCAAAAGCACACTCGCCACTACATGGGCTCTACATTTGCAACGACGCGCGCGCTCGTGTCACGTGCGCAGATTCATTCTGGCAGACCGAGGCCCGACGAACCGTGCACCGGCAGCGGGGCACAACGGAAACAAGTCGCATGCCCGACCTGCACGGCGACATAACGGGTGCAGGTCCGTAGACGCAGGGCGGGCAGGCAATAGATCAGAGAAAACCGCAACTATGGAACCACGGGAAGATACAGGTGCAATGCCGTTCAGAAGTGTGTAGATGTCTCGCGAGTTGCTGCAACGCCATGTCTGCAGCGACATCTGCGCATCCACGACTTCTACTAAATCGGAGCCGCTCATCCTTACATAACATATGATGGAAGCTTGAGGCGCTGCTATGGCTCACAGGGGACGGCATGAGGCCTCCCTCGGCCCAGGCGCGAGTAGACTTTCTCGCGAGGCAGCGCGCGCCTAGCGGTACTCGTAAGTGACTTCCAAGATGTTGAGACTGCTTGACTCGGTCGTTGGCCGCTGCTCGCTCCAGGGCCCATCCCACACGCCCTCGAAGGTCGCCACCTCTCCGAGCTTGAGCCGCCACGTGCTGACGGGAGCCTTGGGGACCTCCTGGACGGAGGACGGCTGGCCCCAGACGCCCAGACTCGCCACCTTGCAGCAGCCGAAGCCGGCGATCGCCTCGTCGCCCTCCGCCTCCCCGGGCGCCAGCTGCAGCTGCACGGCCTGGGCCGAGTCGTGCCTCGAGCCGAGCGGCTGCATTCTCGAGCTGAGCGGCGGCTGGGGCGGACACGGGTCCGCACCCTCCAGGGGCGTGATTGGACTCGGCTGCACACGGGCCAGGCCGCTCGGCACCGCGGGCACGTCGCTCGGGTCGCTGATGCCGCAGCCGCCCTTCTTCCTCTTGCGCCCACACCCCCTCGACTGCCGCACGCAGAAGCAGAAGACGCAGAATACTGCGACGCAGAGCGATATCAACACCGCCAACATCTTGTTGTACGAAGGCGCCCGGTAGGTCGCCGAGTCGGACGCAGTCGTGGTCCCAGCGACTGCAACGTACGCCAAGGTGGCTTCCAGGACGCTGACGCCAAAGACGGTAAAGTTGCGTGCCCCCTGGGCCAGCTCGAGCGCCAGGTTCGTCTCCAGAGCATCCCCTGCCTGCAAGAATTCGTGCGCGGACAGGCCCGCGGCGAGCGCACTCGCAGCTGGCAGGGTGGCCTCGAAGGATACCTGCACGCCAGCCGAGCCAGCGCCAGCCTCGACCCCGGCCGCCGTGGAGAGAAGTCGCCCTTCGAAGACAACACTCGTGATCTCGACATCGTCAGGCGTCGCGGTGGGAAGCACGGCCGCGATGCCTGAAGCGAGCGCTGCGCTGACAGCGCTGTCACCCTGATCGAAGGCGCGGGCAAAGTCGGCAGGCTCCGAAAGGAACAGGGAAAAACCGCCAATGAGGACGGCGACTGCGGCAGGAGCTGTGGTGGTGGTTGTGGTGGGCGTCGGACTCACATTGGTGGTGGCGACTGCGGCTGGCGATGTGGTGGTGGTCCGTATGGGACTCGAAGTGGCCGTGGCGGTAGTGGGGATTGCCATGCAGGTATTCGGACACTTCTCCATCGCTTCTGGCATACCGCAGTTCACCATGCCGCAGTACCACTCCTCTGTCGTCGTAGCTGTGCCGGTCGAGCTGGTGGTCGATATGACAGTCTTGGTGACTGTAGTTTTGATTGTCGTGACCGAACTGGTCGGTGTGACAGTCCTGGTGCCTGTGGCGCTGACTGTCGTGACCCAGGTGGTGATCGATGTGGCAGACCCAGTTGCTGTTGTGCTGAGTGTCGTGGCCGTCGGTGTCAAAGTCCCCGTGAGCGTCCCGCTTGTCACCGTGCCCGTGGTTGCTGAGACGGTCGCGGAGGTGGCGGTCGTCGTCGTGGCGCAACTGCAAAGGCAGATCTGTTGCGTCTCCTCCAGGCCGCAGTCGAGGTACGCACAGTACCACTCATCGCCTTGGAGGGAACAAAAAGATACCGACAACGCTGCTGCCGGGACCTCCTCTGGGATGCGTTCGACCAGGACTCCGACGCAAATCTGGCCGTGGCGAGGACCAGCCCCCGGGGAGGCACGAACAGAAGGTAACAAGGGAACCCAGACCCCCGACGTAATGATTTTTTCATTACGTCGACCCCCAGAGGTCCCGACCCTTTCCCCATGACCGGCTTTGCATCCTGAGTCGTTTTTTGACGCTCCCGAGGCTGGGTGAGGGCCCCCGGAGGCCGAAAATTAGGAAAAACCTCCCGTCATGATTTTTCATTACTCGAGGGGATCTGGGAAGCTTGCATCCGTGGCCAGGACTACCCTGGGGCCCGGGCCCTACGACGGCGCACGGCTCCTCCTGGGATCGGCCAAGAGGGCGAAGCCACGCCCGACCGCCCGCCCGGTCGCCCGCCCGCGCGCCCGCCTCCTCCCCCCCTCGCCCGCCCGCCCGGTCGCCGATGCATGTAAAGGGGGCCCCAGGACACGCAAATTAATAGACACAAATAAAAAATAGTCCCCATACTTTCCCATATCTTCTGGGTTTTTGTCTTCCCCCCCACTTCCCATCTTTTTCCCACATTTTCTGGGGATCGACGATTGATTGTGTCCGTGTGTTTCTTTTCCTCCTGAGCTGCGTCCGCAGCGTGGGCGATGCATCGGCGACGTCGGCGTGGAGACCGCCGCGCGGCACACGCCGCGCCGCGCCGCCCGCATCGGCCTCGGGCGGTGCCGCGCGGACCCCCCCCTGGGGGGGCAAGGCCCGGAGCTCCACCGCGCGCGCGCCTCTTTCCGCCCCCGCGGCCTCCGCACACGGCCGCCAGGGCCTCACGCGCCGCTCCGCCGCCCCGCCCCGACGCCGGGGCGGCCGCCCCCGGCGCGGCGCCCGCGCCCGCGGCGGCCCGCGCGAGGGCGGCGAGCGCCGCCAGGGCCCGCGCCGGGGGGGCGCGGCGCCGCGCGGCATGCGCGGCGCGGGGGCCGCCGCCGGCCGCCCGTCGCAGGAGGGCGCCGGCTGCGGCGGGGGGCTTTTGGTGCTCTGCGCGCCGCGGCGGCGGCCCCGGCGAGACGCCACACGCCCTGCGGGCGGGCAGCGCGTCGCTCCCGCGGGGCGGGGGGCGGGGAGCAAGGCCCGGGGCGTGGACGCTCGGGGGCTGGGGGCGTGGGTGCAGTCGGACCTGCAAGCCAGAAGGACACCCCCCAAGAACACATGGGACCCTCCGCCGGCCAAAACACACGCACACACACACACACACATCCACACACACACATCCACACACACACACACACACACACATCCACACACCCACACACCCACGCACCCACGCACGCACGCACGCACGCACGCACGCACGCACGCACGCACGCACACGCACACACGCACACACGCACACACGCACACACGCACACACGCACACACGCACACACACACCACACACACACACAGAACGTCCTAGGGCAATTACCCTCCCCGAGGTGCACAGGAGCAGCCAACAAACACGAAGAGCGCCAGGGTGCCCTCCCCGAAGCGACCTCGACCTTCTACCTCGGTCCGGCTGCATACCGCGTCGCGCTGCCGCGTGGTCGGCCAGAGCTGGCGGAGCGGCCCGCCGAGCCGAAAGCAGCTCCTGACGGGGCACGCCTACACCGCTCCTGGCCGGGCTCTCCTCCTCCTCCTCCTCCTCCTCCTCCTCCTGCCTCCTCCTCCTCCTCCTCCTCCTCCTCCTCCTCCTCCTCCTCCTCCTCCTCCTCCTCCTCCTCCTCTGGGCCCAGGATCGGCGCATGCACCCGCTCCTCCTGGCTGGGGCAGGAGGGCACTTCGGGCGGGTGGCAGCTCGCCGTCGCTCGGGCGTCCGCTCCCCGTGCCTTGCTTCGACTCCGTGCGTGCTCTTCTTCTCCTGTTGCTCGCTGCTCTATAGGATGCTCCCTGATGGTCCTCGCCGAGGAAAAATTGAGGAATGGAAAAACTACCCTACCCTGGGTTACAAGTGCGTGGTCTGTAAACCTCCTGGGAACCCCCAAAGCCTAGAGCCGCCAGGGCGCGGCACACTACGCAGGGTCTACCCTGTCAGCCCACAGGATTTTCAGCGCACAGCGCCTCGCAAACCAGGGTAGGGGCGTTTTTTTATGCCCTTGAAAAAAGGCACACGTGCGAACGATTCCCAGGTAATGGGGGTGGCCTACATGGGGGGGGAGAACAGGGCCCCTTCAGGGCCCTTTTTCTTCCACCCCCCCTGTAGGCCGCGGCCCCCCTTCCCGCCCGCTCGAGCATGCGGCAGTCCTGGGCCCGTTGTCGGCCTGGCCATGGCCGGTGTAGGTGGACGGTCGGTTCCTGCGGCGTCGGCGCGCGCAAAGAACTTTGACACCGCGTCGATCGTTCAACTTTGAAGCAATCGCGGCCCCGATCGTTCAATGTTGCAGTCCGTCGGGTCGTTGCCGTGCCCCTCAGCGCTTCCACGTCGTTCTATCATACGGAGTTCAACCTTGAACACCTTCGCAGGCGTCGCTGGCGCGCCATCGCTGCATGAACCTACAGTGAAGGCCGGACCACAAGACACCCTCCACAAGAACCCCAACCCTGAGACCCCAGGACCCCCGTGGATTCTTGGCACGGGAACTTCACGCCTCCCGCGGCACAGCCATCGAAACCCACGAAACCCAGCACACCCTGGAGGCAAGCAGGGTGTTTCTTGGCGTGGGCCGCCCCTGGTAAGGCCTCACTCTCCGCTACCCCCAATGTTTGCAGGGCTACTATTACATTATGCTGTCATATCAATGTTGATGCGTTGTGGCTCTATTACAAAAAAATCCAACGCCACTTGGTGGTGAGTGTGTGTGTGTCTCCCCGAATAGCACGGGAAACCGTGGGTTGATTTCGCCTAGCAGCGTCGGTAAACAAGGCCCTACCAGCCGCCCCTGTACCGTCTGCTTGGTGCCCTCCGATATCGGGGCCCACGGCTCCACGGCACGCGCGCGCGCGGGCGCCCCGGCCGGCGCACGCGCGGAGCGCGCGAGGCGCGCCGCCGGCCCAGGGCAGGGCGCATGAAGAGGCCCTGGGCCCTTTCGAGCCGACGTGGGCGGAGCGGCAGATCGGCGGCGCGCGACGGGGGGGGGAGGAGGAGGAGGAGGAGGAGGAGGAGGAGGAGGAGGAGGAGGAGGAGGAGGAGGAGGAGGAGGAGGAGGAGGAGGAGGAGGAGGAGGAGGAGGAGGAGAAGGAGAACGAGGAGGAGGAGGAGGAGGAGGAGCAGGAGCAGGAGGAGGAGGAGGAGGCGGGCCTGCGCAGGAGGCTCGGGAGGGCCTGCCCGGCCTTCGGAGCGGAGGTCCCTCCGCGAGGCCTTCCCCGCCCCCGCATGGGGCGCTGCCCAGGAGGCCGAAAGGGGGGGGGGGGGTCCGAGGAGCCCCGCCGCCCTCTGAGGGAGGGCCTGCTCCTTCGCACCGCCCTCCCCTCGCTCGCCGCCGAAAGAAAACAGGGGACGGCCGGGCGAGGCGAGGCGAGGCCGCTCCGCGCGTGCGCCCGGCGCGCCTCCTCGGGAGCTCGGCGGCAGGGCCGCGGCCCCCGGCAGAGGTCGTCTGTGCAGCGTCTTCTCGGCCCGTGGGCTGGAGGATGGCGGGGACAGCCAGCGGCCACAACCACATCGAGGACATTACCCTGGGGGATGCCTTGCGCATGCCAAGGGCTGTCGGGACACAGGAACCAGCTCCGTGCTGCTTGTGGTCGATGTGCTGCCCCGGGACGGCCAACTCGACCACAACCGCCACCAGAATGCTCGTGTCGAGGTCTGAGGGTTCTCCCCCGAGGAGCCCTCCCGGAGAATCCACTTTGTTGTGCTTGTGGCTCTTTGTGTAGAGGTCTCCTAGATGGGGTCGGAGTAGATGGGGTCGGAGGATCGTGCCGCATCGGCGCTGCATCGGCGACGTCGGCGAGGCATCGGCGCTATCGGGGTGGAGAAAATCGGGCTCCACATGGAGCCGCATCGCCGATGCATCGCCGATGCGGCGCGATCCTCCGACCCCATCTACTCCGACCCCATCTTGGAGGTCTCAGGATGGAGGGTGGAATGTTCAGCAGGGACCGAGCGGCCCGGCATCTCTATAGGCCTACCACGAAATGTTCTTAGAACCCGAATATGCTCGAATAAACAAAATCGATGTTCTTAGAGCAAAAGCCCGATGTGTTGAAACAAGACAGCCCTGGCCAGAAGTGTTCTAATAACACTTCGTGCAGACCGCAAAAGGTTCGTAGAGCACTGCTTGGCAGGTCTATGGGCACGCCATGACACTTCGCCGCTGCTTGAGGAATGGGAGAAGAATCGTTTCCAGCTCAGGCAGGGGCCCTCTGGCGGGCACGACGCCCGGCCCGCCTGCAGCCGAGGTCCTCGGAGTGTGTAGAGGCCTCCTAGATGGGGTCGGAGTAGATGGGGTCGGAGGATCTCGCCGCATCGCCGATACATCGACGATGTATCGGCGATGCATCGGCGATGCATCGGCGATGTGCCGGCGATGCATCGACGACGTCAGCGATGCATCGGCGACGTCGGCGCGGGGAAACACGGGCTCCACATCGAGCCGCATCGCCGATGCATCGGCGATGCGGCGTGATCCTTCGACCCCATCTACTCCGACCCCATCTAGGAGGCCTAGAGTGTGCTCGCCATGGGCGCCCCGATCCGCACGCGAGCCTGCGCTCTTGAAGGCTGCAGGCCTGCGTGCTGGTCGGCGCACGCCGTCGGCGGCGCGCCGGGGGGGAACCATGGGAGAGGGCGGGCCTCCTCGGAGGGCTCGGAAGGCCTCCGGCCTCGTGAGAAGATTTCGGAGTCTTCCCCAAAGCGCACAGAACACCTCTGAGAAGGCGCGAGGGCTTCTGAGAAGTCCCGCCGCCTTCTGAGGAGGCCTTCTTCTTCTTCTCATGGAAGCATCGGGGAATCGCCTGGAGCAGGAAGGCCACAATCATAACGGGCACGGCACCGCATCTGATTCCACATTTGCGTTTGTTCCACCATTGCTGTGGCCCCCCTTCTGTCGTCGGGGCCCCGAACGAGCATCACAAAAACCAGAGTGACCAATATCGCCGTCATCACTCCCACTTGTCTCGCATTTGATGTTGGAGCTTTCCTGTACGACACCTGACTGCCCACCAGCGCCCTTCGAAGCGACGCTGGCGGTGTAATCAGGGCAGACACAGGATGCGTGCCATCGGTGATGCTGTGCGGAATAAATTTGTTTTCGTCGTCGGCGAGACGGAGGCAGTCCGCTCCTGCATGAGGCTATTCGGGGCAACCGAAAGGCTGATTGTCTGGCGTGCGCGAGGGAGGGAGAAGGCGAGGGCGGCCGCGCGGGGGGAGGAGGAGGGCGAGCGGGGTAACACACAGACACACACACACACGCACACACACAAACACACACACGCACACACACACTGAGCTAACTTACACACGTCCTGATCGGAGGAGGGCCAGTTGAGACAACGGCGGCTGTCCTTGTGGATACCATGATAATGGACGCTCGAGCAATTTTATCATTGAGTTAAAGATGTCCTTTAATGTGTAAAACATGTTCTAAACATGTTTCACACATGTTTTTGTTTATATTTAAAACATGTTTGAAACATCTCTTAGACATCTGGAAAATTGTTTGGCAGCATGCTTCCTCTCCATTCATCGACTTCCACAAGGCTGTCCCGTCTGGCACCGATTCGTGCAAAATCGGTCCCAAGACCCTCCTCGCGGGCCCATCCTGTTGCAAAAATTGTCCCGAGGCGCCTCCGGCCGTGGCCACGAGAAAAGCCCCCGGGAGGCCCAACAAAGCCGCGAAGAGCGCCAAGGAGGGTCGCCGCTGTCTCAACTTGTCCTCCTCTTCCTCCTCCTCCATATCCTCGTCCTCGTCCTCCTCCTCCTCCTCCTCCTCCTCCTTCTCCTCCTCCTCCTCCTCCTCCTCCTCTTCGTCCTCGTCCTCCTTCTCCACACCGTCAGAAGCCTCGAGCCTCGAACCCTCCGCGCCCCTGCAGAGGAACGAAGCGGCACCGATACCAGCACTGCCAGGACCTCTCCCGGAGTGCGTCCTGACGAAAACTTCGAGGAGAATCCAGCCGTGGCGACGAGGGCCTCCCACGACCCTCGTCAAACTGATCCTCAAACATGTCCTACGTGGCTGAACTGTTTGTGGGGAGATACTGGGCAGAGCAGCGATGGCTGCGAGGTACTTGTGTGCGCCGCCCCTCCAATGTCGGTCATCATCGAACTTCCGAGTCGTTCCCGGTCAGACCACCTTTGCCCTGGCCCCGACATTGGAGGGGCGTCTATCGACATTGAAGGGCGCACCGACATCGCAGGGGCGTGTTGGCCACTTCTGAGGTTAATTTTGACGAGGGTAGCAGGAGGCCCAGAGAGGCCCAAGCGAGGGAAGGGCACGAGAGGCGAAGACCAGACGGAGCGAGCCCAGACGCAGGCGGCGCACTCCGAGTGGCCCTGCTCCGTCCGCACTGGGCCGCCTCTCGGGAGAGAGGCGGAGCCCGGACGGAGGAGGCCCGGACGGAGACCAAGCGCCCCCCCGCATGGACGTATACTCCGTGTGGGCTTCGCCTCGCCCGAGAGGCGCGCCGCCGACCCGCCGCAGCAGGGCGCGGGATATAAATAAGGACGCGAGGGCCTCTGACGCCCGCCTCGGAGCTTCCCGAGCGGGGCGCACTTCCCACGAGGGCGGCCGAGAGGAGGGGCCGAGGAGGCGGGGAGGCAGAGGGGAAGCCTTGGGAAGGCTGCCCACCCCTGCTGCGCGCTCCTCCTCCTCCTCCTCCTCCTCCTCCTCCTCCTCCTCCTCCTCCTCCTCCTCCTCGGTTGACTGTCCCCAGACCATCTCTTCAGCTAGTGTTGGATTCTCCTCCTGTAGAGGGGCATGCCCGACTGAAGCCCTGGTGCCAGCCCGCGGGCGCCTCGTGGGCACCTGGCACGGGTTCCCCGGGGGCCGTGGGCGACCCGAGGAGGAGGGGGAGGAGGAGGAGGAGGAGGAGGAGGAGGGGGAGGAGGAGGAGAGGAGGAGGAGGGAGGAGGAGGGGGAGGGAGGAGGGAGGAGGAGGGAGGAGGAGGAGGAGGAGGCCAAGGGGAACCCTTGGGAAGGCTGCCCATCCCTACTGCGCGGGTTGATTGCCGCGGCCGTCTGGGGGTTCAGGCGGGGCCTCCAGATCTCCGGGGGTGGGTGGGCGCGGCGGCCCGGGCCGCGGCGGCGGCGAGGTGCCCCTGCCCCCCGCTCCCCCTCACGAGCGGCGACCGTCTCCGTATCCGCGCCCTCGAATCGGGCGATCCTCCCTCCTCCCTCCTCCTCCTCCTCCTCCTCCTCCTCCTCCTCCTCCTCCTCCTCCTCCTCCTCCTCCTCCTCCTCCTCCTCGCGCGGCCACCGTGGTCGTGCGGCGGCGCCGCCGCCGGCGCAGCCTCCGGGGCCGCCGCACCTCTGGCCGCGGCGTGGCCCCCTCTGGCCAACGGCCGAAGACCGTCCACCCCTGCCGGTCGTCGTCGTCGTCGTCGTCGTCGTCGTCGTCGTCGTCGTCGTCGTCGTCGTCGTCGTCGACGCCGTCGCTGTCGTCGTGGCCGCCGCCGCCGCCGCCACTGTCGTCGTCGTCGTCGTCGTCGTCGTCGTCGTCGTCGTCGTCGACCTCGTCGTCGTCGTCGTCGTCGTCGTCGCCGTCGTCGGGTCCTGAAGTTCTTCGCCATCAGAGATCGACTCAGGAGGAAGACCTGGTCCTGGGGGAAGGCCCCAGGGTCCAGGACACGTTGCCCTCAGGGCAGGCTCCCCCCATGCTACGTATAAAGAGGTCAAGGAACATGTGGTCGACGGTGGAAGTCTTCGGATCCTCCTCACCGTCCTCCTCCTTTTCGGACATTCCTCCCTCTCCCCGTCCTCTTCCTCGTCCCCCGTCCCCTCCCCGTCCTCCGTTACGTTTCGGACCGCGAGAGCCAGATGGTGCGAGACGGTCAGGTGCCAGTCAAAGCAAGCGGCGGGGTGCACTGGAGGCGAGTCGAGGCTCCCAGGCACCTGGGGTCCCCATTGGTTCACCGTATCTGGTGCACCTGGCGGGGCTGGAGCATGTGGCACAGTTGGCGCACGTGGAGCATGTGCAGCACCTGGCACGCTTGGGCCTCAAGGGTGCTTGGTGCACACTTGAAACCGTGGCGCGCTTGGCATGTGTGGTGTTCCTAGGCGATCTGCTGACACTCGGGTGTTACTTATGTGTTGGGAGGGCGGGTGGGAGTGAGCTAGGCGACCTGCTAGCTAGGAGGGTAGATTGACCCCTCCCCCTACCCCTTATCCACGGTCTGGACGGGGGGGGTCCCGAGAGTGCCCAAAAGACAAACAATTATTCACTGCGTGGTGCTCTCTTTATGTGCATCTATTTGCATGGACCTGTCTACCGTGAGCGTCTAGGTGCAAGGGGTTTCGAATATGAACGGGCTTGAGGTATACACGAGTTGAGTGTAAGTGTCAGTTGGTCTAGGTATGAGTCTGAATACAAGTGGACCTGAGAATGCGTAAGTCAGAGTCTGCGTGAGTCAGAGTGAGAGTATAGTGAGTTTGAGTGCGAGTAGGTTTGGGTGTGAGTGGGTCTGAGTATGAGTATAATGGATACGAAAATGAATATGAATGGGTCTGGGTACGAGTGGGCCTGACAATGAGTGAATATGAGGGTGGGTTGGTTTGAGTGTGAGTGATTATGAGTGTAGGTAAGTCTGAATTTGAGTGAGTCTGAATCTGAATATGATGAGTCTGCGTCTGAGTCTGAGGGAATCTGAGTACGAGTGAGTTTGACTAGGAGTGAGTCTTAGGGTGGGTGGGCCTAAGTGTGAGTGAGTCTGAGTGTGAATGAATATGAGCGTGAGTGAGTCTGAGTATGGGTATGATGATTACGAGTCTAAGTATGAGTGGGTCTGAGCCCGAGTGAGTTTGAGCAGAAATGCGTCTGAGACATCCTCTCAAGCTGGGCCAACCTGCCGTAATATCACCCGCTTGTTTTGTTATGTTTGCTTGTCTCCTCCCAGATATGAGCTGATACTTCCTTGTGGGTCATCACGAAAAAAACAATGTGACTCCTCACAGAACAAAGTTTGGCGGAGCCCAAAAATACCGATACCGCTACTCCCCCGACCTCTCCCGGGACGCGTTCTGACCAGGATCTCGAGGCGAATCCAGCAGTGGCGACGAGGGCCTCCAGGGAACCCCCAAAAATCGAACACAATGGAAGGGTAGCGGTATGGGTCCTGTTCCCAAGCCTCCGACGTCGCGATTCTTCCTTGACGTCGACCCCCAGAGGTCCGGACCCCTTCCCCCGGACCCGCTTCTCCTCCTGCATTCTCTTGACGGTGCCGAGGCCCGGGTAAGGGCCCCCCGGGGGCCGAAGATAGCGAAAAGCCGCTCGTCGTGACTTGTTCACAGGGCCAAACAAATTCCAGCGGCCACCAGAGTTTTCTGGCGGGGGGAGTAGGGAGGAGGGACGGGAGGAGCAGAAAGGAGGAGCAGCAGGGGAGGAGGAGGAGGAGGAGGAGGAGGAGGAGGAGGAGGAGGAGGAGGAGGAGGAGGAGGAGGAGGAAGAGGAGGAGGAAGAGAGGAGGAGGAGGAGGAGGAGGAGGAGGAGGAGGAGGGGGTCTGGGTTCCTCCTCTGGATGCCATGCCCGTGCGGCGGCGGCGGCGGCGGCGGCGGCGGCCGCAGCGGAGGCCCCCGCGCGCTCGCCTCTGGCCGCCGCGGGGGGCCCCGCCGCCGCCGGCGAGGGCGAGGCGGAGCTCGCCGAGGGCGCAGCGCCCGCGGGCCGCTCGTCCTCGGGCGGGCGCGGCGGGGCGCTCGTCTGCGGGGGCGCACAGGGGCACTTTTTTGTTACCTGCGCGAGAGGGTCGCCCCGTGGCCAAGGAAGGGAGAGGAGAGCAGCAGGGGAGGGGAGGAGAAGAAGAGGAGAAGAGAGGAAGAGGAGAAGAGGAGAAGAAGAGAAGAAGAGGAGAAGCAGAGGCACACGAAGCCTGCATGTCCTCCTTGGAGGCGCGCGTCCGACCCGAACACATGTAGCACTGCCCATCCGAAGGGGCCTGAGAACACACAAAGAAATACACACCAATGAAAGGATTCCCCATATTTCCCCAGATTTTCTGGATTTTCGTCTTCCCCCCCACACTGCCCATATTTTCCCACATTTTCCTGGGGGTCGACGATTAATTGTGTCTGTGTGTGTTTTTCCCCTCCTGACCATCTTGCAGCAGGTCGTTGCCCGAGCGGCGTGGCCAGACAGCGCCCGCCACGAGGCTCGTGCTACACGATTTCTCGGCGCGCGCGCCGCCTCTGGGGGGACGATGCACACATTCAGTCAAAAACCCAAATAAGGACGCGCGGTAAGGACGCAAGACCCTTGGAAGCCGAAGTTGGGATTGTTGGGGGCGGCGGGCGACGAAAACCTCAGGGACGCAAGAGCAGGGAAGAGCAAGGACGCAAGGGTACCCTGAGCAAAGTCGCGCGTCCTTATCAGGGTTTTTCCCAACCATCCTGTTGTGTTGGGTCCTCGTTTTGAAGAGACGGTGCCCCGCGTTCCTCTCCTTCCTCCTCCTCCCCCTCCTCCCTCCTCCCCCTCCTTGCCTCTGCTCTCGGCACACCTCTCACACGTTTCGTAGCCCCATAGGGAACTCCACCGAAGGCCCCAGTGGGGGTGTCCACATGCGGTTCCCCCACCCAGGGCAGCGTTTCGTAGCCCCAGAGGGAGCTCCACCGAAGGCCCCAGTGGGGGTGTCCACATGCGGTTCCCCCACCCAGGGCAGCGTTTCGTAGCCCCATAGGGAGCTCCACCGAAGGCCCCAGTGGGGGTGTCCACATGCGGTTCCCCCACCCAGGGCAGCGTTTCGTGGCCCCATAGGGAGCTCCACCGAAGGCCCCAGTGGGGGTGTCCACATGCGGTTCCCCCACCCAGGGCAGCGTTTCGTAGCCCCATAGGGAGCTCCACCGAAGGCCCCAGTGGGGGTGTCCACATGCGGTTCCCCCACCCAGGGCAGCGTTTCGTAGCCCCCATAGGGAGCTCCACCGAAGGCCCAGTGGGGGTGTCACATGCGGTTCCCCCACCCAGGGCAGCGTTTCGTAGCCCCATAGGGAGCTCCACCGAAGGCCCCAGTGGGGGTGTCCACATGCGGTTCCCCCACCCAGGGCAGCGTTTCGTAGCCCCATAGGGAGCTCCACCGAAGGCCCCAGTGGGGGTGTCCACATGCGGTTCCCCCACCCAGGGCAGCGTTTCGTAGCCCCATAGGGAGCTCCACCGAAGGCCCCAGTGGGGGTGTCCACATGCGGTTCCCCCACCCAGGGCAGCGTTTCGTGGCCCCATAGGGAGCTCCACCGAAGGCCCCAGTGGGGGTGTCCGCATGCGGTTCCCCCACCCAGGGCAGCGTTTCGTGGCCCCATAGGGAGCTCCACCGAAGGCCCCAGTGGG
The DNA here is from genome assembly GCA_963575745.1 of Prorocentrum cordatum. NCBI lineage: Eukaryota > Dinophyceae > Prorocentrales > Prorocentraceae > Prorocentrum > Prorocentrum cordatum. Next base: position 781,643 of record CAUYUJ010019182.1, on the reverse strand, counting down.
GGTGTTCGCATGCGGTTCCCCCACCCAGGGCAGCGTTTCGTGGCCCCATAGGGAGCTCCACCGAAGGCCCCAGTGGGGGTGTCCACATGCGGTTCCCCCACCCAGGGCAGCGTTTCGTAGCCCCATAGGGAGCTCCACCGAAGGCCCCAGTGGGGGTGTCCACATGCGGTTCCCCCACCCAGGGCAGCGTTTCGTAGCCCCAGAGGGAGCTCCACCGAAGGCCCCAGTGGGGGTGTCCACATGCGGTTCCCCCACCCAGGGCAGCGTTTCGTAGCCCCATAGGGAGCTCCACCGTAGGCCCCAGTGGGGCTGCCCTCATGCGGTTCCCCCACCCAGGGCAGCGTTTCGCAGCCCCAGAGGGAGCTCCACCGTAGGCCCCAGTGGGGGTGCCCGCATGCGGTTCCCCCACCCAGGGCAGCGTTTCGTGGCCCCACAGGGAGCTCCACCGAAGGCCCCAGTGGGGCTGCCTGCATGCGGTTCCCCCACCCAGGGCAGCGTTTCGTAGCCCCATAGGGAGCTCCACCGAAGGCCCCAGTGGGGGTGTTCGCATGCGTCTCCACTACCCAGAGGTAGCGCCGCCGAAAACGATATTCACACTTGCGGTATTCACAGTTGCATATGGTTGGGTCCTTCGCCAGGCTAATTGACTGTACACGTCGTTCATTTCTAATCGTGCTCCTTTCTAATCGTGCTCGCTTCTGTTTGTTCCTGGCCCCCTCGTGGCCGGGAAGAGGCCCCCGGATAGAAGAATTCGAAGTGAAAGGCTCTTGGCCCACCCAAGAAATTAAATACGTTTCGGAGAATCAGACATGAGCAGTGTGCAGTGTCAGCTTGTTGGGGTGGCGCCGGTCTGCGGCCGCCCGCTCCCCCAGAAGCCCCGCGCCCGGGCGAGGCTCGAGGCGGCCAGTGCGCCTGCGCTCCCGCGGCAGGAGCGAAGACGCAGCCAGGATTAAGTCGGGCGTGTCCCCCTACAGGGGGATTTTGGATGAAGAATATAAATACTCCAAAAATATTCCAAAATTGTCAAGAAATGCTCAAAAAATGGTCCCCAGACTATTGTTTGACCATTTTTGAAAGTCCCCCCATTAGAGGGACCCTCCCGACTTAAAGCCAGGACGAGGAGGAATTCGGGTGAGGCTGACTCGAGGACCTCTGAGACCCGGCAGCTCTGGAGGACATTTCGGGCGCCGCCGCCTTCTCAGTGCGTCCTGGATCGCTTTGAGAGTGCTCCGGAACGCTCTCGGACGGATTTTATCCTCGTCCTAGCCCCGTCCGACGAGTTCGCGACCAGTTTGTCACCCTTCTCCATGCTCAGCTGAGCCGCAAAAAAACAGGTAGGTGTGTGTGTGTGTACAGATCGGAGGTGATAGGCTTCATACCCACTGCCCAGGCACGGTGGCGGGATGGGCCGAAGGCAATTCCATGTACACATATGTATACATATACTGATGTAGCGGAGGCAAAGGGGGTCAGATCGCAGTGAAACGGAAGGCCCCACATCGAGAATTCGGTTTCGCTCTCGTGTTCGTGCCGTGTGTGCGGGCGAGGCGAAGCTGCGTGGGCGGGCGAGAGGGAGGAGCCCTCCTCTGGCCCGGGCACTGGCGGGGCACAAGTCCGCCCGCCCATGTGGGCGGGCTGGTGCCAAGAGGGGTCCCGCCGCGGTGTCCCGGTGGTGTCCCGGCGGGGTCCCGTAGTGTTCCGCGGTGGCCCCGTGGTGTCCCGTGGTGCGGTGTCGTGTGGTGTCCCGTGGTGTCCCATGAGGTCGGTAGCGAGGTCGATAGTGGGACCGATCATGAGATCGATCGTGAGATCGATCGTGAGATCGATCGTGGGATAAATCATGAGATTAATCGTGCGATCGATCGTGAGATCGATCGTGAGATCGATGGTGAGACCGACCATGAGATCGATCGTGAGATCGATGGTGAGATCAAGTGTGAGGTCGATGGTGAGAAGGATCGTGAGACCGATTGTGAGATAGCTAGAAAGAACGATTGCGCGATGGATAGTGAGATCGGTTCGAATGATACACATTGTGATATCAATCATGAGATCGATAGTGAGATCGATGGAGTGAGACGTTGGTTCCTCCTCCCCCAAATCATCTTATCGCTCGAAGGGTGGTCGTATAGGTAGGTACGTACGCGTGCATGTTTGTATGTATGTATGTATGCATGTGTATATATGCGTCAACGCATACATGTATCTGAGTATGTATGTATGTACGTATGAATGCATGTGTGCATGGATGCATGCATGCATGCATGCTTGCATGTGTATAGGTGTATCTGTATGCCAACCTGTCTGCATGCATGTACGTGTTTGTCGTGTGAATGTGTACATGCATGTGTATGTATGTATAAGTGTGCCTGCGTGTATGTGTGTATGTATGTCTGTCTGGATGGATGCATGTATGTATGTGCGTATGTGCGTTTGTACATGTGTCAGAATGAGGGGGCCGAACGGTCATTCCCTGTCCCTGGGTGCGTGGCTGAAGTGGAATCCCGCGGTGCGGGATATCGTTGTTGTTGTTGTGATTGCTGTTGTTGTTGTTGTTGTTGTTGGTTGTTGTTGTTGTTTATTTGTTGTTGTTGTTGCTGTTGTTGTTGTTGTTGTTGTGGTTGTGGTTGTGGTTGTGGTTGTTGTTGTTGTTGTTGTTGTTGTTGTTGTTGTTGTTGTTGTTGTTGTTGAACATTATTACTTCTAAAGAATAATTATTGTTGGGACCCCTGGTACACGACCCCCCTCCAAAACCTAGGCCGCAGCTACATTTTCATCATTTTTTCGCGAAAGCTTCAGAAAAGTGGATTAGTACCGGATCCGGTTGTTTTGTTCCCCCCCGTTTTCCCTTGCAAAAAACACTATAAAATGAAATTTCTTGTTCAAATGTAATCCAATTTCAAGAATCCCTTGCAAAAAATAAGCTAAAGTGGACATTCGCGCGTGCAAGACGAAATCCTTCCAAAACCTTAGGTTTCGGAGCGATTTCAACATAAAAACATCAAAAACCCAATGGTTTTTTAAATAAAAAATTGTCAAAATCTCATCCCGCGCGCTCTTGCGGATTCGTAGGAAACCCAACACTTTTTAAACATTTCTGTCAAACGGGCTTTTGCGAGCAACTTTTTCGAACTTCTGCGACAACGGTTGCGCACCTGCCAGGGCCATCATCCCTGTCAAATAATACCATGCGGGACACATTCGTTTTTTCTTCGCGCGCGCACGCCGAAATCTACAAAAACCATTGGGTTTTTAAGAATTTTACCACCGCGCATCATAAAATCACACGAATCGCACCGTAGGTCCTCGAAAAACACCTGCACGACTTTTCAAAATTTCCACCCGCGCGCGCTGTCCGAATCCTAAAAAAACCAATGGTTTTCCAACATTTATGTTACATGAGCTCGCGCGAGCTACTTTCGCACGCTCTTGCAACGGGGTTCGCGCGCCTGCCAGGGGCCAGAATCCCTTGCGGTTGCGCCATAGGTTGCGCCCTCGGCCGCCGAGAATAAAACGCCCTCCTATTGGTTGCGCCATAGGTTGCGCCCTCGGCCGCCGAGAATAAAACGCTCCCTACTGGTTGCGCCATACGTTGCCCCAGGAGGCCTTCAAGAGGCCTCAAGAGCCCGCCGTGAGGACCCAATAAGCTCCCAAGAGGCCCCAAGATGCTTCCAAGAAGCCCCCCAAAGCTCAAGAGGACCCCAAGCGGCTTCAGGAGGCTTCCCCCCTACCCCAAGAGGACCCCAAGCGGCCCCAGGAAGCCTCCGACTGATCACTGTCACATCCGTAGCCATCTCGGATCAAGGTATCGCCTGTGTTCTTGGCTGGGTCATGGCTTTGTCGGCGAAAGCCCTTGACGACCAGTATGGCCCAGAGCTGTCGCGGCCTCCCTTGGCTGACTGCGGCAGCCCGTATTATTTGCATCAGGCGCTCGTTGCAAAGGGTATCCAGGTCAGTCACCAGGCGTGCAAGCTTTGGTGGTGCAAGTATCGGGTTGTGCCTGGCACGGTCAGTATTTCTAGCGCCACGGAGCTGGAGGAGCATCACGGCTCTGCCATCCGCCACCTGGGCATCGAGTATAATACAGCTTTTAAATTATGCGGGGCGCTCCGACAGTTGGATCCACCACTGTATGTGTCAAATAAGGTCGCAACGACGTGGTTACTGCAGTATTCTTCCAAAGAGACGCTTGTCAAAGTGCAGAACGCTGGCCATCTGGAGACCTGGTATGGAGAACGTATTCGCACAGACATGCCCGAGGGGACTACTGACGGGGCCGTCTTGAAACAGTGGCTCCTGGGACATTTATCTGTATCTGCTGACGCCAGGGTATGTCAGAAGTGGCTCAGCACGGACTGGGGCGCCAAGGGAGCATTGAATACTGCCCAAGCTGTGGAGGAATGCATAGGCCAGCGTCTTCGACTCAATCAGTATCGGGAGAGCTTTGCCGACGAGGCCGCCGCGGAGGTCCTCTCGCAGATGCTCTCGGAGAGCGACCCTCCCGTCGCTGTCAGCGGTATGGTTTTGAGGCAATGGTACGTGAAGTATCACCCTGACTCCGGACCTTTGCAGTATGACACGGCTGACAAGCTCGACGCGGCACTTGGTGACCACATGCGCGCGGTATATCCAGGGCTGAAGTACCACACCTTGCATACCGTGTTGCGTATGCGACGGAAAGCTGTCTTGGTGTCCCGAGGAGTGTTGAGACAGTGGTGCGATGCGTATGCGCCGGTGAGCTCTTCAGTGCAGGCGGCGGCCTCATCCGCCCAGGCCGTCACCAAGCGTGTTTTGAAGCGCCCGGCGGCACAGGTCGCAGGCGGTGTATTGAAACGGCCAGCCGCCGCCGGATCTGCCCGCGTGGCAAAACGGCCTGCCGCGGTCGACTGGGAGCAGCCCGTATCCACGCAGCAGGCCACGGCAGCTTCTTCCTCCACAGATGTGGTTCGTATGACGCTGATGACGGTGGAGGCTCTAGAGGCGGCATGCGGCAAGCGGTATCGAGAGGAGGTCTCCGACCTGGGCCTTGGCCTCGACTACCGGTATATGCAGGTGCGTCTGAAGGCCTGGGGGTATGAGACGGGTCAGCATGTCTGTCGAGAGTGGCTTGGCAGGTATCGCCTCGGAGACGGTGCCAAACACGGCAATTCCGCCGTCTACGCGCTGTCGCGCAGGGACCTCCAGTACTGGTATCACGTAGAAGGCTTGAGGGGGCGAGCGCTGGTGGACAAGTACCGCGCGGAGACCGGGGTATTTGCCCATTGCGCTAACCTTCAGACGTGGCTGAAGGCGCCCTCTCAGCAGCTGGCACTACTGGAGAATGCTGAGGACATACATCGCCACGTATGCGGGGAGTTTGTCCTGGAGCAGCTGCAGAAGGGCGTCTCGGCCGAGGAGGTGAAAAAGCAGTTACTGGCGCAGTATCTCGTTGATTGCAGGACGACGCAGCGGCTCATAGCGTATCGTCGCTATCGCGAGCAGCGTGGCGAATACTGGACCAGCGACCACCTGGAGCAGCACGAGTGGGAGTTCTTGTATTCCTTCGTCTCTCTGGATAGCAAGCTCGGGCACACCTGGGGGGTTGCTCCCTCTCTGCGCGCCCGGGCCAGATCTGCTCTGGAGACTGTGCGTATATCCTTATGTGAGCGCTTGGGCGTGGCGGAAGAGTTGGTGCCTTTGCACAATCTTGCGGTATTTTTTGGAGAACACGAACGGCATGCCAGGTTGGCTCTCGAGTATCCGGATGCTTTCGTATACAAGGATGTGCTGCCAGGCCCTGTGTTGGAGGCCTACGAGAAGACCTTCCAGGGCCAGGTGCTGCCCAGGACTGCGCACGCGTGTATCTCCGACAAAGAGCACGGCTGGTATGCGAGAGCTTGCAGCGTGGCGACAGCTGACCGTTGCATAGTATTCCCGAAAATGGCGGCGGACGCTTGTCTTGTTGCTGCGTATGCCATGTTGAAGTGCCAGGAGGTATTTCAGCGACAGTCTTGGTCCATGTCATTACTCACCAGTATCCAGGCCACCTACCAGAAGCAGTATAATTTGACGGACTTTGCGTTCTGGGTGTGCTACGGGAGTTGGTCCGCTTGCGAGGCCTGCGGCTCGTTCTTCTTTAATGACGAGTATTTCTCGAATCGTGTATATCAGGACCGCAGCACGTCGGAGCAACCAGACATGCTGGCGGCGTATCGTCGGCAAGTACCGCACGACCCGGTGGTGCACGCCTGTGGCCAAGTTGGTATATCTTCGAGATGGTGGTATAAGCCAGGCATGTATACGCCTGTCGTTGCCACATGCCCTTGCTGTTCTGGCAAAGAGACCCCTCTCGAGAAGTTCAACCGGCGTATGCAGAACCACGGCAAGGCCCTCAAGGTAGCAAAGACGTCGGAGCTGTATAGGATCCCCTTGGCCACGAAGTCGGGCTACGAGGCAAAGGAGTGTATCAGCTGGCCTCGGTATTCCTTTGGGCAGTTTTCGCTGGACCACACCACTGGACCCTGTATGCACGAGATGACCGTGGACGAATGTCGTGCTCTGAGCATCGTCGTATTGAAGACCTCCGTGCAGCAGGAGCGGTATGGCGCCGCGCACCAGTTCAACTGGAAGAAGGTGGGGCTCTCGCGCGCGTATTTCAAGAAGGACCTGGTCTGCGAAGCGAGTCTGCCTACGGACCGGTGCAAGGCTGCGTATCACTTCTTGAGGGAGCACAGCAAGTATTACCGCGTCTTCCTGACGGAACAGAGGATCCGCGCGGGCAGGGGCTCCCACCACGACGACGACGACGACGACGACGACGACGACGACGACGACGACGACGACGACGACGACGAACGACGAAGACGACGACGACGACGACGACGACGAGAACGACGGCGACGACGACGGCGACGATGACGACGACGACGACGACGACGACGACGACGACGACGACGACGACGAACGATGACGACGAGATCGACGGCGACGTAGACGATCACGAGGTTGACCAACCAAAAAAAAAAGAAAAAAAAAAACAACAACAATAAAATAGCTTTCTGACGTCCCAGAGGATCCGTATCGAGAACCGCAGCTCCTTGAACCTGTCCTCCTACGACCTCTTTGTGGTCATGAAAGGTATCGAGTGTGCCATGTATCCCGTCTTGTACCCGACCACGGACTTCACAGATACGGGTATAATGGAGCACTACTATGCCGAGACCCAGGACAGCACGAACCGTGTGGTATCCATCGGCCTGTCTTGGACTCGGAAGGTGCTGTCCAGTGCCCGCGTATATGGCGAGCAGCGGGACCTGCCGTTCTTCCTGTACGAGAAGCACTTGGCGAACAAGTATTTCAATGCACAAGTCCGTGCCAAGAGCCTCGGCGTCACTGGGGATGTCGTGTCTCGGGACTCGCAGGCGTCTACGGGGTATTGGGAGATTGTGCAAGACTCCCTCGCTGATCTTGTGCGTATCATGCTCGTGCGCTGCTACGACGAGAAGAATTATGAGGCCCTGTATCAACACTGCCGGAATCTTCGGGGACAGGTCTGGCTGTGCGCGTTTCCGAACTTGTTCATCACCATCGCGCCCGCGGAGTGGAAGTTCCCGAGGCCGTATTTCATGGAGCCGTACCTTCGCTGTATTTTTGCTGGTGCGTATATGATGTCACTTCATATGTACTACCTGGTTCGCTGTATCTGGCTGTTCCTGGCGAACCGCTGGGGCCACAAGTACTTCATCGTTTACGAGTGGTGTATGAAGACCGAGTACCAAGGCCGTGGCACCCCGCACTGGCACATCTGCGCGTGGGTTGTATGCTTTGGGCTGTTGCAGTATCTCCAGGGGCGCACCGGGACGGCTGTCGTGTCGGCATTCGTCAAGTTCCTCTCGCTTGTATTCTGCGCCGAGATAGATGTTCAGATAGGCAACGGCCGGCTCAACTACATTTCAGGGTATGTCGCGAAGGACCACGATGCCGTCGACGTCGGGCTCGGCGAGTATGTGCAGAAGAATGCGAACAGCTCCTGGCTGACCGCGTATCGCTTGCTCAGCAAGAGCAGCCCGTGCCTGCCGGAAGTGGCCATCCGTTTGGCGCAATTGTCGGAGTTTGAGCGGTCCTACTCTCATGTATTGCTGTATCCACCGCAGCCGGCAGCCATGGTGAATTACGACGGGCGGCAGGGTAACTTTTCCTCGAGGATGTATGGCTTTTACCTTCAGGAGAAGAGGGAGCAGCTGGTCGCAGGGGTTCCCGTATCGGACAGTTTCTTGGTATGGCACCGTGGCAGGGAGTATGATTCCTGCAACCACTGCGTGCATTTCCGTGGCGGCCGACATAATCAAAGGTATGAACCTACGCAAGTGGTCGCCTGCAGGTATTGGTACGAGCTGACGGACGGGTACTGGGGCCAGCATTCACTGACTATGCTGCCACATGTATACGCTTCACAATTACTCCCTCGGACGTTCAAACACCTGGACAGTATGAAGAATTTCGTGGGCATGATCGAGTATCTCATGTCCTGGAATTGGTCCGGCACTGTTGGTATCGTGGAGACGTCGTGTGATCTCAAATTCCACACTCAAGCGCTGCCGATGCGAGTGGGCGATGATGGCCAGATACTCACATTCGGCTCTGAGTATACTGCAGGAGAGCCCGTATTTGCCAATGACAGGGCAGCATTCGAGTATCTGCTCTCGCTGGCCCGACGCGATCTGCAATTTCGCGGTATGCGCGATGAGCGTGTCGGCTGCTTTGAGCAGAAGCAACACGCGAATTTTCTGCTGTATCAGCGTGTTGCTCGATGCAATAACGCGCCAGAGTATGAGTGCCTTCGGCAGGAGTGGGATACCTTGAACAGGCCGAAGTATCAGCAGCGCACGTGGAGCCCAGAGCAGGCTGATGCCATCGAGCGGGTCAAGAAGGCTGTATCGCTGGAGGACGAGGAGGAGAAGCAGAACAGCAAGCGTTTCTTGTATATCTCTGGACCGCCCGGCAGTGGGAAGACGGCAGTATTGTTGGAGCTGGCCATTTGGGCATGTGAGTCTCTTCAGGTTTTGATCGTGTGCCCCACCGGGTATCTCGTGCACCAGTACAAGTCCAAGCTGCCCGACAGACCTGGTATCGAGAATATCCGAGTGGACACGATACAAGGAGTCTTGAAGTATAAGAGGGCCGGCAAGGACGGCAAGGTCCGCTGGGCCCCACCCTCGGCTTTGAGAAGTATTGATTTGATTCTTTGCGATGAAGGGAGCCAGTATGAAGACCAGGAATGGATGCGGTTTTTCGCCTCGGTGCGGGAGCAGCCGCACAAACCCTTCACTGCTATCGTGGCCGATTTTAAGCAGTTGCAGCCAGTATTGAGCGGGGGCCAGTGCGAGCACTTCTGCAACCAAATGGACAAGGTCGACTTGAAGACCGTGTATCGCACCGCTGACAAGCAGCACTTGGTTTTCCTGAATCGTATACGTGAGGCTCAGCCAGATCGAGCGGTTTTGACTGAGTATTTTGGAGACCGCCACTGGCATCATGAGTGCTTGGAGGCCTGTGTTGAGCGCGGTATGGCGTTGGCGGCGGAGAAAGGGCATCCGTTTTCTTGGCTCACGTGTACGAACGCGGGCTCGGCGGAGGTATGCAGAGCGGCGCTGGCATTACTCGGCATTAGTGAGGCCGATCTGAAAAAGGGTGGGTATTGCGACCCGACCACGAAGTCCGACTTACGCATTCTGGCCAGACCTGGTATCGTCATTCGCCTGAGTCGGAACTTTGACAAACAGCGGGGCTTTGTGAATGGGGCGTTGGCCACGGTATGCGAGTCGCTTCGTGGACACTCAGTGTTTACAGCCAGGCTGGTGGGTACGGGCAACATGGTATTGGTGCACCCCATCGAGGAGAACGGAGAGGTATTCCTGCCTTGCTGCTACGGGTATGCGACCACGGTGCGTCGAGCGCAGGGCGCGGATCTCTTTCACGGCTGTGTATATTTCGAGCAGAAGAAGAGAGTGGCTACGAGAGGGTATGGCTACGTTGCCTGCAGTCGCTTCAAGTCTCGCGAGGGCTGCCATGTATTCGGCAAGCTCCGCCGCAGTGACTTCCTGCCGGCTGGGCCCGAGCAGGAGGGCGAGATTGTGGAGCGCGGGTATGACTCTGTATCGTCATCTGACGACGAGGGGAAAGGCATGGAGTATGCTCTTGCAGATCAAGGTGAGTATGACGCGGACCCTGTTGTATCCATGGACATGGGCAACAACCTCGTGGACCTCCTCGCGAGCACAGAGGATCCGGCAGATGTATCCAAGACTGAGTGCAAGCGTACCCTTGCAGACTTTGCTGCAGGTGCCAGTGCGGAGGCTGGCGATGCTCCAGTGTATGAGGAGATGGGCGTATGCAGTGAGCTTCCAGTGAGGGAAGAAGTGTGGGGCGAGAACGGCGAGCTGCTGGTATACGGCGGCACGGCGACGCCGGAGTGATCAATGTCGTATGGAGCTGGACGCCGACCAAAAAAATCAGGGCCCGCATGTATCATCTGCATCGAGCATCGTGGCGGCAACAACTTGCCCCAAAAATGTGACCACACGGTGTCTCTGTATCATGTCTGCCATACGCATCATGTGTAATACTGTATGAGTATCATGTGCAATGAGTAGTATTCTCAACAATTGCATGTGAGTCAGAATCTGCGCCCACAAATGTGACCCAATGTTGTTCCCATGTCTAGGATATCATTTGAAACATGTATGATTGCAACCACTCCATAGCATATGAGCTAAAATTTGCCCCAAAAATGTGACCAACTTTTGGTTTTGTGTCTGTCCACATCTGCAACATGCATATACGTAGCGACCGGCATGTGAGGCAAAATTTGTACCCAACTGTGTGTGAGGCAGGAGTTGCCCCAAAAATGTGATGGTCGAACATTGCACCTTCTGGTGTGTTGGTGTATGCTCCGACGTCCCGGGTGGCATAGCGGGCTGCCGCCGAAAAAAATGTGACCTACTCTTGTGTGTACGTGTTTCATGTCTACTTCTTGTGCAAGATGTATTATATATAATGTGACCTACTCTTGTGTGTACGTGTTTCATGTCTACTTCTTGTGCAAGATGTATTATATATAATAATATGTGTCCCAAAATCTGAGCCAAAACTGTGACCAATTGTTGTGCGTCTTCCATGTCTGTCCTACGCCTCATGTGCCATACGTATCCTCTACTACAACCTCAGCCTGCCTCAGCGTCAGCCCCAGCCTGCCTCAGCCTCAGCCTCACCCTGCTTCAGCCTCAGCCTGCCTCAGCCTCAGCCAGCCTATGCCTCAGCCTCAGCCTCAGCCTCAGCCCAAAATTTGCCCCAAAAATGTGACCAACTTTGGTCTCTGTGTCATGTCTATAATCACAAGTATCATGTACAACAGCAGTGTGACTGTGAGGCAACACTTGCCCCAAAAAATGTGACCAACTTTTGTTTTCTGTCCCTCATACGTATCATGTGCAACGTGTATCCTGCGTAAGAAGCAGTGTGGCTGTGAGGCAAAATCCCCAAAATTGATCAACTTCTGTGTCTCATGTTTCCCATACGTATCTTGGGCAATATGCATATCCACCGCATGTGAAGCACAATTTGCATCAAAAATGTGACCAACTTCTCTGTCTCATGGTCAACATACATATCATTTGCAATATGTGTGTAACCATAGTATGTGAGCCATTGCCCAAAACATGTGAGCAACTTTTGTTTGTCTGGTATACGCCTCTGCGACATGTGTTACACGGGTCTGCATACGTATCATGGGCACTGTGTATGAGACCTACCATCTAGATTTTTGGTCTCCAGAGAAAAACAAATAGGATATCAATGAGTTCTCGGGGTACCAAAAACTGTGATATCAGTATGCCTGGCTTTGTCGCATGTGCGGCGGCGGACTGCACAGGCCGTTACTGGCCGTCTTCGGGCCCTCACAGGCAGTCTGCGCCTCGCCGAGGGCTTTCCCCGAAACCATCATCATTACCCCCATCCTCACCATCATCACCACCACCATCATCATCACCTCCCTCATAGGCACTTTGGCTCAAGAGGGGGGTATTCTTGGCCACGTATAGCCTTGGCATGGAGTCCGCGGGGTATCTCTTCTTGCTGTCTTTCGTATTACTGCGTTTTACCAGAGGGCAGGCTGGAGTACCTGTCGTATGCGACTACATTTTGGATCAGTGGAGTGCATTCGTGCACGACTTCGATGCTTTCTGTTTGGGACTCGTCCGTCACTGCGACGCAGTATGCCAAGAAAAAGGGTGCTCGTATTTAGCCCATCGAGAAGGCTTGCATACTCAGCATTCCGGCTTGCACTTTATCCGTACACTTCGCAGGGTTCGTATACGACGGCGTCTTGTCGCATTTGCGGAGAAGTGGGCGCACTTAGCATCGGGGCTTCAGCGTCCCCGTGGCGACGGTATCCCCAGCGCGGACATCATGGCCATGGGGGACAGTATCCCGGACTACGTGGCCGTGGCCGTGCAGAAAAACAAGGTGAAGATGGCCGGTAAGTATAACAGCATGGACTGTATGAGGTGTTTTATGCACATGGTTGAGTATTGCATGGGCCTCACGCCTACGGAGTATACCGAGGAGCTGCATCAGTGGTTTCTGAAGCGGCAGTGTCGGAAGTGGGCACGCCATGCTGCTGCGGAGCTCGCGTATTTTGGCCTGGTTTCCTGCGACACAATGACCACAGCATTGGGTCGTATGCGGAAGGCTCTCAACAGCACGTCTCAAGTGAGCGTCGCGACCATGTATGTATTGTTCTGCGAGACGCGGCAGGCTATCAACAGGTATTCGTTGCATGGTGTTTGGTATCTCATTGACGCGTATGACAAGAGCAAGTCTGTGCGGGCAAACGTTTCGCGTGTCCGGCCTGGGCTAGTATCGACGCGTTGTCACACAATTCAGCTTTTGGAGGCGATCCGCAGCTGTGTGGGAGTATCGCTTGCTGTGCTGCGGACCTCGGGAGGTGGCGTATCAGACGGCGGACCTTGCGAGGTGGCGTATCAGCTCGGTCGGCGCCGTCTGTGTCCCAAGGTAGAATGTGACGGTATTCCAGAGCTCCGTGTGCTTGCGAGTTGTCTCAGCGCATTGACACAGAAGGTGCAGACGTATGCGAGGCAGCCTTCGCAGCAGTACCGCGGCTTGGTCAAGGCCGCCAAAGGTCTGGGTATCAAGTACGGGAAGTCGCATACGGTGAAGAAGCTCGCTCTGCTGGTGAAGCGAGGTATGCTGCAGCCTTCAGGCGCCGGTGCGTGCAAACGGACGTACCGGGAGCTGGTATCCGCAGCGCACGCTCGCGGCGCCAGCGAGTATCAAAGAATTAAAGTGCAGGGAAGGTGGATCACCAGACGTGTATCCAAAGCCACGTTGGAAGCGCTGGTGGCTGAGCCCTAGGGGCGGTGCTCATTTGTATAGGGTCTTGTGGCAGACTTTGGGGTCAAGCAGAGCTGTATGAAAGAAGAGCCACCAGTAATGACATACACGTGCATCGAGAATCATGGGTATGGCAACGGCGACGGAGGCGGCGGCGGCGACGGCGAGGGTGACGGCGGCGACGGCGACGGCGACGGCGACGGCGACGGTGACGTATCGTCCTCAGCCTCAGCACCAGCCTGCCTCAGCGTCGGCCTCAGCCTGTCTCAGCCTCAGCCTGCATCAGCTCAGCGTGTCCCAGCCTCAGCCTGCTCCAGCTTCAGCTTCACCCTCAGCCTCGGCCTCAGCCTGCGTGAGCCTCTTTTGCTCTCATGTCTATCATACGTTTCATGTGCTATACGTATCATACATGACACGGGGATGTGTGTCAAAACGTGCCCCAGAAATGTGACCAACTCTTGGTGTGTATGTGTCCCATGGCTAGCAGACGTATCATGTGCAATATGTATCATGTGCAACACGGCTCACGTGTTTTTCCGAGGGCTCTCCCACGGAATCGCCAGACCCATCTGGGGATCTTGGGAGGGCCTCCCAGGGCCCTGTGGTTATGTATTCTCTTTAGGCCTTCGGCCCCAGTCGCCAGAGCTCTCTGGGTATCTGGGGGGGTCCCAGGGCCCGATTGTCTTAGTGTCTGTGACCCGATTCCCAGGGGAAGTTTATGAGGGCGTCTGGGGGGTTCCCAGGGGAAGTCTATGAGGCCTGTGGATTCAAATGAAAAGATGAAGTGAGTATGTCTGCTCTGGCCGCATGTGCGGCGGCGGACTTCGTCTTGCCGACGGCGCTCGCATGAGTGTTCTGCGTGTACGGTCGTATGGACTTTGGCATTTGGGCACATGTATGCGGTTCGTTTCTGTTTGTACGTAGCGGTTTCTGCTCAAGCCGCTTACTGTATATCGCGAGATCGTATTCACTTCCATATTGCCGGCCTTCCGTATGGCTTCCCAGATGGCCGGTCGGCTCGACCCCGTGACGGGCGAGTATTACCCAAGCGATGATGAAGTGCGCTACAGTATGGAGCGCTGGCACACGCCACCCAACGACGAGGCGTATGCGCGGCAATGGCTCAAGCAGTGTGGCTCGGAGAGGTGGTTCGCGTGCGGTATCTTCTTCCCTATTGTGTGGGAGGGTGTCAAGGGCGTATGCCTCGCCGTATCGAGCGGTATGTCCACGAGGCAGTCGAAGACGAACAACGACCCGAACTACCAGCACAGTATGGGGGGCATCCCCGAGCCGGATTGGGTTTACTTCGACGCCTTCTTCTACGCGCACGCGGTATTCGGGAATTTCTCGGTATTCCAGGATGAGAGGCTTGGGAAGCCCATTGGCTTCCTTCTGCACGTATTCGACACGCTATGCACCGGGCGAGGTATCGTCGCCTGGAAAGCCCACCTCTTCGTCCACCCGGGCCAGTGGGTGTATAGCAGTATGCGGTATTTGCTCGGTCAGCTCGGTATTCCCATTCACGCGGAGATCGTATCCGGCCTCTCCTACAGGGCCCTCGCCACCTTGGACGTATTCATTGCGTATCACGCGGCCTTCATGGGTACGGACCCGCAGAAAATGGCCATTTGGAACGTATCCCCTGAGGTCGGCCCAGAGATAAAGTATCCGCGTCAAGACCAGTGGTGGTGGTTGCCCGTATGGCGGTCTTTTGGTCAGAGCGACGAGTATCCGAACATGCTCGATTACCCGCTCTTGCCGGCGCATGTCGTGGCCGCGTTCGCACTGCCGTATGCGAGCCCCGGCTCTCCCGCCAGCAGGCGTATCGGCAATATCATTGGCCATTTGGGAGCGCACGGGTATCAGCCAGGCCCGCACCTGCATCAGCCAGGCAGCCGTGTACCCAAGCGTATTCGCGACGTCGCAGAGGACGAGTCGCCTTAGTATGCTTCGTGTATATTCATAGTGTGACTGGACCTGTTTGCGAAAGCAGGAGAAAGTATGAGCATTGCATGCGTCATCCTTGGGACTGTATAACAGCAGAAACAGACAACATTGCATCGCAGACGGACAGCCATCGGGACAACCATCGGGACAACCATCGGGACAACCATTTGGACCAGCATCGGGAAAACGATCGGGACAACCATAACCATCAGGACAACCATCGGGGCAACCATCGAGACAACCATCGGGACAACGATACCTTCTCTCTTGTGTCCCCCCACATCCCTCAGGAAGTTGCCCTAAAGATGTGACCGACTCCTCTCTCTCCTTCTCTATGTCTCTCGCTCTTTCTCTGCTTCATATCTATCATATGAACACATCTATCTCGCTCTTTCTCTGCTTCATCGCCTTCCCAGGAAATTGCCCCAAAAATGTGACCAACTATCTTGGCAGTGCGTACCATCTCACGTGTACCGTGTACCACATCTTCTCAGGTTGCCTCACACATGTGACGAATCTCTTTCTATCTCTCTCTCCTCTGGCTCTCTGTCTTGCTCTCTCTCTCTCTCTGTCTCTCTGTCTTGCTCTCTCTCTCTCTGTCTTGCTCTCTCTATGTCATGCGCAACGAATGCACGATGCGGGGCACATGCGGGGCCCAAACAAGTGATCAACCTCTGCGGGTGTGTACTCCACGCCAGTGTAGTATCCACGATCGTCCGCGCGCCACGAAGTGAAGTGTCCTGACGTCATAGGGCGGGAAGCTGGGTGTGGGTGGTTCCCGAGAGTCGTGTGGATGTTTGGTAGAGCTTGCATTGCCCCCCCACGAAGTGGGGGTATTGGCTGGCGTCGCATGAAAACCCTGGCACTGGGGAGAACACTGAGCGTTCGGGTAAAATGATTGTTGTTGTTGTTGTTGTTGTTGTTGTTGTTGTTGTTGTTGTTTGTTGTCGTCGTCCCACCCGCATACCGCCCCGCGACCCACCCGCGACCCACCCCGCGACCCACCCCGCGACCCACCCGCGACCCACCCGCGACCCACCCCGCGACCCACCCGCGACAAACCCGCGACCCCGCGACCCACCCCGCGACCCACCCCGCGACCCACCCCGCGACCCGCCCGCGGCCCACCCCGACCCACCCGCGACCCACCCCGCGACCCACCCGCGACCCACCCGCGACCCACCCGCGACCCACCCGCGACCCACCCGCGACCCACCCGCGACCCAAACCACGTTCAAGGTACAAACCACCATTTTCGGCGCCTGCGGCGGTTTTTTTTTGCATTCCTTCCAAGTGGAGAGCCCGCGACCCACCCCGTGACCAACTCGCGACCAACCCGCGACCCAAACCACGTTCAGGGTACAAACCACATTTTTCGGCGCCTGCGGCGGGCATCTTTTGCATTCGTTTCAGGTGGAGAGCCCGCGGCCCACCCGCGACCACGTTCAGGGTACAAACCACATTTTTCGGCGCCTGCGGCGGGCATCTTTTGCATTCGTTCCTGGTGGAGAACCCGCGGCCCACCCGCGACCCAAACCACGTTCAGTGTACAAACCAATTTTTTTGGCGCCTGCGGCGGGCTGCTTTTGCATTCCTTCCAGGTGGAGGTGGAGAGCCCGCGACCCACCCGCGACCTAAACCACGTTCACTGAACAAACCAATGCCGCACAAGCGCGGCGGCGGATTTTTGCATGCCGTCTGAGCCCGCAAGGACCTCTTCAAGCCCCGCGCATCCACACCAGCCCGTCCAGCAACTTTGCCCTGGCGAGTTGCCTTGATCAGAGAAGGCGGGGAGCATAAAGTGGAAAAAAGGATTGCGTTGCAGTTATCTTGGGAAAGGAGGGGGAGGCAGGAGGAGTAAACAGGGGACGAGGAGAACGCGGAAGAAGAGAGGATGTAAGGAGAATGTGGAGAAAGAAAAGGAGGAGGAGCAGGAGGACGAGGAGGGGGAGGAGGGGGAGGAGGAGGACGAGGAGGGGGAGGAGGGGGAGGATGATGATGATGGACGACAATGGGAGGACGATGATGGAGGCCGATGAGGGGGAGGACGACAATGGGAGGACGATGATGAAAGGACGAGGGGGGGAGAGGGAGGACGAGGAAGAAGAGGAGGAGGACGAGGTGGAGGAGGAGGAGGACGACGATGACGATGAGGACGAGGACGAGGACGAGGAAGATGAGGAGGAGGAGGAGGAGGCGGAGGAGAAGGAGGAGGAGGAGGAGGAGGAGAGCGCCATCGACAGGGAAGGTGGTGGCCACGAGGTCCGCCGGCTCGACGACGCCCGCGTCGCCCGCGCCCGCCCCCTCACTCTTATCCGCAATTGCGGGGTGCAACGTGTGAAAAAGTGTGTATAACTGTATGTAGGTGTGGATGGATGCGTGTATGTATGTATGTATGTATGGATGTATGCATTCGTGCATGTATGTATGCATTGATGTGTGTATACATGTATGGTTGTATGCATGTATGTTATGCATGTATGTATGTTTGTATGTGTGTATGTATGTTTGTATGTACGTGTATGTGTATGTGCATGTATGTATATATGCACGTGTGTAAGTCAGTAATTGTGTATGTATGTTTGCCTGCCTGTCTGCCTGTCTGTCGGTCTGTCTGTCTGTCCGTTTGTCTGTATGTATGTACGCATGCATGTATGTGTGTATGTATGCATGTCTGTATGTAGGTAGCCCGCCAAAAGACCCCGGGAGGCGAACAGCAACTCTGGCACATGACCCAGGCGCACCCTTCAAAACCTCCACGCGGACGGCGGGATGGCGCAAGCCCCTTGAAGACAGGGTCAGGAAGTGTGGCGCCGAGC
The DNA here is from genome assembly GCA_963575745.1 of Prorocentrum cordatum. Taxonomy (NCBI): domain Eukaryota; class Dinophyceae; order Prorocentrales; family Prorocentraceae; genus Prorocentrum; species Prorocentrum cordatum. Next base: position 763,488 of record CAUYUJ010019182.1, on the reverse strand, counting down.
GTCGGGCGGTGTGGAGGAGATGGAGGCTGTGGCGCAGGGGGGTGCGCAAGCACGCGGACGGTGTGGAGCGTAGGGCTTGTCAAACTTACCCCCCCAGGGCCGAGGGCATTCAGCACGGGCGTTGTGGAGGGGACGGAGGCTGCGGATTAGTGGGCTGCGTTGGGGGGAGACGGAGGCTGTGGGGCATAAATGATTCACAAGGTAATGCGGGGCAAGACCGCGTTGAGTATTGGGTGGCGGGGAGGGGGCGGAGGTTGTGGAGTCGAGGGATGCGTGGAGGAGGCGGAAGCCGTGGAGTATACGGTGATTTTCGAGGACCACCTGGGGAACACTGTAGTGAGTACTGGGTGGCGTGGAGGACACGGGCGCTGCGGAGCAGAGTTTGGAGTGGAGGAGACTGGGGCTGTGGAATGTAAGGTGGTGTGGAAACTACTCTGGGCATTCCGGCGCTGAGCGTTGGTGGTGTGAAATAGGCCGAGGCTGCGGAGTAAGGGGTTGTGTGAGACCACGGAAGATATGGGCTAGACGGTTATGTCTAAGCTACCCCGAGGGAAGACCCCATTGAGTTTTGGGTGGTGTGTGGACGAGACGGAGGCCGTGGAGCAGCGGGCGGTGTGGAGGAGACGGAGGCTTATAGTCCGTGGTGTGGACAAAATGCGGGCTGCGGAATAAAAGCTTGCGGGCAAGGTGCCGCTCGCGGAGGACGAATTCGCCGGCCAACGTGCCAGAGGCGTGCTAAGATCTCCGGTAACTGCTAACAATATTTCTAGTTCGCGTGCGCGGGGCGGCCCCTGGGGGCCCCGGGACGAAAAGTACCCCGGCCGATCCCCGGCTGACCCCCGGGCGATCCCCAGGGGGGAGGCTATTTTTCGCCAACCCTCACGAGGATCGTGGCCTCCGAGGGGGTGGCTGCAATCGACTACCCCCCCTCCTGCCCCAAGGGGCCCCCAAGAGCCCCCCCAGAAGCCCCAGGGGAGCCCAAGACGCCGCCGAGGAGCCCCAAGAGACCCCCAAGAGGCCCCCAAGAGGCCCCTAGGAGGCCCCAAAGAGGCCCCCCAAGAGACTTCAAAGAGGCCCCATGGAGCGCTCGAGGGCCGGCGGAATGAGCGAAGCGATTAAACAAAAGCTTGCGGGCAAGGTGCCGCTCGCGGAGGACGGCGACGAGTACTCCAGATTTCGTAATAAAAGGGAGGGGGTCTCATTTCGGGGGGGGTCTCCTCCAGGCTATCTTGGAGAGACTGGGGGGGTCTGGGGACGATGTTTTGGCGGGTTCTCCCACGGGGGGGGGTCTAAAACTTCTCGTCTGGGAGGGTCCAGACCCCCTCCCTTTTATTACGAGATCTGGAGTATCGGGCGGTGTGGAACCTACGGAGGCCGTGGAGTAAGAGCTTGGTGTGGGCGGGGGCGGCGGGGGCGGGGCGGGGTGCGCGGCCTCCTCCACCTACTTCTGCTCCTTTCCTTCTTCCTCTTTCCTCCTCCTCCTCCTCCTCATCGTCCTTCTTCTGCTCCTCCATCCTCCTCCCGCCTCCTCCCCCTCCTCCCTCCTCCTCCTCCTCCTCCTCCTCCTCCTCCTCCTCCTCCTCCTCCTCCTCCTCCTCCTCCTCCTCCTCCTCTCCCTCCCGTTCCTCCTCCTCCTCCTCCTCCTCCTCCTCCTCCTCCTCCTCCTCCTCCCTCCTCCCTCCTCCCCGCCTCCTCCTCCTCCTCCTCCTCCTCCTCCTCTCCTCCTCCTCCTCCCTCCGCCTCCTCCTCCTCCTCCTACTCCTCCATCCTTCTCCAGCCTCTCCTCGGATGCCACGGTGACTTTGAAGAGCCACCCGCCACCAGCACTTCGAAGTCGCGAGAGAGCTTTCAGGAGGCGAGCCGGCCAGCATGGTGCGGCCAGCCCCAGAGACAACCGAACTCATTCGATCTGCGTGCTAGCCCTGTCCTCCCCCCTCCTCCCTCCTCCCTCTCCTCCTCGTCCCTCCTCCCCTCTCCCCTCCGCCCTCCTCCCTCCTCTCTTCTCCCCTCTGCTCCTGCTGCTGCTGCTCCTCCTCCTTCTTCCTGCAGCCCAGGAGAAGAACGTCTGAAGTGTCCGAGGCGAGCCACAGGAAAGCAACGACGGCCAACATCAACTCGCGACAGCAGGATCGAGAAGGGCATAGAAATGGTCCCTTCCTCCTCCTCCAACTCCTCCTCCAACCCCGTCCCCCCCACCCGAGAAGTGTCTTCCTGAACACGCGCCCCGCCGCGGCGCCATACCGGCAGGGGAGGAGGCGGAGAGCACGGCCCCGTCGCGCCCCGAGCGCGAGCGCTCCGGCGGCCTGATGCCCGAGGAAGAGGAGGGCAGCGCCACGCCACGGCAGCTCCGTGCAGCCTCTCGGTCCGTGGGGACGCTCGCGGTCCAGCACACGCCGTGTGCCCGCTGCCGCGGTGGCCGCGCCACGCGCTCGGGGCGTGTTTCGTGCCCCTGAGCGGCTCGCTCCCTCCGCCCCCTCTCGCGGCCGCGCCCTCCTCCTCCTCCTCCTCCTCCTCCTCCTCCTCCTCCTCCTCCTCCTCCTCCTCCTCCTCCTCCTCCTCCTCGCATGGTGCCTCCGCCTGCTCCAACGGCACCCCCGTCCGTGCAGGCCCTTCCGCCAGCGCCGACGACCCCTGCCTCGCCGCCGGCGCAGAAGAAGCGTGCCCGCTGCAGCGCTGGCATGATCTCAGGGATGGCAGCGTCTGCCCCCGTCGCTCCGGGTGGCGCCCTCGCCCCAGGGCGGGCCGCGCTTCGGGATCCGACCAGCTCCCCGACGCGCCACCGCCCCCTCCTCTTCGCCCCCTCCTCCGCCCTCCCCTGCCCCAGCTCCTCCTCCCGACTCCTCTGCCTCCCGCTCGCCCTCCCGCTCTCCGAGCGAAGCTCTGCCCCACCGAGTCTACCAGTCAGACGGACACGGGATCAGCACTCCATGAGCTCTTGATTCATTGCCTCGTCCTCGGGCTCATCTGCCACCTCCCCCCCTCCTCCGATGTACGCACGAAGCCTCTCCCCCTCTCTCTGTCAGTGCATCGCACGATGAGGCCAAGTCGGGGATCGAGGTCAACTACGACTCCCAAATCGGCGGAGACAACACAATCCAGTGCAGCGGGAAGGGATGGGTGGAAAGGGGCAGGATTTCAGACGTGACGCGAGCGCACCTAGCCAGCTTGCCTCGCCCTCTCCGCTCTCCTCGCCGTCGCTCGGACGTCCATTCCCCGACCACGCTTCGATCTCGTGCGTGCTGGTCTTGCCAGATGACCCAGGATGCTCCCCGATGCTCCGCGCCAGGAAGAAAACAAAAAAACACCCGTCCGAGCGATGCCGAGGCAGGGGGGCAGGATGCCAGGTGCGGCGCGAGCGCCCCTGGCCAGTTTGCCTCCTCCTCCTCCTCCTCCTCCTCCTCCTCCTCCTCCTCCTCCTCCTCCTCCTCCTCCTCCTCCTCCTCCTCCTCCAAGACGAGGCCCGGGAGGCCGGCGGCGTGCGGGCGACGCCGACGGTGTGGCGGCGACGACGCAGGCCCGCGTCCTCGGACGGCTCGGGGCTGTCGTCACCGGGCACCGGGGCGCTCGCGCAGCGCCTGGAGCGCGCCGCCAGCTGCGCCTGGGGTCGGGGGCGGCCGGGGGGAGGGGAGGAGGGCAGGGCGGCGGCACCATAGAGGTTCGATATGTTTTTGCTCGCGCGTCTGGGCATCTGGATGCAGGCTTCAGGGCACGGGGCCGTCGTGCGAGGGCAGCACATCCACCCCGGCAATAAGCAAACCGACGCGCGAAGCCGTTGAGTCAATGCTCGCGCGTCTGGACATCTGGATGCAGGCTTCAAGGCACGGGGCCGTCGTGCGAGGGCAGCACATCCACCCCGGCAAGAACCACACCGGCGCGGGAAGCCGTTGGGTAAACGCACCCGAAGGAGGAATCGAACAGGGCAGGGCTGCTCAGTACTGAGTAAACGCCCACGGCCGTTCAGGAAGAGCCAAATGTCCAGTCTGGATGGTTTTTCCTCCCTTGAGTCGTACATCGATGCTGGACGGGAAACGAGCCAGTGCGGACCCCATGACAGGTCAGGAACCTGGGGTCCGATTCTTGGAGGATTGCAAGGTACGAAGGCCGGAGGATCGAGGCTCAAGACTGTGGGGCGTTTTTTTTCTGGAGGGGGAGGGGGCTCGGTTGGGTCCACCCCGGGGTTGGTCTCAGAACGCACCCCTAGAGAGGCCCATGGGCTGAATTTGAAAAAGGAGGTGGGAGATGTGCGGGCAACATGTAAACCCTTATCCGCTACATTATGGAGTTTCGGGCTCCCTTCCACAGACACCCGAGGCGCAGAAGATGTGGATGAGAATCTTGCCCCTACAGGCTGCACTGTTATCCATATCCACTGAGCCTCGACCTGTTGTTTGGCGCCCCTTCCCGGAACGCCCGAGGCGCAGTGGAGATGTACATAAACCCTGCCCGCAGATGAGGAAGATCCAGGACCGCGGCTCCTCCTCAGGTTCCGTGGGCCCTTGCTCAATGGCAGGAGGACTTCAGGAGGGGGGGGGGGGGGCACACGTCGCACGGCTGGATCGGATCGACTCTCGGTCGGCCGTTGCCGCCGCGCCTGCTGATCCGGCTGGGCAGAACGTCGCCCGGGGGTGTACCGCATCTGTCGTCCTTCTTGAGCAGGGGGTCGACCGTCCTGGCACTTCTGTAGCCCTACCACAACTTTGTCTTGGATCGAAAGAATGCCCCAACAACAAAAATTATGCTAACGGAGTTCCCCACATAAAGAGATTAACGGTTTCGTGGGACCCCTGCTCCACCTCCCCCTCCTCCTCCTCCTCCTCCTCCTCCTCATCGTCCTCCTCCTCCTGCCCCTCTTCATCGTCCTCCTCTTGCTCCTGCCCCTCTTCCTCCTCCTCCGCCTCCTCATGCTCCTCATCCTTCTCCTGATCATCCCTCTCCTCATCCTGGTCCTCATCATCCCCCTCCTCGTCAGCATAATCCTCCGCATCATGAGCAGCAGGCAGAGCCTCCCTGGAAGCGTGGGAAAGTCACGAAACCGTGTAAATAGGAAGGTTTTCCGGTACCCTCCTCGCTCAGGCGGGGCCTCCCTGGAAGCGCGGGCGAGTCACAAAACCTTGTAAATGTAGTAAGGGTTTCTGATACCCTCCTCGCTCAGGCGGGGCCTCCGTGTAGGCGTGGGAAAGGTACGAAACTATGTAAATTGTATGGGTGGGTTTCCGATACCCTCGTCGCTCAGGCGGGGCCTCCCTGGAGGGGTGGGAGGGGCACGAAACCTGGTAAATAGTGCAGGTTTCCGATACCCTCCTCGCTCAGGCGGAGCCTCCCTGGAGAGGTGGGAAGGGCATGTAAATACACTGGTATGCCGATACCCTCCTCGCTCAGGCGGGGCCTCCCTGGAGGGGTGGGAGGAGCACGAAACTGTGTAAGTAGTATGGTGTGCCGATACCCTCCTCGCTCAGGCGGGGCCTCCCTGGAGAGGCGGGAGGGGCACAAAACCTGGTAAATAGTATGGTATGCCGATGCCCTCCTCGCTCAGGCGGGGCCTCCCTGGAGGGGCGGGAGGGGCACAAAACCTGGTAAATAGTATGGTATTCCGATAACCTCCTCGCTCAAGCGGGGCGTCCCTGGAGGGGCGGGAGGGGCACGAAACCTGTAAATAGTATGGTATGCCGATACCCTCCTCGTTCAGGCGGGGCCTCCCTGGAGGGGTGGGAGGAGCACGAAACCTGGTAAATAGTATGGTATGCCGATACCCTCCTCGTTCAGGCGGGGACTCCCTGGAGGGGCGGGAGGGGCACGAAACCGTGTAAATAGTATGGTATGCCGATGCCCTCCTCGCTCAGGCGGGGCCTCCCTGGAGGGGCGGGAGGGGCACGAAACCTGGTAAATAGTATGGCATGCCGATACTATCCTCGCTCAGGCGGGGCCTCCCTGGAGGGGTGGGAGGGGCAGGAAACCTGGTAAATAGAATGGTATGCCGATACCCTCCTCGCTCAGGCGGGGCGTCCCTGGAGGGGCGGGAGGGGCACAAAACCTTGTAAATAGTAGGGTATGCCGATACTATCCTCGCTCAGGCGGGGCCTCCCTGGAGGGGCGGGAGGGCCACGAAACCTGGTACATAGTATGGTATGCCGATACTCTCCTCGCTCAGGCGGGGCCTCCCTGGAGGGGCGAGAGGGGCACGAAACCTGGTAAATAGTATGGTTTGCCGATACCCTCCTCGCTCAGGCGGGGCCTCCCTGGAGGGCGGGAGGGGCACGAAACCGTGTAAATAGTATGGTATGCCGATACCCTCCTCGTTCAGGCGGGGCCTCCCTGGAGGGGCGGGAGGGCCACGAAACCTGGTAAATAGTATGGTTTGCCGATACCCTCCTCGTTCAGGCGGGGCCTCCCTGGAGAGGCGGGAGGGGCACGAAACCTGGTAAATAGTATGGTATGCCGAAGCCCTCCTCGCTCAGGCGGGGCCTCCCTGGAGGGGCGGGAGGGGAACGAAACCTGGTAAATAGTATGGTATGCCGATACTCTCCTCGCTCAGGCGGGGCCTCCCTGGAGGGGTCGGAGGGGCACGAAACCTGGTAAATAGTATGGTATGCCGATACCCTCCTCGCTCTGGCGGGGCCTCCCTGAAGGGGTGGGAGGGGCTCGTAACCTGATACATACTATGGTGTGCCGATACCCTCTTTGCTCTGGCCCCCCGGGAGGGGTGGCAGGGGCACGAAATCTGTGGCATGGTATGGTACGGTATGGTATGGTACGTATGATGTGGTATGGTATGACATGTGCGGTAGGTATAGTATGGTATGGTAGGTATGGTATGGCATGGTACGGTATGGTATGGTAAGGTATGGTATGTGCGGTAGGTATTGTATGGCATGGTGGGTATGGTATAACATGGTACGGAATGGTATGGCAAGGTATACTATGACATGTTAGGTATGGTATGGTGTGGTACAGTGTGGTATTGGTCAGAGAGTCCTGGTATGATGACATGGAATGGTATGGTATAGGATGGTATGGTATATTACGGGTAGGGACATGATATGGTATGGTATGGTATGGTATATTTTAGTATGGTATGCTATGTTATGGAATAGTATGCTATAGTTTAGTATGTTAGGGTATGGTATAGTTAGGTTTGGTATAGTTGAGTATGGTATTGGTATTGGTATTGGTATGGATGGTATGGTATGGTATGGTATAGTTTAGTATGGTATGTTATGGTTGTTATGGTATAGTTTAGTATGGTATGGTATGGTATAGTTAAGTTTTGGTATCGTTTAGTATGATATTGGTATTGGTATGGTATGGTATGGTGTAGCCGAGTATGGTATGTTATGGTATGGTACAGTTTAACACTGTATAGTTTAGTATGGTATGGTATGGTATAGTTTGGTATAGTTTAGTATGGTGTTGTATGGTATAGTTTAGTTTGGTATAGTTTGGCATGGCATAGTTTAGTATGGTGTAATGGAAGGAGGGAGGAGGAGAAGGAGAAGGAGAGGGCGTTCTGGGAAAACAAGAACCCCACTCAGGATGTGGGGAACAACGTTCTTAGAACATAAGCCCGATGTGTTCAATCAAGACTGCGTCCGTCAGTTCTAGGAAAATTTCGGGCGACTCGCAACATGTTCTCGGACCATTGTCTGGCGAGCTTCCGGGCAGGCCAGGACGCCTCGCCCCCGTTTGACCCTCACTGCCGCGCAGGACTCTGGACAGAGTCTGGCGCGGTTTGCCGCCCAAGCCTGCCGCGGCTGCGCGCAGCAGTGACCCAAGGCAGGAGGGACCTCTGGTGTGCGGCCTGCCTGCCATTGGGGGGGGGGAGGGGGAGGAGGAGGAGGAGGAGGAGGAGGAGGAGGAGGAGGAGGAGGAGGAGGAGGAGGAGGAGGAGGAAGGAGGAGGAGGAGGAGCAGGGCGCGCTCCGGGCGCGCACGCTGCTCCTGCCGCCACCGCACTCCGCGAGCGTGGGGACCCCGGCGGGCCCGCGCGAGAGATCACTCTCTCGCGGAGGGCCAGTCTGGCCGCGAGAGTGAGGAGGAGGAGGAGGAGGAGGAGGAGGAGGAGGAGGAGGAGGGGGAGGAGGAGCAGGAGGAGGAGGAGGAGGAGGAGGAGGGGAGGAGGAGGGGAGTGTCAGAACACCGTGGGGCATACCGCCCTTCCCCGTGGCGGGACATGGCCCCTGACATCGGCCGAGGCAGCCAGAGCTGGCGCCCGAGGCCGCCCGAGCTCCCCGTGGGGACTCCGGAAGGGCCCCTGGAGGGGGGGCGGCGAAGAGACCCCAGAGTTGGATCCGCCCCTCTGCTTCGCCAAAAGCGGGGCTGGTGTCAGAGGTTGACACCAACACCAAGATCGGCGGTGTGCCTCCCCCGAGGGAAGACGATCCCGATCTCGGTGACGGTGGTCATATTGTCGGCTTCCACGGCGACCGAAATGTTATTACCACCAACACCGAGACCTGGGATCAGCTCACCCCTGTGGAGGCAAACCCCCTGTGTTGGTGCTGGTGCCTATTCCCAGGCCTCCAGCGCGCCGAAACTCCCGAGACCTCGACCCGCGACCCGCCGTTGCCTCATCGCTCCTCGAGGGGGCCCCGGAGGCCACGGCCGCCACCCCCAAAAATCCCCACGGACTTACCGCGCGGTGTGGTCACCGCACCGTTGGACCCCCCCCCCCCGCAAGACGCACGGCGAGCCCACGAGAGGCCCTCGTGAAACGCCAGGGGGGAGCCCCAGCGCGTACACCAGAGGCCCGCAAGCTTCCACGCAACCATCGTGTGATGCTAGGGCCACTCCGCGTTGCGCTGAAGGATCGCAGCGCTGCTTGCCTGGACACGGCACCAAGAGTTCCGAATCGTGTTCCCGCTTACGCGGCTTGCAAGATGGAAGGCTCGCGGGAAAAGGATAGGAGGGGAGACGGGAAGGAGGTGAGTGAATATTTGAGGAGGGCAGGAACGGATGCAAGAGGGCAGGTGATCTGGAAGGAGAGAGGCCGGGAGGAGAGAATGGAGGAGGGAATCCTCAGAACCATCGCCACCCCGCCAGCGCGAAGGCCACATTGGCACTCTGTTTCCAATGTCGCGCTCTCTTGTGGACCATGCTGCCGAACTGCACCCACCACTGACAAAAACGCTCAATCCCAGCACCATGCGCCGCACCGGCAAATGGGTCTGCAGGAGCGATGCAGACGCCGTTCGGACGCGCCGACGGCGCCGCCACGGCGTCAGACTCTTGGCTCCAACGTCGGCGGCACGCCCCAAGCCCTGACAGAACTTGCCGCCGCAGCGGCAAACCTGCTGCTGCCAGCACCTCTCGACGCAGCTCGGGGGACCGCCGCCACAACGGCGCCGGGGTGGCTCCGCCCAGGCTTCGCTGCCCTGATCTGGTGCGGGCCCGTGCTGCCAACGCGGATGGCCCTCCGTGAATCGCTCAAGCCTCACGATGGCGTGGCGTGAGAGAGCCCCATCCAACTCTGCTTCCTCAAGCTCCTCTCTGCGCTCCTCTTCCATCTGCCTCCCCCTTTTCCTCTTTCTCTCTCTCTCTCTCTGTCAGTCTCTCTCTCTCTCTCTCTTTCTCCTGGCTTGCTCTTGCTCTTGCCATTGTCTCTGCAGCTAAGAAGCAGACAACTGCCCGTCTGTCTCGGTCTCCGTCTGACTGTCCACCTTTGCCTGTCTTTACCCCTGTCCCTCCGTCCGTTTTTCCATGTTTGTTGTTTGTTTCTTATCTCTCTCTCTCTCTCTATGGTTTTCCTCTTCCTCTCTCTCTCTCTACGTTCTCTTCCTCTCTCTCTCTCTCTCTTTTTCCGTGCATACTCACACGCCCGTCTACACATACGATTTTATATACATACACACATATATATATATATATATATATATATATCGATGCGTTGATATGCGAATTAAAATACATGTATCAACGAATATCTCTCCCTCTCTCTGTCTCGCATCCCTGCTCCTCATCCATCGTCGTTCCGTAGTCCAAATCTCTGCCACCTAGCCGGCCGCTGCCCGGCCACAGCGGGGGGGGCCCAGCCGATCTGGCAACAGAGTGCACCGTGCACCTCTTCGCCTCCAACTTTGCATGACAGTGGAGGCCCGTCGACAAGAAACCTTCCACAAGGAAGCCCAACCCTGAGGCCCCAGGACGTCCATGGGCTCTTGCTGTGGGAGCGCCACGCCCTCCACAGCAGAACTACCGAAACCCACAAGAAGCGAAGGGCACCCTGGAGGCAAGCGGGGTGTTTCTTGGCATGGGTCTCCACTGTAGTTGTTCCTCCCTTCGGATGGTGGGCGGAATGCGTATTCGTATCCACGCCCTCGCGGGCTGGGCCCTGGGCCGCGACCTCGTGGCTACGGAGCGTCTCTTCGCGGAACGCACAGGAGGAGGCGGAGGAGGAGGAGGCGGACGAGGAGGAGGAGGGAGGAGGAGGTCGTCGGCGGCGCGGGCGAGCCGGTGTCTCCCGACGATCCTGCTTTCGCCCTCTTGCTGCAGCTCCAGTCGCTCGATCCTACTTTGGCTACGTCGCTGCAAGCCCTGCTCGCCACACGTGACGGCCTCATTCGTGCTGATGAGCGCAGTGCAGATGACGACTTCAGCGAGGACGGCGACTCCGAGGGCATGGAGGATGTGGTGCCTGGCGCCGCAGTCAGTGAGGCCTCGCACGCTGATTCCGCCAGCGCTGCCGCATCGGCTGCGCCTCTCGCTGGCCCTGCCTCGCCTTTTGCCGCTGGCTCCGCGCCTGCTTCTCTTCGTGGGGGGGGGAGGGGCGCTGGGCGGGGACGCGGTGGCAAGGTCACTCCCACCTCTCGCGGAGCGGCTGCCACGAGAGTTTTCAAGGGCTATCTTAAGAAGCTCGCCACCGACGAAGGCTGGGATGAGTTTCTCAAGAAGAAAGGCCTCACTCGCAAGCACGCTGAGAACATACCCGGAGGTATTAATGAGGCCACTTCGAAGGTGCTTTCTGTTTCGCCGTTCCAAGAGCAGGTCCCATCGCAGTCTCTTTAACAGGTTTGGCTCGCGTGAGCCCAAAGTGTGGTCCATGCTCACCGCCAACGTTGGCGGACAGGCAGGCTTAGATGCTCTTCTCGCTGAGCGAATTCCTGCAGATGTTTTGTTGGTTCAAGAGACCAGGGTGCTCGGCGCCAACACTGACGCCACGGAGGCTCGACTTCGCGGTATCGGCTGGTCTGCTTCTCTCACGGCAGCGCTGCCAGCGCTCGGCAATCCGACAGGGGGGCTGCTCACGGCGACCCCACGGCGCGTCGGGCTTGGTGCGCTCGACTCCTCTGACACGGTCATCCATCCAGCTCGTGCCAGCCTGCATCGTGTCGGCGGCATGGTTCGCGGTGGCTTCCTCGTGGTCAACCTGTACTTGAAGCACTCGGTCGGCCTCGACGAGTTCAATTGGGACATCCTGAGCCGCGTTGGCTCTCAGTTGAAGTGCGCAGCCATCCCGTTCGTGATCGGCGGCGACTGGAACGTCACCCACACTGACCTGGCCAAGTCTGGCTGGGTCGATGCCATGGACAGCGTGGTCGTGGCTCCTGAGGCATCTCCCCTCACTTTCCTGTCAGACCCTCCTTCCCCAAGGTCGAGCCTGTCACCCATGTCCGCGTCGTCAATGTTCCCAAACGTTTTCCTCTCGAGGTCCCCGTTGGTTGTGTCGGCCCTCCGCTCGACGGGCTCTGGGGGCCCGTTCAGGATCTGTGTGCCAACCCCAGTGTTGCGGCTCAGGATCAGTGGTCCGCGTTTGTCAGTGCTGCCGAAGCGGAGTTGCTTCGGGTCTTTCAAATATCGGGGGAGCACGCTGATCAGTTTGTCGGGCGCCGTCAGCCTCTTAAGATTGTTCCTAAGAGGCCTCCTGCCCCTGGGCCTCCCAGGTTCCCTAGGCTGTCCCCCATTGCGTGCTGGTGGAGGAAGGTCAGTGTGCTCCTTTCCAACCTTGCTCGGGATCCTGTGGGTACCCACAGGCAGCACTTGGTTTCAGCAGCTCATCGTCTGTCAGGTTCCCATCGCTTGCCCGACACCGCGGAGTACGCTGCGTGGTCGGCGGTGCTGCGGCAGATCCTCTTTGTGCCGCATAGTTCGCTCGGGGCGCTCGCGCGCATGGCTGGCGGCGAGGCCAAGCGCCTGCGCCCCCTCTCGTCCGCCGCCAAGGAAAGGGATTCGAATAAGTGGGTTGACAAACGTTCCTCGGGGGGGATGTCGGCTCTCTTGAAGTTTTCGTCTCTGCCCATCGGTTGGCAACCTGACATGCTTAACCATTCCACCCTTCGCCCCGCCTCGTCGCTCGAGTCGATCGACGCTCTCGGAGCTGAATGGAAACAGTGGTGGTCCGTTGGGCCCCCCCCCCCCTCGTTTGGCCTGAGCTCGGTGATCCCCCTCCTAAGCCTACGGTTCCCGAGCTCGTGCGAGCTCTCAAAACCTTATGGCTGGCACTGGCGCTGGTTTTGATCAGATCTCGCCGAGATCGCTGTTGTTGTTGCCGCCGCCAGCGCTGGAAGCTTTGTGTGATTTGCTGCCCCGCGTCGAGCATCAGCGTGATTGGCCTGTCATGTGGAACAGAACTGTGTTCACCCTCAAGAGAACTGGCGGAGTCCGTCCTCTGGGGCGTCTGCACATTCTGGCTCGTGTGCAGCGTCGCCTGAGACGTCCTCTCATTGGGCAGTGGCAAGCTCGAAACTGTCGTTCCTTTTTCTGGTCCACCCACGGGAAGTCCTCGGAAAAATGCGTTTGGACCCAGGCCGCGTGGTCCGAGCATCCCACGTGTAGGGACCGCAGTTGTGCCACGCTGCTTCTTGATTGGAAGAAAGCGTTCGAGCTCGTTCAGCATTCTCACTTGATATCTGCCGCGAAGGCTACTGGCTTTCCTATGTGGAAATTGTACCTCCTGGTCCAGATTTACCGTGCCCCTAGGCTGCTCGACGTTGCTGGTGAGGTTGGTTCTTTGTTGGAGGTCGAGCAAACCGTCGTGCCAGGATGTACATTTGCCACTTGCATCTTGCAGCTCGTTCTTTCAGGCCCGCTCGATGCTGTGCAGGCCAGCTGCCCGACTGCGCACCTCTCTGTCGACGTTGACGACTTCGGCCTCATGCGCTGGGGCACCGAGAAGCGCGTTGTTGATGACATCGCGGCAGCTGGCAAGCGCTTGCATGACGAGCTCAAGGCCGTAGACCTCAGGTTTTCTCTCGACAAGTCGCGCGTGCGTGGCAACGCGCCTTCCGTGCGCAATTCGATTGCAGCCGGGTTAAAGGGCCTCCGACCCCTGCCTGTGCGTTCTGAGCGCAATCTTGGCGTGGATTTCGCCTCGGGCCTGGTCGGTGGCAAGTCCACCAGTGCCAATCGTGTCAAGGCGATGAGGTTGCGCAAGAAGCGCATGTCTTTTCTTCAGGGCTCTAAGCCTCGTCGCCGCGTGCTTGGGCGCATGGCTCGAAGTGCTCTGGAGTCTTCCGTGCTTTACGGTTCTTCGATTATGGGCACTAACGGGCGGGAGTTGGAGGCTTTGCGAGGAGCCGCCGGCGAGCTTCAGGACCGCCATCAAGATGGCAAGTCTCGTACCCTGGCCCCCATGTTGGCCCCCATTCCCCGTCTGGACCCCATCTACAGAGCCACTTGGTTGCCTGTCAAATCCTTCTTACATGCTCTCCAGGACCCTTGGTTGCCCTATCAGGCTCTGGACATTGGCCTCCGCGAGGCCCATGCTCATCTTTCTGGTTTATTGCACCCTTGGTCCTCCATCGGGGGCCCCTTCTGTGCCCTGTGGGCCTCCCTTAGGCGTGTGGGCATCACCGCGCGCTCCGCCACGGCCTGGATCTGGCCCGACGGTGCCGTCGTCAACCCCAACGACTACTGTCCTCTCACCGTGCAGGCCCTCCTGTTTCGTGCAGTTGAAGCGTGGCAATGTTGTCGTGTCGCTGACCATTTGGGGGAGCCCGAGTTTGCACGTGGCATTATGTTGCAGCCCCTCCTGTCGCTGCTGAAGTCCAGGCTGCCTGCCGTGCAGAGAGCGCACCTTCGATCCACGATTGTCGGGGGCCAGTGGCCCCAAAAACGCCAGTGGGCCGAGGGCTACCCCACGTCTCCGCACTGTCTCGTATGTCCAAGCCAAGAAGGCACGCTCCTGCATCGTCACTGCAGCTGCTCGCGCCTCGAAGGTCTGGCTGACCCGCCTGCGTTTCGTGCTCGGTTTGAAGCCGCCGCTACTGCTTCCTCGCTCGCGGCACTCTTTGCTGAGCGGGCTCTTGTGCCCATGCCAGCAGTGGTGCGACCGCATCCAGGTGTGGTAGTCACCTGTCTTTGTGGCTCTCCCAGTCTGTTCACAGGACATGTTTACGTTGATGGCTCGGCTTATGAGGCTGACTTTGCCTCCCTTGCCTCCGCAGGATGGGGATGCGTCGCCCTCGACCCCAGCCGCAACGTGGTGGTCGCAAGCCTGTCTGGGCCTTTGTTGGACCCCCTTCAGTGTATCAGTGCTGCCGGGCTCATGGCAGTGATACAGTCTCTCAGACATGCGGCGCCGCCGCTTCGCGTTTTCACTGATTCGCAGTCTGTGTTTGATGGCTTTCATGTGCGTGGGAGGCTTCTCAACACTGCGCGTGCCGCCTCCCGCGCGCATCTGTGGCGCGAGCTCTGGAGGCTTGTCGATGATTGGGGTGGTGAGATCGACCTTGTTAAGATCGTTGGTCACGCCACCCTTGCAGATGTGCAGCTTGGCCGTATCACGGACAGGCAGCGCTTCGGCAATGCTCAAGCCGACGCTGCCGCGCGCACTGGCGCGAGCGGCGCGCGTCTAGACCCTGGTGCCAGGCAGCAGCTGCAGGCGAGGCTTCAAGTATTGAAGTCGAGGGGCTCTTGGATTGGTCGGGTGGGGGACGGTCTTCTTGACTGCGGGCACCCGCCCAAGCATTTAAAAGGGAAGCCTCGCCTGCCGCAACTAGTTCTTGTCCGTGAGCCAGCTCCCAAAGCCATTGTCTCTCGTGTGGCTAGTGCTCAGTATGCTTTGGGAGCTGGCGAGCGGCGACGTGCGCTCGTCAGAATCGTGCTCCACAACGGGCCTGTCGTCGTTGGTTGCACACGCTGTGCCTGCTCCGCTGTTGTACGTGTCTCGGTCCTTGGCCAGCCCTGTCCACCACATGCGTCGGACCATGGGGCCAAGGCTCTTCGACGCCTCGCGCGAGGCGAATTCAGACTCGGCTCCAAGGTGCACCGAGTAGACTCACAGCAGCGGCTGTGAGCTCGGCGTGCGCTGCGCAATTCGCGGACGTGCAACGCCCCAAAGTGGCTTCGGTCAGGTGGAATCCGTCTGGCCGCAGATTTTGCGCAGGAGGGAGGAGGGAGGAGGAAGGAGGAGGAGGAGGAGGAGGAGGAGGAGGAGGAGGAGGAGGAGGACCTGCGCGGCGGGAGCAGGACAGGGGCGCGCACCCCGCGAAGGCAGGGCGAACGGCAGCCCTCGCCCCGGCGCCGCGCAAAACGTGTCCGGAGGCCTGCGCTCCCGCGGGGGGGCGCGGCGCGCGCCCCCCTCGCGGGGCCGCGCTGCCGACCCGCGAGCGCACGACAAGGTCGCTCTACCCCTCGGCGCCGCGCAGATTTAGGTCGGGCCTGTCCCCCATACAGGGGGGATGACGATTCATAAAACATGGGAGAGAACGTTTAAAAAACAGTTTCCTGCTATTTCTGCATACTTTTCTGACCGGAGGAGAACGATGAAAAATAGTTTTCCAGCCCGCGGCCGGTTTTTCCTAATCGTCATCCCGGGCGCCGCCGCGTGAACACGACCCCCGGGCATTTATGAACCGTCATCCTCCATTACAGGAGGGATTTTGGGCGGAACATAAAACGTACCCAGGCGCTGCCCCTAACGAGCCACAACGAGTCCAAACATCGCCCCCGCACTCTGTTCTAACTATTTTGGAACACTCCCCCTGTAGGAGGAGGAGGAGGAGGAGGAGGAGGAGGGAGGAGGAAGGAGGAGGAGGAGGAGGAGGAGGAGGAGGAGGAGGATCACGCCTCCGTCAGGCGCTCCCGCCTCGGCGCGTGCGCGTGCGCATCACTCGCCAGCGCCCGGGGCCCCGCGCGACCCGGCGATTTGTGTCGCCCTCGCCGCCCAAGAGCCCCGTGCGCGTGGCGCTCGGAAGCGGCGGCGCTCGCGCGCGGGCGCGGCGCACAGCTCGTGCGCCGATCTCGCACGACAGGGGGCATGGGCCGCGGGGCCGCGCTGGGAGCGGGCGACGCGCTGACCTCGCCCAGGCGCCGCGCAGTGTGTGTGTGTGTGTGTGTGTGTGTGTGTGTGTGTGTGTGTGTGTGTGTGTGTGTGTGTGTGTGTGTGTGTGTGTGTGTGTGTGTGTGCGTGTGTGCGTGTGTGTGTGTGTGCGTGTGTGTGTCAGGGCTGAACCTAAACGGTGTTTTTCGTATTCGTTTTCGTTTTCACTCGCTCTTGTCTCGGACCCGCCTTTACCGCAAAACGAAGTCGAAACGAAAGCGGCCCACAAAATCACCAAAAACACCGTTTTGGTCCAGCCCTGCTATGTGTGTGTGCGTGTGCGTTTGAAAGTGGGCAGTGCTGTGCCAGCCCGGCGCACGCTTCATCTTCGCCGCGCTCCTCGGAAGCTGCGCCGCTCAGACCGCGGTGCGGCCCGCGCAGCGCTTCCGCTGCCAGGTCGTCAGAGGCGGGACCGTGCACGAGCGCCTTCGCTTCGCCAGGGAGGAAAGAAGAAAGAAACGCTCCCTGGGGGCCAGGCTCGTCCTCCGTAAGAAGTTCGAGATGGCCCAGAGATCTCTAGGGAGGAGGGAGGAGGAGGAAGAGGAGGAGGAGGAGGAGGAGGAGGAGGAGGACGACGAGGAGGAGGAGGAGGAGGAGGAGGAGGAGGGGGGAAGGAGGGAAGGAGATGAGGGTGATGCCGAGTCTAAAAGGGAGAGGATGGGAGGGAATGGAGGAGGGAGGAGGGGAGGAGGAGGAGGAGGGGGGAGGAGGGAGGAAGGAGGAGCAGAACGTTGGGAGATGGCGGGCCCGCTGGTTCGCTCAGCCTGGCAAGCTGAGGTCTAACTCTCACTATTGTTTTCCCCCTCTTCTCTCTCTCTCTCTCCCTCTCTCCCTCTCTCTCTATATCTATGTATATATAACTCAAACTCTAACTCTAACTCGAACTCTAACTCTTTAGTTCTTATGTCTCTCCATGTTTGCTGTTGTCCTCTCTCTCTCTCTCAGCTGTATATCTATACATATACATATATATATATATATATATATATATATATATATGCATATATCCCCCGGCGATCCCTCCGTGGGCATCTAACGGGCCTTTCCCAACCCACACAAGCACTAGATCAACCTCCGGCCCGCGTTGCAAGGGTGGGGGGGGACGGCGTATCCTGGCGTGACCTGGCGTGTCCTCCATGGACACCAGCCAGGCCACGCCCTCCCCGAGCAGCCGCTCGCGCCACCCACCAGTCGCCGACGCTCAGTGCCCCGACCCCGACCACATGCGGGCAGCCGAGTCCCCTCCTTCCCTTCTCCCTCCCCGAGATCCGACGTGCTGTCAAACAGCTGCAGCATCACCAAAAAATCGCGACCGGAGCCCCGGACCCGATCTTTCCGCGTCTTTCGAGCTGGATCGATCTGTGAGGGTCCCCAGGCCCGAAGCGGAGCGAAAACGCCCGCTGAGAAAAAACGGCAACGCCAGGGTCTCAGGATTCTCCCTTCTCCCTCCTCCGTGGCGGCAGGCCCTTGCCCCCCCCCCCCCCTCGGTGCTGCGGCCCTGCCGGGCGAGGGGGAGGGCCGCTGTGCGTGCCTCACGGCTTCTTCGTCGGCGCGGCTTCTGCCGTCGACGCGGCCTCTGGCCGTGCCGCCCGACTGCCGCCGCCCTCGGGCCCGCCGGCCTGCACCCTCTTTTGGAAAGGGGCCCAGGGACACACACAGAGAAACGCGCGCAGATCCCAGGATTCCCCATCGCCTCGCCTGTTGCTTGATTGCCGTCGTCCCCCCCCGCTTCCCACAGTTCCCCACCTCTTCCTGGGGATCGACGACTCTTTGTTCCTGCGGGTAATTTTTCCCATCCTGCTCTTTGTCCCCCAGGTGCCACCCTTGCCATCGCTCGGACGTCCATTCCCTGTGTTTTTGTTCGGTTTCGTGCGTGGCTGTTTCGCCAAATGATCAAGGATACTCCTCGATGGTCCTCGCCGAGGGAACAACGCACACGTCCGAGCGATGCCAAACGCCAGGCGCCGCTGTGGTCCGCGGCAAAGTGTCCGCCGAAGGGGCCCCGTGTGCCTTGCGCCACCAGCCCCGTGCCGCCAGACCACGCGCCCCCAGCTGGTCGTGCGCCCCGCCCTGGGGCTGCCACTGCGCAGCGGGGGCACTCCTCACTGCACCGACCCTGCAGACGTGCCGCAGCGGACTTCCGCGCGGCCTCCTGCCAGTGTTAAACCCCGAAGCGGCAAGCGAAAAACGAAGCGAATCTCACGCGGGCGGTTTTTTGTGTCCAGCCCTGGCCAACACAAATCCGCACGACATTCACCTCGGCTCGGTTCGGTTCGGCCGTCGAGCTGTCAGCCACGGCTCACGCCCGCTCACGCCACGCAGCCTCCCACGGGAGCCTGGCTACCCAGCCAGGTGTCCCCCGTGGGAGTCGTGGCTGGGGGGTCCGTCTTCCCCGTTTTTGTCGTCGCCGTCGCTGTCGTCGTCTGTCGTGTCGTGGCGGGCCCCTGGGGTGGGTGGTGTGGGTTTGGTGGCGGCCTGGCCCCTGTCCGTTCTGTCGGTGGTCGGGAGTTTCCGGCTGGGGTGTTGTCCGGCCGACAGAACGCGGCGGGGGAGCTGGCCAGCCATCCCCATGCTGCCCGCTTGCGGGGGGCCCGCCCGCGCCGTGAGCGCCCCGCGGCCCGGCCGCGCCCGCGGGCGCCCGGCCGCGGCGGCGCGCGCGACGCGCCCCGGTTTCGGCGGCCCCGCTTATGGGACTCACCGCTGCAGAGTTCGACCCGAGGAGGGAGGAGGAGGAAGAGGAGGAGGAGAAAGAGAAGGAGGAGGAGGAGAGAAGGAGGAAGAGGAGGACGGGTCGCCTAAGCCCTTCGGAGAAACCTTCCAGGCCCCGCTTGGGACATCATGCGGGGAGCCTCGCGCAGCGGCGTCACGCTAATAGTGTCGCCTCCCACATGCGCGCCGCTGCCTACACGGCGCTCTGGACCGAGCGAGGCTCACGTACCGCGTGCCGTGTCGTCTTCTCCGTTGCACCTCCATTGTGCGCCAGGGTCTGAGCGCGCAGTCGGCTCTGCAGTAGTCGTTGCTGCACTCAGCCATGAGTGCTGCGCTGTGCGCCTGGGCGCCCAGCGCCCGCGCGGACCCGCGGTTCGAACTGTTACGTCTCTCGCTGTCGCTCCCCCACCCACTCTCTCTCTCTCTCTCTCTATCGCTCGCGGAAGCACGCTGACATGGATCCCACCAGCCTTCTGGGCTAAGGTGGTCTGACGATATCTGTGATTCCTCTTCCAGAAACCGCGTCCCTTCGGGGAGGGCCTCCAAGAGGCCCGACGAGGGCCACAAGACCATTCCAAGTTCTCCCGGAGCCCAATGAGGAACCCTCCAACAGGCCAGAATCCTTCAACAACCGAGAGAAAAAACAATGTGTTGTGCCCTCTCGCCTTGTTCGCTTCCGATGCGCTTCCGAGGCCTCAAGATTACCCCAAGATGGCTCAAGAGCAAGAGAGCCCCAAGAGGGGTCCAATAGGCCCCCCCAAGTGGCCCCAGGTGGCCCCAAGAGCGCCCAAGATCGGCCCAATCGCGCCCCAAGAGCGCCCCAAAATGCGAGTTCGATGGGCACCAGAAGGGGGGGGGGGGGGGCTAAAAGCTAGGGCCCACCCTTTCAAGAGGCCCTCCAGGGCTTCTAAAAGGCCCCCTGAGGGCCCCAAGAGGGCCACAAGAGCGCCCACGAGCGCCCCAAGAGCGTCCCACAAGGGCCACAAGAGGCGGTTTGCCTCCTGCTCCTCCTCCGCCTCCTCCTCCTCCTCCTCCTCCTCCTCCTCCCCTCGCCTCTCCGCGAGCCCCAGGGATGGCCCGAAGATGCCACTCAAGGCCACCCCCGTGCTCCCAAAGATCTCCCTGGTCTTCCTGGTTGCCCGCTTTGTTTCACTCTATGTCGCTTCCTCCCCTCTCCCGCTTCTCCCGTCGCCTCTCGTGGGCAAGCTTTCTGGAAGGGCTGGTGGGGATACGCGAGGCGTGTGAAGAGTTACACGTCGTTCATCTCTAATCGTGCTCATCACTAATTGCGCTCGCTTCCTGGCCCCCTGGTGGCCAGGAAGAGGCCCAGGATGGAACAATTAGGAATGAGAGGATCTTGGCCCCCCAGCTCTCGAAGGATCAGAAGTTCTCCCGTCGCCTCTCGTGGGCAAGCTTTCTGGAAGGGCTGGTGGGGATACGCGAGGCGTGTGAAGAGTTACACGTCGTTCATCTCTAATCGTGCTCATCACTAATTGCGCTCGCTTCCTGGCCCCCTGGTGGCCAGGAAGAGGCCCAGGATGGAACAATTAGGAATGAGAGGATCTTGGCCCCCCAGCTCTCGAAGGATCAGAAGTGAACAATGAATAAGATCCTTGGATCGGGCGCGTGGGCGCCAACCCCGCGGATAGGGGGAGTTAATCCCCCGAAACACGAAGCCCACCCCGCCCAATCTGACAACGGAGCGCGCCGATGCTGTGCGGCAACGGGACCCGCCACTGATCCACTCGCCACAATCCATGTTTGCGACTCCTCGGCGAATCTCTGTTTTTTTTTTGTTTATCTCTCACTCTCTCTATCTCTCTCTCTCTCTCTCTCTCTCCCGCCGTTCTTCCGCCCTCCCGGCTCGCGGAGGCGCTCCTGGAGCATGCTGTGCAGGGCCGCGTGGGGGCTGCCGAACGACCTGGGTTCGCGCAAGGCCTCTCCCGCCTCTCCCCGCGAGGCCCAAGAACGGCAGAAGAGGGGCCAACTGGGAGGCCGGGCCCGGCTACGGCAGGCTCGTGCCTCGGCGACCTGCGCGCTGGTTTCTGGCACCGCGTGGAGCTTTCCACCTTGAGCGGGGGTAGCGTCTTCTCTTTTCCACTGTGCACTCGCCCGAAGGTTCGCTCGCTTCGTCAGTGTAGACTCGGACGTACAGGAAGCGCTGCACAGGAACCCCACCTGTACGTGAGCAGGATCAAAACGGGGAGCAGAAACGGAGGACCGGGAGAGTGCCCTGGCAAGCGAAAGCGGTAAGCGTCGTTTCAATGAAAACCGAGGTGGCCTCAAGCGGCTAGTAGTGAGATCCAACGACAGATAATGGGTTCCTGACAGTTGACTTGGTTCGACACCAGCCGAGTTCAGGCTGGCACTGGCCTCCAACCCTGAAAGCCCTCGCTGGCATCATCATCATCATCATCAGCATCATCAGCGTCCTCATCATTATAGTCACCACCACCATCATCATCACTATCATCTTAACCATCATCATCATCATCATCATCATCATCGAGACTATCATCACCACCACAATCATCATCATCACCATCATCGTCATCACCAGCATCCTCAGCAACACCACGATCATCATCATACTCAGCATCATAACCATCATCATCAGAAGCATAACCGTAATCGTCAAAACCATGATAACCATCAGCATCATCATTACCATCATCAACAGCAGCATCATCGTAAGCCGCCTCCTGCTTCTCATTATCATCATCATCATCATCATCATCATCATCATCATCATCAGCAGCAGCAGCATCGTCGGCATCAGCATCATCATCAGCATCATCATCAGCATCAACATCAACATCACCGTCGTCAGCATCATCCTCACTACCAGCATGGTCATCATCATCACCATCATGAACATCATCATCACCATCATGAGCTTCATCATCATCATCATCATCATCATCATCATCATCATCATCATCATCATCATTACCATCATCATCATCATCATCATCATCATCATCATCATCATCACCACTACCGTCATCATCGTCATCATCATCACCATCACCATCATCATCATCATCATCATCATCATCATCATCATCATCATCATCGCCATGGCAACCATGAGCCTTAAGATCGTCATCATAAACATCATGGTTAGCGTCGTCGTCGTGCAATCGACCAGATGTTCCCGGATCGGTCTCCAGAAACCTCAGACCTGCTACGTGTGAGGGGGTTGGCGGGCCGTCGGGAGGAAAGGAGTCCAGCATCAGGTCGGATGCGCGCCTCGGAAAGCATTGTCGAGGTGTGGGGGGCTCGGAACGGGCCTCCGGGAGGCTTGTTGAAGCTTCCTGTGTGCCTGTGCGAATATCGTGTCTCTTAGGGTCTCTTGGAGTCCCGATTCGCGGCGTTTCGAGGAGTGTCGTAATGATGGCGAAGATGATGATGATGATGATGATGATGATGATGATGATGATAATGATGGTGATGGTGATGATGATCATCATCAGCAGCATCATCAACATCACCACCACCACCATCAACACCATCATCACCCTCACGATCACCATCATCAGCAACATCATCACCACCACCACCACCATCATCATCATCATCATCCCAATCGTCGTGACCATGATAATCGTCGACATCGTCACCATCATAACCATCATCATCATCATCAGCATCATCATCAGCATCACCATCACAATCGTACTCATCATCATCATCATCATCACCATCATCGTCATCATCGTCATCATCATCATCATCCTCATAATCTTCCTCATCATCCGCATCATCATCAGCATCATGGTCATCATCGTCATCATTATCCTGACAATGATAGGCATATTCATCATCGCCCCCATCAGCAGCATGCTCATCATGAACATCATCATCATCATCACCACCATCATCATCATCACCATCACCATCACCATCATCATCATCATCATCATCATCATCATCATCATCATCATCATCATCATCATCATCATCGTCACAAAACTATGGCAACGATGTTCGTGTCCTGAAAAACTTTGATGCTTTTTGCGGCCTCTTGGGAGCCTTCTATGGCCGTCTGGAGGTCTTAGGGAGCCGTCTTGGCGGTCTCGAGGGTCGTCCCGAGGCCATCCTCGGCCGTCTCGGAACCGTCTTGAAGGGCCTCGGGGACTCCCGTCGTCCGTCTTGGGCGTTCCTGGGGCTCCTCGACGGCCGATGTCGCACCCTCCTGAGGCCTCGGAAGCCCCTCGGAAGCGAGGAGCCGAGACTTTGGAAAGTGCTGATTTCCCCCAAGGTTTACGAACGATTGTCGCGTCCTGGGGGCCCCTTGGGACCCTCCCGGGAGCCTCATGGAGCCGTCCTGGGGCCACCTCGTATTTTCCCGGGCGGCCTGGAGGTCGTCTGGGGCCGTCTGGGCGGGCTCCAGGGCCGCCGTGGGGCCCTCTGGGGCCGTCTGGGGACCGGCTGGGAGGGTTCCATGGGGCCCCGGTCCGCCCATGGGAGTTTGGGGCACCTGGTTTTGGGCTTCTGGAGCGCCGGCACCGTGTTGTGTGAATACATATGCATACGTGTGTAGTGTACATATGTATGTGTGTACGGATGTACGTATACATGCACGTATACGTGCATGCATGCATGCATGCATGCATGCATGCATGCACGCACGTACGTACGTACGTACGTACGTATGTATGTATGTATGTGTATGTATGTATGCATGCATGCATGCATGTATGTATGTATGTACGTATGTATGTATGTGTATATGTATGATTGTATGGTTATATGTTTGTGGTTACACGTGTGTTGGTATATTTGTATGTGTGCATGCTTGTTTGGTTGTGTGTATGTATGTATGCAGGTATGTATGTCTGCATGCAGGTGTGTAACTATGTATGTGTGTATGCATGTTTATGTGTATGGCTGTATGCTTATGTACATATCCCCTATGGTTATACCATCTATGCTGTGTGCATATTTGTATACATGTGCATGTAGTATGCGCGCATGCATGCATGCATGCACTCATGCAGACTGCCGACACATACCCTGGGCTTGCGCAACAAGCAGCTGTAGTGTGCACCGAGACAGACGAACAACACGCAATCGACTTATGCACGTGCACACCGAAAGAGCCCGCGGGGTTGGGCGACGCCTCGGCCGCCAGGCGGCCCCGCCGGCGTGCACCCACGCGGCCGCCGCGCCGCGGCCCGGGCCGGGCGACGGCCGCGGGCTGTGCGCAGGGCCCGCCTGCGCGCGGGGGGGGAGAAGGGGCCGGCGAAGGAGCCCACGAAGGGCGCCCACGAAGGGCGTGCGCGCCCACCTCGGGTGCGGCCGGAAGTGCCCCTGGCCCAGGGTGCCCCCAGCTTTTCGCTCCATGCTGGAGCCCCTGGGGCCCCCTGGGCTTCGTGATGGGGTGCTCTGGAGGCCGTTTGGGCTACCCCGAAAGTCCTGGGGGCACCTTGGCCCAGGGGCACTTGCATACATGAACACGGTCCCCCAAATCCGCGAGACCCGCCGCGTGATACGAACTTTCGGAGGCCTGGGCGAAGGTCACACGAAGCCAGGACGAGGATCGGGTCAGGATGAATCGGGAATCTCGGAGATCTGGCGGCTCTGGAGGATGTCTCGGGCGCCGCGGCCTTCTCAGAGCGTTAAAGAACGCTCTGAGAGTGTTCGTTAACGCTCTCCCCCGGGGCCCAAACGCATCCAATTTCACGGCTGCGTCCAACCGCGGCGACGAGACGGCCCCGGAAGGCCAACTGCCGTTGTCTCGGCTCGCACTCCTCTGTTCCTAAGGGGCCCCAGGACACACAAATAGATACACACAAATAAAACGATCCCCCATATTTTCACATATTTTCTGGGTTCCTGTCTTCCCCCCCACTTCCCATATTTTCTCATATTTTCTGGGAATCGAGGATTAATTGTGTCTGTGTGTTTTTTCCTCTCCTGACTCTGATACTGCCGCAGCGAGCTTTGTTTCGACCCCGGTGGCTGCTTCGGGGCTCGGGTGCCCTGGTCACAGCGCTGGCCGAGGGCCAGGGACGTGGGGGCGGAACCTCCAAGCAGCAACTCCAAGCAGAATATGGTAGCCATCGAGCCCGAACCAGGGTGTGCAGGCAGAGACGCGCCGGAGGAGGCTTTCGGAAGTCAGCGAAGCTTCCTGGGCCTCCGGGAGGCCCCTGGTGGCCACGACCGGGTCCGAGGACGTAAAGGTGGGGTAGGGGGCAGGTCGAGGCCAGTCCGCGGGCCTGGTCTTCCAGTTGGATTTGGGGCGCAAGAAATGGAACAGATTCGAAACATGCTCCAAAATAATCAGAAACATACTCCAACCACCGTCCGCGCATTATTTACTGACCATTTTTGAATATATATATATATATATATATATATAGATATATATAATATATCCTGTCGAGGCATATGGGCCCGACGTAAGCCTGGTCCCTGGTCCTTGCCCTGCCCACGTGGGCACCGCGGGCCGTCTTCAGGTGCGGGCGCCGCGCGCGCTGCAAGGCGCGTGCCGCCGATGCCGGGGGGGGGGGGTCGCCCGCCCTGGAGGCGCCGACGGAAGCCCACCCGAGGAGCGCACGAGAGCAGGAACTACAGGGAGAGGGGGAACTCGGGGAACGCCCAAGGTAACCAGCCTCGAACGTATCCCTATCCCTAAGATGGGCGAGCAAAAAGCGAGGACAATCTTAGGGATAGGCCCTCAAAAACTGAGGGAATCCTTAAGATCGGTATCGAGGTGAGGTGATGTCAAACAGAGGGATAGGGATATGTTCCAGGCTGGTCACAAGGAGAAGCAGGGAGGCCGAGGGGAAGGGGGGAGTATGGGGAAGAAGGAGACAGGCGTCCCCGACGTCCCTGGAGGCCCCCTCTCACGGTACCCCCTATCGCCCTGGGAGAGCCGAGAGTATACCGACCGAGAGCGCTACTCACCGGGCCTCTCGCATGGCGTGCGATCCGACCACAACTTCGAAGCAAATCCAGCCGTGGCGACGAGGGCCCCCCAGGAGGCCAAAGACGGCGGAAATGAGGCCACAGGTAGCGGCATCGGCATCGCTACCTGTTCGTACCCCGGCGTTCTCCGTCCCCAGTCCCCCGACGCCGCGATTTTGTTCATGACGTGGACTCCCGGAGGTCTCGACGTCCCTTCCCCGGGACCGGTTTTGCATCCCGAGCCGTCTTTTGAGGGCCCCGAGGGCCGGTAGGGGCCACAAGAGCCCGAAGCTAGCGAGAAACCTCCTGTCAGTCAAACAAGGGTTCTGGAACCGAACCGAACCGGCCGAATTCGAAGCGGGCCGAACCGAACCGGCGTGAACCAGCACTTTTGAACCGAACCGGGACAAACCGAACTGGCGTGAACCGGCGCTTTTTCCAGCACGAGCCGAACCGAACCGAACCGGTCTTTCCCCCCCCCCCGAGCTGGACTGGTTTCGAAACTTGACGCCGAACCCCAGGCTGCTGGGGGTCGCGAGCAAATTTATCACGACCCCCGACGTCATGATTTCTTCACAACGTCGACCCCCAGAGGTCTCGACACATCTCCCGGGACGGGCTTTTCATCCCGAGCCATGTTTACGGCCACGAGGCCCGGCAAGGGAAGGGCCCCCCCGGAGGCCGAACATAGCAAAACACCTCCCGTCGTGATCTTTGTTCCACAGCGCGAGGGGGCTTTTGTGAAGGGGCCCTGGGACACACAAATGAATGCACACAAATAAAGACATTCCCCATATATTCCTATATTTCCTGTGTTTCTGTCTTCCCCCCCACTTCCCATATTTTCCCATATTTTCTGGGGAATCGAGGATTAATTGCGTCTGTGTGTTTCTTTCCCTCCTGATTTTGGGCACGTCGCGACCCCATGGGGGGCCGCGATCGCGGAGCACGAGAAGACGGGCCCTCGGCACCCCCGAGCCCGCCGCCCGCCCGCCGCCTCCGCGCTATGTCGGCGCTCGCCGCCCCAGACCCCCCACGCACTGAGCAGATATCGGCACGGAATTGTTGTCCGCATGCTTCGGCAACCGTCCACAACTACTCCAGATTTCGTAATAAAAGGGGGGGGGTCTAGACCCTCGAAGACAAGCCATTTCAGACCTCCCCCGTGGGAGAACCCTCCAACACATCGTCCCCAGACCCCCCAGGCCCTCCAAGATAGCCTGGAAGAGACCCCCCCCCGAAATGAGACCCCCCTCCCTTTATTACGAAATCTGGAGTACAGCCGAGCAGAAGATCCAGAAACTGAAAGCTTGCAGGACATTTGGGCCAGCTTCCCCGACGCTTCCTGAGACAAGCCTGTGGGCCGCAGTGTCGCGTTCACGCTGGAGGGGCGAACGCGCGCTCAAGAAGGTGGGCCGGCATTCCAGCAAGTTGGCTAAGAAACGCTGGCCCAACTTTTCGGGAGGAGTTTTTTGTTGTAAGATGCTCGACCGTAACTAATCGCGGGGGCACGCCCGGGGGAAGTGAGAAAGGGCGGGCCTTCTCAAAAGGCTCGGAAGGCCCCGAGCCGTCTGAGCAGTTTCCTGAGCCTTCCCCGAAAACGCCGAACACTTCTCAGAAGGCTGGAGAGCTTCCGAGAAGCCCCGCCTTCACCTGAGAGGGCCTCCTCCTTCTCACTCCCCCCCGCGCTCGCCGCCGACCAGAGCTGCTGTGGGTGCAGAACCGTCGCTGGAGCGGTCCCTGCCCGTTCGGTTCGGCCCGCTTCGCTTCGGCCCGCTTCGTTCGGCTCCGTCCCAGAACCCTCCCTGCACGAAGGGAGGCTCCTCGCCATCCTCTGAAGGAACCCCAGGACACACAAATAAATACACACAAATAAAAGGATTCCCCATATTTTCGCATATTTTCTGGGTTTTCGTCTCCCCCCCCACTTCCCATATTTTTTGTATATCTTCCTGGGTCTCGACGATTAATTGTGTCTGTGTGTTTTTTCTCCTCCTGATCCTCGGGCTCCGGTGGCCCCCGCCGGCCCTCGGGATCCCGACAGCCGCCGCCTCGAGGTGCACAACCCGCCGGCGCTGGGCAGAGGGCCCCTGGCCCGCGAGGCGGCGAGAGGCGCCGCCGCCCGCCCGCCCCCCCCCTCCCTCCCTCCCTCCCTCCCCCTCCCTCCCTCCCTCCCTCCCTCCCTCCTCCCCTCCTCCTCCTCCTCCTCCTCCTCCTCCTCCTCCTCCGTCGAACAAACGACTCGGGATGCAGCAGCCCACGAGGCGACGACGCCGCCCGCCGCCCCGGGGGGGCCGGCAAGTGCGCGCCCTGCCGCTGCTGGCACAAGGTATACACTCGGGATGCAGAAGCCGGCGCCGGGGAGAGGGCTCTGCGGCCCACGGGGCGGCGAAGCGCGCCACCCGCCGCCCCAGGGGCCGGCAAGTGCGCGCCCTTCGCGCGCCCTGGCGCGCCGAAGGGGGGGGGGGGCGCAGAGCTCGGCGGGCCAGCCGCCGCACGGCGGGGAGAGGAGAGGAGGAGGAGGAGGAGAGGAGGAGGAGGAGGAGAGGAGGAGGAGGAGGAGGAGGAAGGGACGAGGAGGAGAAGGAGGAGGGGGAGGAAGGAGAGGAGGAGGAGGACGACGAGGAAGCGGAGGAAGTCGGGGACGGGAAAAAAGCCAGGCAGTCGATGATCTCAGCCACGTTCGGTGGCTCCAGAGTCTGACTCAGCTCCTGGTGGGCTTCACCCCCCCCGAACCTTCACCCCTGGGGGAGGAGGAGGAGAGGAGGGGAGGAGGAGGAGGAGGAGGAGGAGGAGGAGAGGGAGAGGAGAGGAGGAGGAGGAGGAAGAGGAGGGGGAGGAAAAAGAGGAGGATGGAGGAGGAGGATGGAGGAGGAGGAGGAGGAAGAGGAGGAGGAAGGGATGATGTTGTTGATGATGATGATGATGGTGATGGTGGTGATGATGATGCTAATGATGATGATGAGGATGAGGAGGAGAGGAGGAGGAGGAGAAGGAAGGGTTGATGATGATGATGATGATGATGAGGAGCGAACGAACCCCTGGGAGAGGCGCGTCGATCGATGGTTAGCGGGCACCGCCGTGCGCGCTCGGGCCCAGCATCAGCGCGAGGCGGGAGGCCTGCATGTAGTTCTTGTGGATGTGGTACGAGTTGTCGACACTGCCGTCGACCTTGATCGAGTGGTAGAACTTGTAGGCCACGGCGAGGCGAGTGAGCACGTGGTCGATCTGGTCGTCGGCGGCCCCGTTCGGGTCGAAGTTGGTGTCGTGCAGGCCAAGCCTAGCAAGTACACATCGATGAAGGCGTCCGCGAGGAAGTGCGGCGTGGTGCCACAGGCGCTTGCAGACCAGATAGTGGCTGAAAGAGTCGGGGTGGAACTTTGGGTTGCAGCCAAGAACGCAACCACGAAGGATAGGCTGTACGTGCATGCGGTAAGACGCGGCCCACCCGCCCGATAGCGTCTTCATCACGGGCCAGAAGCGCGAGGGCGGCAACTCGGCGAGCTTCGGGCGGAGGCGGCTCCACGCGGTCTTCACGTTGAACGGTAATTGGATGAGGGAGGTCATGTCGTTGTCGTCTGCGTACGCGTTGGTGAGATCGTCGGTGATCATAGGCGTGGAGTCCGAGTCGTTGTTCTGGAAGTCGGCGTCGTGGATCCAGCGACGCCGAGCATGGTGTTCTGCAGCTGCACGATCGAACCTCTGCTGTAGTTCGGCGGTACGGGGGAGGTTGAACGCAGCGGTGGTCTGGAGTCTGGAGGACGCGGTTGACTGCCATGCCTGCGTGCAAATACGT
Organism: Prorocentrum cordatum; assembly: GCA_963575745.1. Lineage (NCBI taxonomy): Eukaryota > Dinophyceae > Prorocentrales > Prorocentraceae > Prorocentrum > Prorocentrum cordatum. The sequence continues at coordinate 733,817 of CAUYUJ010019182.1, read as the reverse complement.
TCAGCACGCCGACGGAGTTGGGCATCTGCTTGACCACGAAAGAGGACTTGAAGACCGCCACGACGGAGATGACGAATAATAAAGGTTTCGCACCATTCATGCCAGTCGTCGGCGTCCCATTCATGATGTTGTTGTGCGAAGTATATCGAGGGCAGCCAGTCGGAGGCCCAATGCTGCAGGCATTCGGCGATGGTCTCGAGCTCGTTGGCTGCGTTTCGCATGTCGTAGTCATCGTCATCAGGCGTGTTGGGAACTTGTAGATGAAGTGGTGGGAATCGTTGGAGGCGTCCTGAGTCGGATATGGTAGCAGACGGCGCCGACGGGAGGGTGGGGAACCAGGCCCGAAGGCGGGCGGCGATGGTGGCGTCGAAAGAGTCTTCGTAGAGCGAGCGCTGCAGCGTGATCGTGTATGTGGTTTGCGGTGATTTCTTCGGAGGATCATCTTCAGCACGGCGAAGTTTGTCCAGGACACGAAGAGCAGCGGCACGGGCGAGTTTATGAGCTTGGCGCAGCTGACGGTGAGCCTGATGATCGTGATGGCGGCTGCGTTTGATGATCTTGAAGATGGTGCCCTTGTGGGTGGAATAGTTGTCGCTGAACTTGGCCGCCCGCAGGTAGTGCGCGATCGAGGTAGCGGAGGCCCAGCACGGCGCGGTCCAACGTCCCTGGACAACTTGTGCGAGTGGAAGCTGTTCAACTGCTGCCAGATGGTGTAGCTCGAGAAGCTGGGGCCAGACGTTGATGGTGGAAGTAGCAGAGCGCCACAGCGTGGCAGCTAGCAGGACTTCGACGCCTATGGGGATGGCGCAGCCCGCCCAGTTCGCAATGCCGAGGATGTCGAGCTTGGTGAATGCTGAAGGAGCAGATCTGATAACTTTATGAAGGGCATGAATTTCTTTGGGAAGAACGAGTTCTGGAGCTGGAAACAATTGTCCGACGTAGGTGAGGCATGTGATCGCGGAGGTGTTGCACAGCGAGACGTTCAGCTGGATGGCCGCGGAGGCGTCGCCCAATATCTGGGCGCGGTGGTGCCACTTGGCCGCAGGGGCGGCCCATTGTGCACGATCATCAGCACACGGGCCGATGTAGACTCCGAGGTACTTGGCCTTGCCGTCGATCTTGAATTGGGCCCAGGCGGGGTTGATCGCCCCGAGCGCGTCGCGCATAGTGTTGTCAACGTCTTCGAAGCAGTTGGTCCAGACTGGGACGAGCACGCACTTCCGAGGTTGGAGCATCAGCCCCGCGAATGCGTGGGCCGCCTCGGTACGCGGTAGGATGCCTTGCATGTCACGCAAGTGCGCTAAGACACAACCAATGTCGTCGGCACAAGCACTGGCCATGCCACGGCCAATCTGATGAAAGTGGCGTTGAATTCCGCGTAGGATGGGGTCGAACACCAGGGCCCAGATGGTGCCACTGAGTGGGCAGCCCTGAGCTACTCCGCTGGCTGCGACGAGTAATGGTCGACGTGTGCCTCCCAGCTCGAGGAAGGCGATGGGCGAGGCGTAGAAGGGCTGGAGGAGGCGACGGACGCGGCCACCAATCCCCCATCTGCGAATCACTCCCCATAACCAAGTGTGAAGCAGGCTTGGGAAGGCGGCGGCAATGTCCATGCTGAGGAAGCACGGCATGAGCTCGGCGGCGTTGTCCATGGTGCTGTAGATGCGGCTGTACGTCTCGGCTTCGACTATGTTGTTGAGGAATTGGCGGCCAGGAACGAAACCTCGTTGGATACTCGACACTTGCTTGACTATCGGATGGAGCTTGCGGTTGATGGCAGAGGCAGCAATCTTTACGTCGGTGTTCTTCATCGCGAGAGGGCGGAGTTGGTCTGGCGACCGATAGCATTCAGAATGTCCTGCAGGCGCATCACCTTTTGGCAGCATGGCGAGTAGTGCGTGGTCCCAATCGTGCGGGATGATGTTGTTGACCGAGATGTTGGCCACGAGCTCTTCCAGGATCTCGAAACTGTTGGGAGTGGATGTCCAAGCTTTGTAAGGAAGACCGTCAGGACCTGCGGCGGAGTCATGTGCTCGTTTTGCTGCGTCTTGTAGCTCTTCAGCATTGGGGAGTTCCAGCGCAACAGATTCACGCCGGGCGAAGACAGAGTCCAGGTAGACGCTCACGTTGGCAATGTTCACTGGTTTGTCAGCGAAGATCGGGCCCCAGTGCGCTAGTATAGCGTCGTGCATGTCCGACGGCGTCTTGGCGATGTCGGAGGAGTTGCCTTGCGAAATTCGGATGCCAGCGAGCGCCAGACGCTTGGAGAAGGGCTTCCGCAGCTCTCCAAGTCTGCGCGTGGCACTGGCCCGTTTCCGCCACCTGTCCCCTAGTTGACGCTGTAGACGTTGATAAGCATCACGGGCACGCGCGGCAGCGAGGGCGCGACGTTCTTCAGCGACAGCAGCATGAGCTTCAGCAGCGGCGTCGGCGAAGGCGCTGGCGTTGAAAAGGCAAACCTTGCTCGAAGGGATGTCGGTAGAGTTGTCGATGATGATCTGCAAGTGCTTGGAGCCGAGGTGGGTGGCGTCGATGAGGAGGCGCGCGAGCTTGATGTCCTGGTACCAGACCGCGCGCGAGATGCATCTCATGGTCATCGAGTTGACTTCCTTGGAAATCGAAAATGGTCGCGTGCAAGAACTTCAGGCGGTAGCCGCGCAAGAGCATCTCGCGTGGCTTTCGCAGCGTTCGTCATGTTGGATTTCAGCGTGCGCCCCTTGATGATGGGCGTGAGCGTGTCGCACTCGGTGTCGGCGGAGAGCTTGTCGATGAAGAGCTTGTAGAAGTCGGAGTTGAAGAGGTGGGCGGGGGTGCCTCGTTCAGCATGGGGCCGTTGAACTCGGGGGCGGAATCGAACATGAAGAAGTTTATGGTCACTGGCAGGTATTCCTTTTCGTTCGGGTGGCGAGTCGTCGGCAACCATGATCGTCTCAATGTGGGTGAGATTGTGTGCCTGGAAGGAGGTGAAGAAGCGATCGATGCTCGACTCGGTGTTGTTCGCGTATCAGCGGTGGGTGGTGGAGGGCGTGCAGATCTCGACCAGCGGTCGGAAGAGCTGCTTCCAGAAGGTGGGCTGGAACTGGTATCGTTCGTGAGTAGGCACTTCAACAGGGCGTAGTAGATTGTGAGCAGGTAGTTCAGAGATGTTGAAGTCGCCGAGCATGAAGAACATCACGTGTTCAGGATCGTTGTTAGCTTCATTCAGTGCCACCTGCCACGTGGACTTGAGCCGTCTTCGGTCATCTGCGGAGAGATCACGGTTATGAATGCTGAGGTAGATATGGAGGTACACCAGGCTGGGGTCGCGGATTCGCAGTTCGGCGACTCGGCCAGGGATGACCACGGAGAAGTTGATCAACGGCTTGGTGTTGTCCTGGTCGCTGCTGGGGGCGAACTTTGGGATGAGGAAGGCGACGCCGCCCGCCGCATTGGAGTCGGGGGTGCCGCTGTGGTAGACGTCGTACTTTGCGCCCGTGGAGTTGATGAGGCTGTGAATCATCTGCGAGGTGCCGCGTGTCTCCTGAATGGCAATGAGGGATCGCTTGGCGAGGTAGGGCTTGAGGATGGAGAGTTTGGCGTCGCGCTTGACGATGTTCGAGTGTACCAGCGCCTGGGCGTTCCAGCTGACCACCGAGCACTCAGTCATGGATGATGCGGTAGTCGCACTCCATGGAGTCCACTTGCTGTTAAATCCACGACACTGATGTGGTTGCATCCGCGAAGGCAGCGGCAAGGGCGTCGGCGCACGAAGACCGCGTCGCAGGAGTAAGGCCGACGCCATCAGCAGCATCAGACCATTGGATCTTGGTCGCAATCTCAGGGCGGGAGCCCACTTGGATGCGGACGATGGGCACATTGTCGATGGAGAGGTAGCCATCGGCGCGGTGGATCTTGGGGTTGAGGTCCTGCTTGGCGTTGTTGACGATCCTTGCCAGCTTCTTGAGCTGGATCTCCTGCCTGACGAGCTTGGGGCTCTTGTCTGCGCTGACGTAGCATGGGGCGCCACCGATCGTGAATGTGCGCCATTCCCGACCAATGCGCAGATGATGGTGAAGAGCCTGAGCACGTGGTATAGCGACAGCATTGGCTCCGAGTACAGTGATGGAGACCCGTTTGGCAGGAGCGGAGTTGTTGTCGCGTACCATAGACACGTCGATATTGGCCGCCGAAAACCATTCGGCGGTGGCAGACTTGAGGGATGCTTGTGTGATGTCCACGGTGGAGGCGATCCAAAAGGTGCCGATGTGTGGTGCCCTGTCCCACGAACCGATGTTGCTGACGTCGAGCGAGGGAACCTGGGCTTCAGCATGGGCAATGGCAGTCTTGATATTGTCCACCGCGTCGTTGAGGTTCTTGGATTCCACTTCGGAGGCGGAGATGCGCTGCTTGAGGGAGACGATGTTGTTCTCGACGTGGTCTTGGCGTTCGGTGAGCTTGGCAGTGATGTTGGTGATGTGCGTGATGAAGCTGGCTTGAGACGAGGCGGCAACTTTCTCTGCGGTAGCCTTGAATTGTTCAGCCGCGTCAGCAACTTGAACGGCCAGATGTTTCTCGATCTCGGAGCGGAATTGGTCAAGTCTTTCCTTTTGTGCAGCATCTTGCCAGGGGTCTTTGTTGTTCCGAGGGCTTCGTTCGCGACGATCACGAATGGTGGCGAAGTCGTTCGTCTCGGGCATGTTGGGAGCTCGCCGTGGACCACTGGGTCTGGATTCTCGAACGCCAATATGGAGGTGGCCGCGGCACCACAAAAAAATCAATCCCGCGTGGATATGTAAGGAGAGCGTAAAGGCAATCCTGAGCTGGCCCTGGAACAGGGGTATGCCGTGTAAGCCTCTTGGCGCTATGCCAAGCAACATTGGGACCTTGAGCCAAAATGGCTACGGATGGTGATGAGGAGGAGGAGGAGGAGGAGGAGGAGGAGGAGGAGGAGGAGGAGGAGGAGCAGGAGGAGCAGGAGGAGGATTGTGGCCCCGCTCCAGGAAGATGTTGGCCTCGCCGTACGGTCGTGCCCCCCTTCCGCCTCTACCTCTTGATTTTCGTACCCCCCGACGCTGGACGGGATGAGGGTAAGTCAACGAAGGCGCCACCCGTGATCGGAAGAACGGTTCGCAGCCTTAGCCTATGGGGGAAGAGGGGGAGGATGAGGAGGAGGAGGAGGAAGAGGAGGAGAAGGAGGAGGAGGCGGAGGAGGAGGAGGAGGAGGAGGAGGAGAGGAGGAGGAGGGGAGGAGGAGGGAGGAGGAGGAGGAGGAAGAGGAGGACGACGACGATGTGACGAGGACGACGACCCAGAGATCCGACGCATTGTTTCATCAATGCGCCCGCAGGTCCCGACCCGTCTCCCCAAGGCTTGGCCGAAAAAACGACAAGCACCTCCGGCACTGATTTTCCGTGACGCGACGAGATGTGGGTCCTCCCTTCAAAACCTGCCCTTCCTTTTGAGGGACGCTCTCTGACCAGGGCTCCGAAGGGAACCCGGCCATGGCGACGAGAGCGCCCCGGGAGACCCAGAAAGGACGCGAAGACCCCCCGCTGCGAGAACCCAGCCGTTGCGACAGCGCCCGAGGAGGCCCAAACAGGGCGCAGACACCTTCCGTCGTGGCTCTTGCCCAATGCCTTGGAGGTCCGGGGGCGGCGGCGGCGCCCGTCCGCATTGCCAGCAGCGACGACGCCGACGACGACGCCGACGACAACGACGACGACGACGACGACGACGACGACGACGACGACGACGACGACGACGGCGCCCGCCCGTGCTGCCGGCGGCGACGACGACGACGACGACGACGACAATGGTCCGCCTGCTCCGAGAGCACCGCGTGCACGCCCCGCAAGGGCGGCGAGACCTTGCCGCCCTTGGCGCCTGCGCACCCGCCCCCCCCCCCCCCCCGCGAGCGAGCGAGCGCAAGGAAAAACACCCAGACCCCGACAGTCTGCGTTTACTGCACAGCCTTGGGCGTTCACTAAGTAACCATGGCTCTTCGATTTCTTCCTTGGGTGCGTTTGCTACGCGGCGTCGCTTGTCGGGGTGCTCACGTACTATGAGGGCGGATGTTTCTGCCCTCCCCCCCTGGGTGCACAGTTTCCCCCAGGGCCGTAGGCGACTCGAGGAGGAGGAGGAGGAGGAGGAGGAGGAGGTGGAGGAGGAGGGGAAGGGGGAGGAGGAGATGGATCAGGAGGAGGAGGAGGAGAAGGAGAAGGACGGGTCGCCTGAGCCCTTCGGAATAACCCTCTACCCCTAAGTGGGCCCTCCCTCTGTGGGCGTCGAACCTTCCCCACTGGGCTTGCGGCTTCGGGCAAGCGCCCTGGGTGGCGCCGCTGGAGACATGCACATGGGGGGAGGAGCCGGAGGGAAGAAGAAACCCGGGGCACCTTGACCAAAAGCATCTGGTGTCTTGATGCGCGTCCCTGCTGTAGCTAAGACCAGGTGGCTGGGGCCGCGGCCCCTGAACATCCGATCAAAGCACACTGCACCGACCGCTCGCTCATCAAGCAAGCAAAGGAAAGGAAAGGAAGGCAGTGAAAACTGTGCCAGTCGTCTGGGGTGATTTTGGCCTCCCGCTGACGTTGGCAATGCCGTAAGAACATGACCAGGCAAGCTCGCAAATGGCTGCGATCCTAGCTTTGAGCTGTATGGTAGGGCCTGAACTTGTCACCAGCACATTCTTGTCACTTCGTCGCAAGCCCGATGAGATCTTCGAGACCAAGTCCGCTCAACTTGCAAGGGGCGAAGACTCCGGCCCTGCTACTGGCAGATGTCTGTGTGACCCGAGTGTTGTTGTGGGAGTTCCGGCCAAGGCCTGCGCCTGGGCAGCTGCTGCGGTCTGCCTGCTAGCAGCCACCGCTGTACCGCGGTCTTGGACACTGACTCGGCGATCGTGGGTGGACTCAGCGGCACTGAAAACACGTTTTCCGTTTCCCCCTGCCCCCTTGGATCCTCTTGGATCCTTAGCCTTGGCGCCCATGCAGGCTGTCCAGTGCAAGCTGGTGTTCTGTCAGCTGCGTGCCGCCCACCCCCGACAGTGCCCATGTTGCAACAGCCTTGCTATCCCAGATCCTTCCCCCGAACAATTCAAAGTTCAATGGGTCCCAGGACAAACTTGCGCTATGTTCTGCGGAGAGGTGTAGAGTTCTTGAATGCCTTCTTGCGGGCCATATTCGAAAGGCCATGCCACCCTATGGAGTTATCACACACGCACACACATACACACAGCTGCACATACTTCCTGGATGAGCCCCCAGCCAAGGCTAGCCTATATGAATGGGCAGTTGCGTTGGTGACGTCCGGGAAAGAGTTGCACAGTATGCCCAGCAGTGGGTGGTTCGTGGTTGGGAGAAGGCGGCTGATGCTCCCAGAGTCAGCAGTTTGACCGCCGCAGCCAGTCCTCAGCCGAGCACTGAGGTTGGCCATGTGGCAGAAAATGTCCGTAGGAACAAGAGCAGCGTCGGTAGAAGCAGGATCTGGAGGGGAGGGAAGGATGGGAGGGGCGAAGACGGGATGGAAGGGAGGAGATGAAGGAAATGATGAAGAAGAGGGGCGGTCCATGGATAAAGAAACGCTGCAGAAGAGCTGCCACATGTGAAGAGAAGAGCATGCAATAGTAGAGGAAGCGGCAGCGGGGGCAAGAGAGAGTGGACATGGAGAGCGATGAGGGTAGTGGGGGTAGAGAACAAAGGGAGCGGGACAGGAAGGGGGGGGCTCTAGCGGGACAAAGGACGAACAAACGCGGCATGACAAATACATGCTCGGAGGGCTGTGCCGATTTCTTGGAGGGACACCCCCCCTCTTAGCGCGCGAAACGCGCCAGGGGCTGCGCCCGAGGCGCCGACGGGAAGCCCCGCGCCGATCCAAGAAATCCGCGCGGGGCTCCGACAGAGTTTACGCTTACGCAGCTGTCGACTACCTACTTGACCACCCCAACCCAACCCGAAGACCCGAATTCGACCCGAATTTCGGGTTGGAGGGGGGTACGGGCACCATGTGTTTTTTCAACGTTCCCCGACCCCCCCCCACTGGAAATGGAGGGCAAATTGAGGCCTTCGGGTTGGGTTGGGGTGGTTTGGTAGGTGGTGAGATGCCTCACTCCAGGCACGGTCTGGCCGGCGACCGTTCGAGGTCCAAAAACGGCAGTGTGTAACAGCGGCGGCGGGGCGCGTCGGGCTACAGTCAGGCACTAATGCAGGGGAACGGGGGGGAGGGAGGCCGGGGGGGGGGGGGAGGAGGGACAGGCACACTCAGACCGTGAAGGCCGCCGTGTGCGTGCCAAACTCCTCCTCCTCCTCCTCCGCCGCCTCCGCCGCCGCCGCCGCCGCCTCCTCCTCCTCCTCCTCCTCCGTTGCCTCGCCCCGCCGCCGCCTCCTCCGCCTCCTCCTCCTCCTCCTCCTGAGGGAGGGAGGGGCACGAGGAGGGGGAGGAAGCGAAAGCAGCCGTCCCGCCAGCCCCCCGCGCTCGGGCCCCGCGCCTCGCAGCAGCGCCAGGGTCTCCGTCAGCTCGCACGGACTCGCCGGGAGGGGGCGAGGGGGGCCGTGGAGGCAGTGCACGTGTCGACCACCCGAGGGCAACCTAGTGGCAAGAGATAGAGAGAGAGAGAGAGACGACGACGACGACGACGACGACGACGACGACGACGACGACGACGACGACGACGACGACGACGACGACGACGACGACGACGACGACGACGACGACGACGACGACGACGACGATGATGATGATGATGATGATGATGATGATGATGATGATGATGATGATGATGACGATGCTGATGATGCTGCCGCTGATGATGACGATGATGATGATGATGATGATGATGATGATGATGATGATGATGATGATGATGACGACGACGAGGATGATGATGACGACGACGACGGCGACCCTTACGACGACGAAGAGAGGTCACGACAGAACCCGCGGAGGGGGACTGCTGGCGGCTGAGGGTCAGAATCCTGTACCTTCTGATACAGGCTTCTGTGAACATCCCCCCCGCCCCGAATTGAATATTTGCAGGCTGCGCCGCAGTGTGTGGCTCTGTCGACTGGCCGAAAGCCCGCGCCCCGCTTGCGATGCCAACCAACATTGGATCGGGGGCAGGGGGAAGCGTTGAAGTGTGCGCCCGCACCCTGGTCGCGCGGGTGGTGCAGGATTTTGTCCATCATTGGCGGCGCGCAAAAAGGGGTGGGTGGAGGGGGGAGGGCTTCTTGGAAGGAGGCTGCTTCTCAGAAAGCGCGAGCCTGACATTTACAGACAAGGCCCACGCCTTCTAAAAAGCACCCTGGTTCTGAGAAGCCTTCCCCCCTACCCCTACCCACTCTGCTGAGGGGCAACGATATGGGGGAACTGGCATCGGGGGGGATGAATCAACCTGGAATCGGAGGTACATCATCGATAGATCGGCGATCGGCCCCCGATAGCGAAACCGCACCTTTCTGGGCGGGCTGGGGCTATGAGGCCCCCATCGGCGATCAATGGGCGATTGGGGGTCGCTGCATCCCCCCTTTGCCTACCCCCCCCCTATCGTTGTCCCTGATCTGCGTGTGGCCGACATGTCGCCGCGCCGTTTGTCCTCGACGCGTCCACGTGGGCGACGCAGACACCACTGCAAACCCACGGCAAGCCCTGTGCCCCAAAGCCCCAGGCAGACGTCGCCGGAACCGCGGCAAACCCACGGCGAGCACACCGCGCCCCAGGCGGCGTTTTGCCCCGGTCCCCGCGGCGCCCTCTGGCATGCGCAGGGCCGCGAGCCGGCGGGGGGTGAAGAACCGGGCCCTCAGAAGGGCCCTTGTGAGGCCCCTCTCGGAGCAGGCAGGGGGCCCCACAGGGCCCCTTTAGGGCTCCTTCCTGCACCCCCCATTCGGGTCGGGCGAAAGGGGGGGGCAGCAAAGGGGGGGTTTGAGCATCAGCTCACGTAGCTGACTTTCCTGGCGCCTCCCGGCGCCGGAGGCGGCTATGCATCCAGGAATGGGCCCCTCGGTGAGGCCGAAATCAGCTGCATGCAACTAATTTCGTACGCCCCCCTTTCCCAATCCCCCCCTTTCGTCCGGCCCGACCCATCCAGGTCACCCCCCATTACCACTGGCCCGATCTGTGCAGCATCGACTCGGGCAGTCGGATTGGATCGGAGCGTGTACCGAAACGGGCCGCACCGGCTCGGAGCCGTGATCGGACCGACTCGGCGGAGCCAGGATGCATGACGGCGTCATGCAAGCCTGGGGCCGCGTCGGATCGCCCGAAAATCTGGACTGAACCGAATCGGGCCAGCCATGGCCGATATGGAGTCGGAACGAGCGGGTCGAGATGGGCCCTGGGGGGTGAGGAACTCACCGCCCCCAGAAGAAACTTCGCCCAAGAGTTCACGAATCGGGTCGTCAAGCGATACGTCCACCACAGCGGTGCTCCGCGAGTTGCGGGCGTAAGTGCGTGTGTGGTGTCTTCGTGGGGCCTATCTTAAGGTCTCCAGTCTAGTGCACGTCCCCGCAAAACGTGACCAATTCGTTGCTTAATCGAATCATAGCTTTGCGTCCGCCGGCCAGGGTTAAGTGGCACGTCGGAGGACCAAAAGTGAACGTGCGCGCGTGCGTGCAATGCGCGTGCGTGTGCGTGTGCGTGTGCGTGTGTGGGTGCGTGGGTGCGTGTGTGTTGTGTTTGTGTGTGTTGTGTGTGGTTGTGTGTGGTTGTGTGTGTGTGTGTGAGTTTGTGTTTGTGCTTGTGCTTGTGTGCGTTTGTGTCTGTACTTGTGATTGTGCTTGTGCTTGTGCTTGTGCTTGTGTTTGTGCTTGTGTGTGTGCTTGTGGGTTGTGGGCGCCGTTCTCGGCCCGCTCTCTGCGGAGGCGCCCGCCGGCCTGGTGGGGCCTGGTGGCCGACGGGCCTCCCCCTGGGCGGCTCTGCTCCCTCCCTCGCAATCCTCGCCTCCTCCCTAAGTGCGGCTGTTTCGCTTCGCAGCAGATTCGAGCGTTAGCCGCTAAGTGCGATAGGGGTCATCGCTGGTAATCGAAAGGATTACGTAGATAGAATTTCCCGAGGCCTCTGGCCTAAAGTTCGCAGTAAAGCCGAGCTGGCCAGCGGGAAGCGGCAGGGTAAGTAGCCGCTTCAGTCATCAGTAACCGACACTGTCGCCATACCCAGAACTCCAGAACTCCCTGCTGGGGGGAGGCCTCAGCCTTAGGGCATGTCCCTCCACAGGAGGAGTCTTCGAAAAAGGCAGCAATCGTCGGGGTGCGATGTGTTGTGCCCCTTGACTTGTTTCTTTTTTAATATGTTTCGATTGTTAATCGTTTCTCATCGACAATCCGCCCGTAAGAGGACATGCCCGACTTAACGCCAGTCTTCGGGGCGGCGCCGGAGGCGCCGCCGGGGGGGGCCACAGCGCCGATCCGAGAAATCCGCGCGGACCTCCGGGTTTTTTATGTTTATGCCACTTGTTGTTCCCCTAAGTCTGGCTTTAGGTCGGGCATGTCCTCGTACAGGCGGACTGTCGATGAGAAATGAAGAACAATCGAAACATATTTTTTAAAGTCCAACAGCACAACAAATCGTACTCTGACTATTTTTGCCATTTTGAATACTCCTCCTGTAGAAAGACATGCCCGACTTACACCTACCGTTGCCCCTGATGTTCCCGCCTTCGTCCCCCTCGTCTTCTCCTTCCGAATGGGAGGCCCGAGCCAGGCCCAAACATGCGACGCCCCACCTTTTTCACCAAGGGTCCCCGAATGCCCCCCGACCAGCTTCGAGTTCATCCCTCTCCCGACGATTCACAAGCCCAAAGGCGATGCCAATCTTGAGGATGCGCCCGCAGAAACTGAACGGAATTCCTCAGGTTGGTATCGAGAAAAACTGATGCCAATCCTATCGGGATCTCGGGATACGTTCGGGGGGGCAACGATAGGGGGAACTGGCATGGGGGGGGATGCATCGACCTGGAATCGGCGATACATCGACGATCGATCGGCGATAGGCCCCCGATGGCGAATCCGCAGCTTCCTGGGCGGGCTGGGGCTAATTATCAGACCCCTTCTCGGCGATCCGTGGGCGACGGGGGGTCGATGCATCCCCCCCTATTTGGGCGCCCGAGTTATCCGGGGTAACTCGGGTCCGGGGTAACTCGGGTTTGGATTCCCGAAAAAGAAACCCGAGTTACCCCTGACCCGAGTTACCCCTGATGATTCGGGGCTCTGGACGCCCGAGTTATCCAGGGTAACTCGGGTCCGGGGTAAGTCGGGTTCGGCTTCCCGAAAAAGAAACCCGAGTTAGCCCTGACCCGAGTTACCCCTGATGATTCGGGGCTCTGGACGCCCGAGTTATCCAGGGTAACTCGGGTCCGGGGCAAGTCGGGTCCGGCTCCCCGAAACACGAACCCGAGGTAGCCCTGACCCGAGCTACCCCTGATGATTCGGGGCTCTGACCTATGCCCATCCCCCCCCCCGATCGCTGCCCGCGAGCGTGGCATGGCAACTCCCGGCGCTTCCCCCCGGGGGCCGGCTTCTCGCCCCAATCTGATGGGCCTGTTTTCCACCACCACCACCATAAGTTGGAGGGCGAGGGGGTCCTCCTCCTCCTCCTCCTCCTCCTCCTCCTCCTCCTCCTCCTCGTCCTCCACCTCCTTCCCCCCTCCAACTTATGGTGGTGGTGGTGGAAAACAAGCTTATCACAATCGTGTCTTGACGGCCCCGGGGCCAGGCGCAGGGCCCCCCCGGAGGCCGCACTCGGCCGAAAGAGCTCCGCCTCGTATACAGCAGGGGCCGTCGACTCGCGCGGTCCTCCATGAGAAATGTGGCGCGGGCCGCCTCCCGCGCGCGCGGCCGAAGGGGGCGAATTCCTTGCCCCTCGCGATCCTCCATCAGAAGTGTGGCGCGGGGCACATCCCGCCCGCGCGGACGAGTGCTTCCCTGGGCCGTCTCCTGGCACTCCCGTGGGCCTGCCACGACAAGCTCCTCAAACCAGAAGGTGTCCCCCCAAAACGAAGCGAGCGTCTCAGAACACGCAGCCGATGTATCAAGCACAAGACGATCTCAACCAGAGAGGTTCTAAGAATATCTCGTGCAACACCCGAACGTTGCTCGGGGCATTACTTGGCAAAGGCCCCAGGATCGGACCGAGAAATCGGATCGGCGATCGAGACCCCCTCCCTTGACGCCCTTCGCGCGCCAGGGAGGGGGTCCAATGCCGATCCAAGAAGTCCGCGCTCAGCCCGGAAAAATTATGTTTCCGCCGCTTTTCATCAGGTCGGGCATGCCCTCCTACAGGCGGATTTGAGAAGAAAAGTAACAAATAGTCAAACACATCCAAAACATTAAAACTATCTGAAAATCGTGATCCTACTATTTTTTGGCTATGCTTGAATACTCCTCCTGTGGAGGGACAGGCCCGACTTAAGCTTCTCATGCCACGCCTGTCGTCAACCAGGGAGGCGAGAATATATCCACCTCCGCCGCCCGTGGCACCGACTCCCTGGGGCCCCAGAGGGCGGTGCCCGTGGATGCATCTTGGCCCCAGCGTTCGGTGGCAACTCCTGGGAGCCTTCCATACCATCGCGTCGGGGTCTGCGAACCGACGCTGATCGACGCTAGCCGACGCCAATCGACGCCAAATCGACGCGGATCGGCGCTCGCCGACGCTACACCGGCGCTATCTCATCGACTCACAGACGCCAAGCGACGCTGAAGACGGAATCCCGAGGGTATACAGGGCTCCCACGGTTTGCCACCGACCAGAGGGGAACGTGGCCGTGTCCAATTTGAAGCTTTGCCGAGCTTCGGCGGTCACACACACACACACACACAGACGCACACACACACACACACTAGTGGCTTCCGAGATGGGGTCGGAGTAGAAGGGGTCGGAGGATCGGGCCGCATCGCCGATACATCCGCGATGCACCAGCGATGCACTGTCGATGCATCAGTGATGCACCGGCGATGCATCGTCGATGTCGGCGATACGTCGGCGACTTCGACGTGAAGCAGATCGGGCCCCACATCGAGCCGCATCGGCGATGCATCGGCTATGCGGCGCGATCCTCCGACCCCATCAACTCCGACCTCATCTAGAAGACCTAGACACATAATAAAACACTCGTGTTGGCGGGCATGTTTTGTGACCCCTCTCGGGATCTCTCGGGGGGGGCCCTCGGGAGCCCCACGGGGCTGGTGTGAACCCGTGTTGGTCCCGTTACCCAGCGGGACTATGTGACCCTGTGTCGGCCATGGCCGCCGCTCCAGTACAGAGCCGTTGTGACGCGGACGAAATCGACGGTGGCATACCCGTATCCGACGCCGGCCGAAGTCTCCGAAGGCACCGACGTCCTGGGACCCCACCGGGCGGTGGATGTGCACACCCAGACATCCGTCCGCTTCCGTTTTTGTCGATGCATGGGCCCCGGAAGTCTGGACCCCTTCCCGACAGGGCTGGTTTTTCGTTGCCCGGCGAGGGCCCCCAGAGGCCGAAACTGCCTAAAACCCGCCGCTCCAATTTTTTCGAAGCGTCGGATCTCCAGACCCCCCGACGCGTCGTAAGTTTTCCACAACGTCGACCCCAGAGGTCCGGACCCCTTCCCCAGGAACGGTTTTTCCTCCCGAATCGCTTCTTGGATGGTCCGGGGGCCCGGTGAGGCACCACGGGGGCCGAACGCGGCGGCAAACCTCCCGTCGTGATTTCTTCAGACCGTGCGCGGGTCTGGGCCTCTTCTTCGGGGGACCCCAAACGTGGTGGTGACCACACCAGGTGGTGAGTCGGTGGGGATCCGGGGTCACCGCACGGTTTTGGGACCCGAGCCCCTCTCCGAGGATGCCTTGGGCGACAGGGGCCCCCAGGGCCCCAAGACCGTGCGGTGACGGACCGTGCGGTGAGGTCTTGGTGGATTGCGAGGTCACCGCGCGGTCTGTCACCGCACCGCTTCGGGTCTGCAGCCTCTTCTGGGCCGATCCCTGTCCGCCCCGTCGAGGCCCCCGTCGAGGCCGCTCCCCGCCTCGGGCCGCCCCCGCGGGGCCTCGGCGACGGCGCCGCCCCGCGCGCAGACGCCGCGCGCTCGGGCGCGGGGGCCGAGCGCGCGGCGTGGGCGCCGCACGCCTCGGGGCCGCGCGCTGGCGGCGCGGGCGGGGGAGGAGGAGGAGGAGGAGGAGGAGGAGGAGGAGGAGGAGGAGGAGGAGGAGGAGGAGAGGAGAGGAGGAGGAGGAGGAGGAGGGGAGCGAGGCAGGAGGGAGGAGGAGGAAGAGGAGGAGGAGGAGGAGGAGGAGGAGGAGGAGGAGGAGGAGGAGGAGGAGGAGGAGGCGGAGCGAGGAGGAGGAGGAGGAGGAGGAGGAGGAGGAGGAGGAGGAGGGGAGGAGGAGGAGGAGGGAGGAAAAGGAGGAGGAGGAGGAGGAGGAGGAGGGGAGGAGGAGGAGGGAGGAGGGGAGGAGGAGGAGGAGGAGGAGGAGGAGGAGGAGGAAGATACGGCACTGCCAAGGGAAGCGTCGCGCGGTGCACGAGCGCCCACCAAGGGTGCCAAGCTGCTGGCAGCCTGGCATGCCTGCAAAGAGGCTGGGACCCCACCTAAAAGGATCTCGGGTACCAGCCACACAGACAAAACGAGGCGGGAGACTACGCCCCGCCACCTGGGTGAGGAGGTGGGCTCCCGTGGAGCCTGACCCAGTGAGTCTCAGGATCCGAAGCGAGAAACGGACGAGGCGCGGGGACTCTACGGGAGCCCTCTGCCCCCTCGTCCGCAGGATGAAAACCCTGCATGAATTAACGTCGGTTACGCACCGCCCGTTCTGACAGACGGTGGGTGCCCCCTGACGGGCAATCAATAAGAAGGTGACCAGCCGTGCCCGTAGTAAAAGCACCACAGGAGACACACAAACGAACGTGGCCCGAGGAGACCCAGAGGCGGTGTCCGCGAGCGGCCGTGGCAGGGACAGGGCCCGTTCCAGGCATGGGCTCGGCTGGTACCGTAGTGTCGGCCAAAGAGGGCCGACTTGGGCGCTTGGATCCGATCCGCCTCCTCTTGTCAGGGAGGAAGGCAGGTCCCGAGCGCTCGGGAAGGAAGTGAACCCTGGCAGCGGCACCAGCTTGGACACTCGCGGCTCCATCCCAAGCAAAAGCAACGGGCTCGAAGCACACGCGTGGCCCGACGTGTCGTTCAAAGCCAGGGGAGGGGCTGCGAGGGCGAGGCGAGGAAGGGCTACCCAGGCCCGAGGGAGGTGGGGGGGCCTCCTCCTCCCCTTGGACACGCTCGCGACCACGCGTGGGGGACCCCGTCCGAGGGCGCACCGAGCGAGACGAGTCCGAGGGGGAGCGAGGCCGCACCGCAGCACCGAAACTGCTGCCGTCATTCGTCGGCATCTGTTCTCCATTGTCGGCCTGGGCACGCGCAGCGTCACCAGGGGGATTGACAGTGGAGGAATGCCGAGGGATGTCGGCAGCAGCACGCAAACGAGCAGGGCAAGCAAGCAAAGAGAGACGACGACGGGTCCGTTCCAGCTTCGAGCCTTTCCTGCAAAGCTCACACCTCCATATGCTACGATGGGGAACCTGGGAGAAAACATGGCGCAAGTGGGCCGAGGCCTCCTTGGGCTCCAAAGGAGCCGTGGCGCGCCGAGGGCGCCGACAGGCTTTCCTGCGCGGTCGAGTGTCGACACGCTGCTCGCCAAAGAAAAGCCCCAGGGCAGTCGTACCCCATCGTAGGAGGCGGGTGTAGTATTGATGGCCCAGCTTCATAGTTTTGACCTGAGCTTTGGGGATGGAGTGGAGGTCTCTGCCGTTGCGCGCAGCAAGGTCAGTCCACCGATTGCCACGCGCATCGGTATTCTGGCCCTGCTGATGTCCTTTGACAAGGGTAACTCGAACATCAGACCCGACCTCGCCCAGGTCAGAAATCTTGGCCCAAATGCGTTCCCACATGTCGACGTTTAAACGCCGAGGCGCGCAAAACCAGCGGGCTCCAAGGGAAAGGCCATCGACCAGGCCTTTGAAGTCGGTGTGCACACAAACAGGGGGAAAGCAAACCTGGAGAACCTGAAGGAAAGCGTAAAGCTCGGCCCTGGGCGAGGACTGTATGGGGCCTGGGAGTGCCCCGTAAACAAGAATGTCTACCCCAGGCGGCGGCTCACTCAATTGGCAGAAACCCCATCCTGCTCGTGTGGCCTCAGGCCAATACCACATACGCTGACACGCACCATCCGTGTAGATGTTGCCAGTGATGCCTTGCGGGTCGCCATATTGGGTGTGCCAGCGCCCAGTGCAGTCCCGTGGTGGTAACGGAGGAAAGCAAGAGCGGGATACGAGTCCTGACGACCACAACATGGAGTCACGTGCCTGCATGGCGGCGGCGCCGCCGCCTCTCTCTCTATCGGTGGATCTCTGCCAAGGGTGTCCCGGCGGCAGCCTCCGAAGCTCCCACGAAGAGGGCCCACGCAGAGGGCCCCGAGGGGTGCCCCCAGGAGGCCCCCCAAGAAGGCCCCCCACGAGGCCCCAGGACGCCCTCAGGAGGCCCCCCAGAGGCCCCCCAGAGGCCCCCGAGAGGCCCCCCGGAAGCACCCAGAGACGCCGCAAGAGGCGGCGACGCCGACGAGGAGGCGAAGGAGGATCGGGCGTCGCTGCATGGGGGCGCGATGAATGAGAGGGGGGGGGGAGAAAGGTGCACCTTTGCGGGCCCCACATACCCCCTTCTGGGGCCCAGTAAGAGGCCCCTTTTCTGCAGCCCGCGCTGTCCGCCAACTATCGCCCCCCCCCATGTATCGTGGCCCAAGAGAAGCAGGGCCAGGCGCGGCCGGACGTGGGACAGAAGAGCAGACCCCCAGGATGCACAAGAGCATCCAACAAACGCGAAGAACATTGGAGTGCCCTCTGCGAACCGACCTCGATCTTATACCCCGGTCCGACCGTACACCCTGCGAAATGCTTTAGAAATCATGGGTTAAGAAAATCATAGTCTCAGAATTTGAAATCAAACCCAGAATGTCTATTCAAATGTTAGGATTGACATTGAAACATTAAGAACAATCGAGACTCTGGCCGAAAACTTGGGTTTTCTTAAGCATCGCCTGGAGTGTAGAACTTTTCCGGGGCCCAGGGGCAGTCTCCATGGGCTGCGCCCCGTCGAGGGCGTTCCATATGGGTGCCAAGATCGTCCCGGACGGCCGCCTCGGAGCCGAGTTCGGGGCCCGAGAGCCATGGGGAAACATTACGGAGGCAGGGACGATGATGCTGCTGCTGATGATGATGGTGGTGGTGGTGATGGTGAACACGGTGGTGGTGGTGATGATGATGGTGGTGATAATGGAAGGGAGGACGAGGAACACGATGATGGAAATGATGATGATGATGCTGATGATTACGATGATGATGGTGATGAGAAGGATAATGATGATGATGATGATGATGATGATGATGATGATGATGATGATGATGATGATGATGATGATGATGATGATGATGATGATGATGATGATGACGGTGCTGATGATGATGACGATGATGATGCTGATGATGGTGATGCTGATGACGAGCATGACGATGACGATGAGGATGAGGATGACAATGAGTTTGCTTGTGATGATGCTGCTGCTGATGATGTTGACGATGAGATGTTAACGACCATGGAGGTTATGATGGTGGTGATGATGACGATGACGAGGATGAGGGTGAGAAGTGGGACGACGAGGAGGGCAGGCACTTTCCTCTGGCAGCGCATCCGGCCCTGCGGCGAGCAGAGTGACGAAGACAGCGACCCTCGCCCTCCTCCCCCTCTTCTCCTCCTCCTTCTCCTCCTCCTCCTCCTCCTCCTCCTCCTCATTCTCCTCCTCCTCCTCCTCCTCCTCCTCCTCCCCGCCCCTTCGCCGCATTCTGTATCTCGCCCGCACCAGCACGGGAGCTCGAAGCACCCCCTGCCGCAGTCCTCCTCCTCCTCCTCCTCCGCCTCCTCCTGAAATCCCTTTCCTAATGAACATCTCCTCCCTGTCCCACCCCGAGACCAGTCGGAAGGGCAGGCCGCGCGTTTCGCCTCAGACGGCCCCAACACCGATGATCCGAAGCTTCGGATTTTCAACGGTTTCACGGATGGAGGGTGGGTCGCTTTCAAAATGTAGCTCTTGCCCCAGCGCCGCGCACATTCGTCATAAAGGTTTGCATGAGCTTCACCGATTGAAAGCGGGTCGCTTTCACAATGCGGTTCTCGCCTCAACGCCGCGCACATGCGTCGCAAAGACTTGCAAGGGTTTTACGGATTGTAGGCGGGTCGTCTTCAACATGTGGCTCTCGCCTCAGCGCCGCACACACTCGTCATAACCATTTGCACGAGGTTCACGGATTGAGGACAGGTCGTTTTCAAACTGTGGCTCTCGTTCGCCGCGCACACTCGTCATAAGCATATGCAAGGGCTTCACGGATTGAGGAGAGGTTGCTTTCAAAATGTGGCTCTCGCCTCAACGCCACGCGCCTACCTTTTAAGAGTTTACGACCGTTGCACGGGTTTCCATGGTTAACGTTTCAAATATTCTGTTTTGGCACGATGTCGGACTGCTGGAGCCCAATACTTACGTTGGTTCGTGGTGTTGAAGTCCCAGCGACAATGTTTTGGCAAGAATCGAGATTGCCAAAACGCAGCAGTTGCGGTGACTCGCGGCGTCCAAGTCCCAAGAATGGTGTTTCGGCACAGCTCCGGATTTTCAAGCGTCAGTTTTCCAACGGGGCACGTGCTGCAATCAAAACCAATCTTCGTCTGGGGCCTACGACGAGGGAGCTTGGACGGAGGGTTCATTGCACCATCATTGGTGAGTCTTGGGTTTGCACTGGTCCTCCTGAGGAGGGACGGATTCATCTTCGTCCTGGGACGGATTCATCTTCGTCCTGGCCCCGTCCTGATAGGCCTGTTTTCCACCACCACCACCACCATAAGTTGGAGGGGGGAAGGAGGAGGAGGAGGAGGAGGAGGAGGACCTCCTCCTCCTCCTCCTCCTCCTCCTCCTCACTCCGTCGCTTCGTGTGTTCTCCATCCACCTCCGGAGAGCTGGCAGCAGCCCTCACCGCGGTGCCGGGACGCTGGAGAAACTCGCGCGGCTGCATATCCGCGCGCGCACGGGCGTCCGAAAAAACCACGCGCCGAACGCACGTGCGAAGCCCGGCCTCTGCAGGGCCGCAGGAGGGCCGACCGCTGCGCGTGTGACCGTCTCTCGCCCCGGCGATCCGCGTCATGCGTAATGCGGGATGACGATTGATAAACAAATGGGAGAGAACGATTAAAAAAATAGTTTTCTGCTATTTCTGCAACTTTCTGGCTGGAGGAGAACGATTCAAAAAAAAAATTCCAGTCCGCGGCCGGTTTTTTCTAATCGTCATCCCGGGCGCCGCCGCGTGAACACGACCCCCGGTCATTTATTAATCGTCATCCTCCATTATCGGGCTTCCTGGCACTGGCGAAGCATTTCAGCAAGCGCCACCCGGGACGGCATCCGGCAGGGCGGGGCTGTTCTCGGCAAAAAAGCCCCGGACTGTTCAGGTCCACCCCAGCGATGGGGGTCGAGGTGCTTTTGATGGCTCCCCCCGTGACATTTTGGCAAACGTCACCCGGGAAGGGATCAGGCAGGGCGGGGCCGTTCAGCAGAAGCCCAGACTGCGCAGGTCGACTCCAGCGATGAGGGTCGGGGTGGTCACAGTGGAGGCGAGTCCACAGGAACCCTTCCACGGGAAACCCAACCCTGAGACCCCAGGACGTCCATTGATTTTTGGTGTGCGAGAGTCACGCTTTCCATAGCGAAACCATCGAAACCCAAGAATCCCAGCGCACCCTGGAGGCAAGCGGGGTGTTTCTTGGCATGGGTCTCCACTGTAGTTGTTGTTCCTCCCTTGCGGTCGTGGGCGGAATGCGTATTCGTATCCACGTCCTCGCGGGCTGGGCCCTGGGCCGCGACCTCGTGGCGACGGAGCGTCTCTTCGCGGATGCCCCGCGCGGAGCGCACAGGAGGAGGCGGAGGAGGAGGAGGCGGACGAGGAGGAGGAGGGAGGAGGAGGGAGGAGG
Source organism: Prorocentrum cordatum (assembly GCA_963575745.1). Classification (NCBI taxonomy): domain Eukaryota; class Dinophyceae; order Prorocentrales; family Prorocentraceae; genus Prorocentrum; species Prorocentrum cordatum. The sequence goes on along the minus strand of CAUYUJ010019182.1, from coordinate 712,825 downwards.
AGGAGGAGGAGGAGAAGGAGGAGGAGGAGGAGGAGGAGGAGGAGGAGGAGATGGAGAAGGAGGAGGAGGAGAAAAGGACCAGCGTATGATCTGAGCTCGTCCCCACCAACGGCCCCCTCCGGGCGGGTGCACGGGGCGGTGGCTGGGAACGGGTGGGCCCGCAGGTTGCGAGCATGCCGAAGTCGCGTCACGCGTCGGACGGAGGCTGCAACGGGACCGCGAGCGACGCGGGCGCGGGCAGCCGCGGGCCATGTGCGGATCCAAGAAACCCGCGTGCAGCACCAGCAGTTTATGCTTACGCCGCTTTTTCCTCTTCGAGCAGGGCCGAGGCTGGGCTGCCTGCTCGTGGCTCCTGGCCCCGTTGCCGGTGCCGTGCCGCTGTGACGCGGCGGGGCGTGGCTCCCCGTCGCAGGGGCGCGGCTTCCCAGACTGCTGCCAGCGAGGGTGCTCGTGGGACCTGTCGCACGGTCGCCTCCTGGGATGCGACGGCGGCGGAGGCCGCGAGGGACTCCCTGGGACGAAACGATGACACAAAAATAAAAACACTCAAGAGGTCCGCGCGGATTCCTCGGATGGGTGCTGAGGCCCCCTGGCGGCGCCTCCAGCGCCGCCCCTGGCGCGCTCCGCGCGCCAGGCGGGGTGTCTAGCGCCGATCCGAGGAATCCGCGCGGACCTCCGAGTTCTTATGTTCATATAATTGTTTAGTCCCCGAGTCTCCGCCCTCTCTGGGGCCGCAACTTCTGCAGCGCCCCCAGCGCCAAGCCATGGAACGGCCATCATATGACACGCGCTTCCCGGTCCCGTGCCGATCGAGCTGCACACCAACTGCGCTCATGTCGTGGACATACCTCCTGCCTGCGCCCCGAGCACACGGAAGCCCTCCCTTGCCGTCGCTCGGACGTCCATTTCCCGTGAATTTTTCGGTTTCGTGCGTGCTTTTGTGGCTCGATGGTCCAGGATGGTCCTCGATGGCTCTCGCCGAGAGAAAATGCACAAGTCCGAGCGATGCCAGGCTCATGCCTTCAAAGGGGCCCTGGGACACACAAATAGATACACACACACAAATAAAAAGATCCCCCATATGTTTCCATAGTTTGGGGATTTTCGTCTCCCCCCCCACTCCCCATATTTTCCTGGGTATCGACGATTACTTGTGTCTCTGTGTTTTTTGTCCCTCCTGAGTCTTGGACATACCTCCTGCCTCCGCCCCGAGCACACGGAAGCCCTCCCTTGCCGTCGCTCGGACGTCCATTCCCCGTGCATTGTTCGGCTTCGCGCGTGCTGTTTGTGGCTCGATGGTCCAGGATGGTCCTCGATGGCTCTCGCCGAGAAAAAAAGGCACAAGTCCGAGCGATGCCAGGCTCCGGCCTCTCCGGGGCCGCGCCCTCTTCCACGCCGCCCAGCGCCGAGCAGCGCCCACGCGCGGTGCGGCTCCAGGCCGCGCGCTGGCGCGCAGCGAGGGGCGGAGAGCGCCGCCGCCGGGCGCGGCAGCGCGAGGCACACCCGGAAGGCTCCTTCCAGCCAGCAGCTCCGCCCCGCGGTGCTGCCTCTCCTGGGCGATTGGCAGCGACGCGCTCCCCGCCGGGCGACCATGCCCGAAGGTTTCCCTCCTCCTTCTTCCTCTTCCTCCGCCTGTCTGCAAACCTTTGCGTCTTCTGTGCGCCTCGGCGCCGCGCGCAGGCCCGCGCCTCACGCCGCGCCCGCCGCGGCGTCCCGAGATTGCAGCTCGGCAAGAGGTTCCAGAGCAGGCAGCTGGCGTTCATCGCGGCGGTGCCGAGGCGTGCTGGCAAGAGGCCGTGTATCAACAGCATGCCTGGGAGACAGACCGCCCAGCAGTTTCGCGGTGGTTTGACTCTGGCCGAGCCCGGCCGCCACGTGAAAGCTCTTAGGATGTAGAAAAGAATGGCGCGTGCACGAACTGGTCCAGCAGCGCCTTGGAGCAGCCCCCCCGAACCGGCGTCGCGCGAAGCGCCAGCGGCAGCAGCCCGTCGTACAGCGCGCCCGCCCGGTAGCACCAGCTGCAGACAGCTCCCTGGGTGCGCGCCGCAGAAGGCCACCGGGACAAGGGCAGGTCCTTGCACTGCCCAACTAGGCCTGCGTGACTCCGTCCCCGGCCGCCCCCCGCGAACTCGCCGTCGCGACCTTCGCCAGCAGCGGCCTCCAGCTCAGCCACCGCTCCCACGTACGCAGCGCCATCCCACTCAAGAGCAAGAGTGGTCCATCACTACTACATGCCTTGGGCCAAAATCCTGCTCGTCATCCAGGTCCTCGTCTTGCCCGCCCCCAGCTGCTGCTCCTCCTCTCACTCCCCCGCCTCCTCACGAACCCTCCGAGCCACCACCATCGGGCGAGCGAACAGCATGGCCCCGTCCACTCTCTGTTTTCCAGCTCCAGACTTGCCGGCACTCGGCGTCGGTACAAATGGAGCGGTGGTTGCCAGGGGTGTCTTCGGCCCAAGGTGTCCCAAACTTCGCGCTCCATCTTGGAGTCTCCCAGGCCCTCTGGGCCTTGAGGGGGGGTGCTCTGTAAAGCCACGGGAGGGCCCTCACAGAGGCGAAGGTGTTTTAAGCCAGAGTGCTGGGTCTGGCTCAGATGAGTCCGCGGGGAGAGGTGCAATAGAACCTTGCTAAAATTGGCGCCTGGATGCAACAGCCTGCGCGCTGGATGCAGTAGCTGCGCATGGAAGCTGTGCATCGTTCTTGCGCATACAACAACTTCTGCCCGTGCATCAGTCCGTGCCCCCTCCCCCCGCAACTGCTGCGTACTGCTGCGCGCAGTTGTACACAATTGGTGAACGATTGCGCGTCTCGCCGCCGACCCGCCTGCGCCAGACCCACGACCCCAGCTAAGAACATTTGGGCCGAGAGACACGTCTGGCATCACCCGAATAGACTGCCTGCCCAGCATGCCCGGGCTGTCGGGTCGGGCGAAAAGGGGGGATAGCAAAAGGGGGGTTTGAGAATCAGCTCACGTAGCTGATTTTCCCGGCGCCTCCCGGCGCCGGAAGCGGCTATGTATCGAGGAATGGGCCCCTCGGTGGGGCCGAAACCAGCTGCATGCAGCAAATTTCGTAACCCCCCCTTTCCCAATCCCCCCCTTTCGCCCGACCCGAGGCTGGCTCCAGCTCATGCGGGCCTCCACGCTGCCGTTGCCCTCGAAGCCCGGCAGGCCACCCGGGAACCGCCGCAGCGAGGCGACGGCGCGCAGGCGGGCGGCCTCGGCGGACAGCTTCCCCGCCACGCGCGACAGCATCCCGTCGCTGAAGCACAGGGAGGCCAGGTAGATGTGGGTTGCCTCGCTCACGTCCACCTCTTTTGTTTCCATTCACGGTCGTTGCCCAGACGGAGTGGGCGGGTAATGGTAACGCTTGGGCGGGGTGGCGCACGCCGGGGGGGGGCGCTGCGATTGCCATAGTCTGCGCGCGAACACTCACAAGGAGGCCAGGTAGATGTTCAGAGAGCAACTCACGGAAGCTTTTGGTCGTCCCCATGGCGCCCAATAGCGCGCCCAATCGCACGCAAAGCAGACAAATAATGCATCTCCCTCACCTGGCGCCATTGGTCTCTATTGGTCGCCATTGGGTGCTCTTTGAGCACTATGTGGCGCTACTGGGCACTATTGGGCGCTGTTCGGCGCTCTTCAACACTGTTGGACGCCTTTTGGCCGATATACATTCCGTCCAAGACGAGCTGGAACTTCCGTGATTTACCTGTCGAAAATGCAGAGTTCGCTAGGGACTGGCTTCCTTTCAGAACAGCCGACACCCTCCCGAAACCCTGCGTGAACCCGCCAGGAAGGGCTCCAAGAGGCTTTCCAAATGGATTCGGGGAGGTTTTGGAAGGGTCTTCGTCGTTTTGGGGGAAACCAGTCCCCAGCGAACCCAGGGCCTTCTAAATTTATGTATCGAATGATGTGGATTGCCTCGCCCGATGTGTGACGGCAATGCAAATCAAAACGCGCATGTAATTTTGGTGTGCCTCGCACATGTCATTATTGTGTGCCTTTTTTCCGGCCCCGAGATAACTGGGACCTCTCACCTGGGCTTACGGCCGCCCCGACTGCTGAGCCGATATGCTGTAGGCTGATGTCCTCCGCCTACCCGAACCTACCAGCCTCGTGCACTCTTGCCCTCAGAGTCGGAAGCGAACTTCCCCCCCGCAGTTCTGCAACTCGCTTGGAGCCACTCCCGCGCCCATCTGGGCGATTTCAGAAACCCTGCACCCCACCCAAAATGTTTCCATCTCTCGGAGGCGCATCTTTTACTTCCGCCGCCTTCTGCTTTGGACACCCGAAATGGGTACCGAAAGAATGGGCAACATGCCCAACAACAAATGTTGTCCCGAACCAACAGCGGCCGCTGTTGGGCAGGCGGCCTTCTGTCTCAAATGAACACAGGCCGCGGCGGCGCGGACAGCGAGTCCTGTTCAAAATGAACAGGAACTGCTGTTGGGCATCGTACCCATTCTTTCGGTACCCATTTCGGGCGTCCAGATCTGCCGCCCCTCCGCCGGCTCCCCCCGGCGCGGGCGGCCTCGGCCCAGTTCCGCCGACCTCCCGCCGCCCCTCCGCCGCCTTCCGCCGAGGAGGACACGACAACTCCTTCGACCCTCGCATGCGAGGCCCTTCTTGGAACGTCCCATCTACTGATGTCGGGGGCGCGCAGACATGGATTCGCGATCCATGGAGTTGGCGCGCGGCCGCCAAATCCCTGGATCCGGGGAGGTGCCCTCCCTCAAAAACGCGGCCGGCGCCGCCTCGCTGGGCGGCGGGCATCCGCGCGATCTCCCATGGGAACGGGACCCGTCGCTGATCCACGCCCCCTGGATCCATGTCTGCGATCGAGTGGCGATGTGGGTTGCCTCGCCCACGCCCGCCTCGAAGAGGTCTCCCTCCAGGAACACGATCTCTCCGGGTGCCGGCGGCCGAGGGCCGCTGCCCAGCGCCGCGGCCGCGGCGCGCAGCTCCGCCGCGTCGCCGCTGGCCGAGAGATCCCCCCAGGCCGCCCTCGCGCTCGCCTTAGGCCAAGGCCACGCTAACGGCGATGTTTCTTCACCGTGATGTTGAACATCCGTACTGTAGGAAATCACAACTACAACACTCTCCCACGTTTCCGATCCGCGGATGTATCGAACGAGAACGACGCAGCGAATTGTCGGAAAGCGCGAGCCGCGCGTTCCCACAGTACCGAAGCCTACATCGTCATTACCTGCATCGCCGTTAGCGCGTCTACGGTTCGGTCGGGTATATCCTCCTACAGGCGGCTTGTAAAAGAAAATTCAACAAAGTCAACAAAACAGACAAATCAAAAGAGCACGAGAAATCGTCACCAGACTATGACTTTAGTACTCTTGACTAATCACTCTGTAACGGGACATGGCCGCCCTCGCGCTCGCCTGAGGTCGAGGCATGTCTTCCTACAGGCGGCTTCTAGAAGAACAAAGCAGAGTCAACATCATAGTCATAACAAATCAACAGAGCACGAGAAATCTTCACCAGACTATGTTGGTACTATTATTGGATTCTCCTCATTTAGAGGGCCACGGCCGCCCTAGCGCTCGTCTTAGGTCGGGCATGTCCTCCCACAGGCGGCTTCTGGAAGAAAAACTCAACATTGTCAAAACGAATCAACGCATAGCCAAAAGAGCACGAGAAATCGTCACCAGACTTATGTTTTGGCCAGTCTCGAATACTCCTCCTGTGGAGGGACATGGCCGCCCTCGCGCTCGCCTTAGGTCGGGCATTTCCTCCTACAGGCGGGTTCTGGCAGAACAATTCAACACAGTTCAAACACATTCAACCAACAATCAAAAAAACACTTGTACAATTCTCGAGCCTTCCTCCTGTGGAGGAACATGGCCGCCCTCGCGCTCGCCCTAGGTTGGGCACGTCCACCTGCAGGCGGCCTCTGGAAGGAAAACTCGACATGGTCGACAACAGCAGAAATCAAACAACTCATCAAAAGAGCACGAGAAATCGTCACCAAACTCATGCTGTCACCAGTCTCGAATACTCTCTAGGGCTCCCAACTTCGCGCTTCGCGCTCCGCGAAGCGCGAAGCGCGAATAACTTCGCGCCCTCGCGCCGCCCCCCCAAAGGGAGAAAAGGAGGACGAGGAGGAGGGGGAGAAGGAACGAGGACCGCGAAGCGCGAAGCGCGAATAACTTCGCGCCCTCGTGGGAGCCCTTGACCCTCCTCCTCTGGAGGGGCATGGCCGCCCTCTCGCGGTCGCCGCGCGCGTGTGCGAGAGCTCCACGCCCACGGCGCGCACCACGGCCGGCCACTCCAGGTACGCCTGCCGAGACGAGGCCAGAGGAGGAGGAGGAGGAGGAGGAGGAGGAGGAGGAGGAGGAGGAGGAGGAGGGCGAGGGCAAGATCGGGTGAGGATCGACTGAGAACCTCTGAGAACCCTGGCGGCTCCCGAGAGGCCCCAGAAATTCTTCCCCGGAGGCCCCCGAGAGACTTCCGAAGAAACCCCAAGATCCATCCCTGAGGACTCTGGCCCACGTCAGCGTCGTCGTCGTTGCCTCCGCCGCCGCCGCTGTCGTCGTCGTCGTCGTCGTCATCGTCGTCTCCCTTCAGGGTCGGCGGCACTGGCCGTAAGGCCTTCGCAATCGAGAACCTCTAAAATCTGGCGGCTCTGGAGGATCGATCGGGCGCCGCGGCCTCCTCTGAGCGTTCCGGAACGCTCTGCGAGCGTTTCGGAGCGCTCTTGATGGGAGCCATCCTCGTCCTGGCCCCATCCGACCTCAGCCTTATGTTGCTCCAATCGTACTAAATGACACCATCCCAGAACAAATTCGAGCACCCAGAAAAGTTTCGAAACAGTGTCGAACGAGTAGCGCCTCCCAGGGCCCGACGCGTGAAAACCCTCAATTTTTGGTACTTCTTGGTGCTCGGGACTCTTTCTGGTGATCAAGGCTAAAGTAGGCTGGAACATCATAACCTGAGTCACGAGCTTTCCCACGCCGCTGATGACTTGGGGCGCTGGACGCCCGAATCATCTGGGGTACCTCGGGCCCGGGGCAACTCGGGCTCGGATTCCTGAAGAACGAGCCCGAGTTAGCCCTGACCTGAGTTACCGACGGGGCCCTGAGACACACAAACAAATACACACAACTGACAGGGTTCCCCACACGTTCTTCTGGGTTTTTGTCTTCCCCCCCACTTCCCATGGTTTCCCATATTTTCTGGGGAATCGACGATTCATTGTGTCTCTGTGTGTGTCTTTTTCCCTACTGAGCTACCCCTGGCGATTCGGGGCCCCGACGTCCATCCTGCGCCACGAGCTTCCCCACGCCGCTGCCCAGGTCCATGAACACAGCCGGCTCCCCGGCCAGCTTGTCCAGCCCGAGGGCGCGCCCGATCTGGCGCACGCCGAGCGGCGTGACCTCCCCGTACGTGGACGGCCTGCTGGTCTCGGCCGCCTCGGCCGCCGACCCCGCGGTGCCCGCGCGCGCGATCGCCCTCGCCTCCTTCGAAGGGGCCCAGGGACACATAAATAACCACACGCAAATCCTACAGGACTCCCCATGTCTGCTCCCACATTTTCCGGGGTGTCTCGTCTTCCCCCCCCCACTTCCCATGTGCTCCCACACTCTCCGGGGAGTCGGCGACTCCTTGTGCCTGTGTGCCTTTGTTGTCCCCTCGTGACCCAGACATCCGACGTCTCAATCTTTTCGAGACGCGGGCCCCCGACCTCCCGACCACTTCCCTGGGGCCGGCTCGTCGTCCCGAATCTTTTTTTGACGGTCCCGCAGCCCGGCAAGGGCCCCGAGGGGCCGAAAACGATGCAAAACCTCCGTCTCGATTTTTTCGAGACATCCGATGCCTGGGGACTCCTCGTCGCCAATGGTGAAGCCGCTGTGCCGCGCCCACGCCCAACGGATCGCGGCGTCGACCGCGTGGCGGTGGTCCGACTCTCGCTCGGAGCGGGCCGGCGGCGGCTCCTATGGAGGCAGGCGGGAGATGCGGAGTATCGTTAATGAAGGGGCCCTCTGGGACACACAAATAAATAGACACGAATAACAGGATCCCCCATATTTGTCCTATATGTTCGGGGTTTTTGTCTCCCCCACACTTCCCATATTTTCCCATATTTTCCTGGGAGTCGGCGATGCATTGTGTCTGTGTGCATGTGTGTGTCGGTGTGTGTGTGTGTGTGTGTCCGTGTCTGTGTCTGTGTGTCTGTGTGTCTGTGTGTCTGTGTGTCTGTGTGTCTGTGTGTCTGCGTGTCTGTGTGTCTGTGTGTCTGTGTGTCTGTGTGTCTGTGTGTCTGTGTGTCTGTGTGTCTGTGTTTCTGTGTGTCTGTGTGTCTGTGTGTCTGCGTGTCTGCGTGTCTGTGTGTCTCTGTGTCTCTGTGTCTCTGTGTCCCTGTGTCTCTGTGTCTCTGTGTCTCTGTGTCTCTGTGTCTCTGTGTCTCTGTGTCTCTGTGTCTCTGTGTCTGTGTGTCTGTGTGTCTGTGTCTGTGTCTGTGTCTGTGTCTCTGTGTGTGTGTTTGTGTGTGTATGTGTGTGTGTTTTTTTCCCCTCCTGAGTTTAGCCGATCCCCATCCCCAGCGGCGCGGCCTGGGCCCCACTGGCCGATTTACCCCTCCAGGGATGGGGATATAGGCCGTTCCCTCGGATTTCGAGGGGTGTGTCCCCAACTGGGGTGGCAACTTGGTGGGGGTCTCGAAGGGGATGGGGATGGGGATGGGGACCGGACAAACGATACTGAGATGCGGATGCCGCTGCTCCACAGGCCTACACTGCACTGCGCCCGCGCTTGCCAGGGCCAAGATCCCCTGCCGTGGCGGCCAGGACACCCCCCCCCGGCCCCGGGAGGCCCAGGGGGGCGAGAGCGAGGCTGGAGGCCGTCGGCACGGAGCCGAAGGGCGGCGCATCCCTGCACGGGGCCTGAGGGGCCCGAGGGGCTGGTGGGATCCCGCACTGAGGGGCCTGGGAGGCGGAATTTCACTTCCAGGGGCGGGCAGTGATAGAGCTTCACCGAGAGAGGGAGGGGGGGGGGGTCGATGATGCGCCCCCGCGGTCACGATAGGCGCATACGATAAGAAATCCCGCCAACAAGAAGGTTTGGGCACATCATTTGTCCATCGTTCAAGGCTCTACGGTGGCCCAGATTTCCTATGGGCCACAATTCGGGCCGTCGGGGAGTGTGAGAAACTTCCGTGGGGCACCTACTAGCAGTCCGATGTCTTATGTGACGCGCATACTGCATGGGCACCTTCGCCCCCCGCGGAGGTCCAGCGGCGCCACGCACACGTCGTCCGGCGGCGCGGCGAACGGACTGAAGGAGCCCCCAGCGCACCGCAGAACAGCCAGCCGGGCCGCGAACGCCAGCAACAACGCGCGCCTTCCGTAGCAACGCACGGGAGCCTCCCATGCCATTTCGATTGCTCTTGCGAATCGACGCTGACCTGCGAGAGTCGACGCTAACCGACGCTAGTCGGCGATATATCGACACGAATCGACGATAAACCAGCGATCTCGCATCGAATAGACGCTATCGCGCGACTAGCCTGAAAGGTCCCGAAGCCCTAAGGTGCCCCGAGAAATCGAACATTGGCACGGCCAAATGGTTCTGGTACCTCGAACCATCGGTGCTTCCCCTGCGCACCGTCCTGCTTTATGCCGAGGCATCGCCAGTTCGATGCCTAGGCATCACCAGGTCGCATCTGCTACGCGCAGCTACCTCCAACCACGTCCATGGACAATCCCTCGATGCATGCCTAGGCATACCCATGCGGATGCCTAGGTATCAGCAGTATAACGCCTAGGCATCCACATGGCCAGGCCGAGGCATGCGTCGTGGAAAAATCAGGACGTGAATTGTTTTGTAATGCTTAGCTTGGGTCAGTCCGCTCGTTCTGTTCCCAGCCATCACCTTGAACCCCTCAGCCCAGATGCCCACCCCCCTCGTGGCCGCCCCCGAGACTTTGAAGCCAGCGGGCGCAAGCGACACGAAGCAAGTGCAGGCGCCCGCTGCTGGTTGGGCAACGGACGGGACCTGCCGTGGACGGTTCCCCCCGGGGCCGCAGGCGACCCGAGGAGGAGGAGGAGGAGGAGGAGGAGGAGGAGGAGGACGAGGAGGAGGGGGAGGGGGAGGGGAGGAGGAGAAGAAGAGAGAGGAGGAGGACGGGCCGCCCAAGCCCGTCGCGGAGAAGCCCTCCGTGCCGGGAGCAGAGCGGGCACGCAGGAGAGCGCGGGGCGAGGGCGGAGCGACGGGGCCGCGAGCCGCTCCGGACTCCCGAGCCGCCCCCGAGACGCGCGAGGCTCCCGCGCACTGCGTCGCACGGGCCTTCGCGGCAGCGGCCGCCGGCCGAGGCGCGGAGGCGGCCGGCGCCGCCGCGGCCGGCAGGACGCGGCGGGCGCCCGTGGCGCGGGCGCCCGCGGGGGCGCTCGGCCGCCAGCGCCGCGCATCGGCCCCGGGGACGCGGGCGACCCGGGTCGGCGCAGCCCCGGGCCAGTCAGGCTCTGCAGGAGCCTGCAGGACCCTGCGGCCCGCGCGCTGGCCCAGATCCCTTCTGAGTCGTCCCCCGGGTGCAGTCTTGTAGGACGCCTTTTTTGTAACCTCATGGGGGGGGTTCGGCTTATCAGGGCGCTTTCTTTGGATTGGAGCTCGGAGGGTCCGATTTAACCCCATACCCACGATAATAATGTACCCCCCCTATACACATAAGAGTTGATTATCCACGGCCAATAAGAGTTTGGTCGGGGGCGCGGGGGCGCGGAGGCCGAACTTCATTATCACGGGGAAAGGTTCGCCATCAAGCGAAACAAGCAATGCTTTAGGAATCCTGTGGTTCTCTTCTCCTTCTCCTCTTCTCCTCCTCCTCCTCCTCCCCCTCCTCTCTTTCTTCTCTCTTACCTCTCGTTCAAGATGTTTGTCTACTTTCGTCTGTCTCTTTGTATCTCTTTCTGTCTTTCTTTCTTCATTTTGTTCTCTCTCTCTCTCTCTTTCTTTCTCCTCCTCCCCGTGGCCCCTGAACTTGTTTATCGCTGTGCTTTATCATCCAAGGAAACCGAGGCAGATGAGCTACCCCCTACACGAGCAGATGAAACTTTTAATTTTCATTAAGCGCTTACAAATTAAATCTAATAAGTTTTGAACTTTGGATTTTTGCTATCTCCTTCTCCTCTCCTCCTCTTGCTGTTTCTCCTCTTCCTCCTCCTCCTCCTCCTCTTCCTCCTCTACCTCCTCTTCTCTTTCTATCTTTCTATTTTCTCTCTATGTCTCAAGCGAAACGAGAGATTCGTCGAGGATGTCTCAAGCGAGACAAGCCATTGTTGAGGATGTCTCAGAGAGGACAAAAAGCCAAGGATGTCTCAAGATATCCTCGGCTTTGGCTCCTCTGTTAACATCTTTATGCTGGTTCTGGCGGGCAACTTCTATTATCACATCGTAACCGCCGAACTTTATTCTCCCTGGGGGGTTCTTCTCGGCCGTTTTCGGTTATCAAGGCGCCCCGTCGGAGAGGGGGGTCCGGAAGATGAGGTCGCAGTTGGAAGGGGGTCCGGTTCTTTTAGGGTGGGGGGTCGATGAAAAAGGGCTTTGGAGCAGCCCCGGGCAGTGCACCCCCTGGCTCGAGCAGGGTCCCGCAGGAGCCGACGCCCTGGCCGACGCCCGTCTGCACTGGCCCTCGCCGCGAGACGCCACCGATCGGCGGCGAGCCCCGCGGCGCCGGGGCCGCAGAGGACGAGGCCTGGGCAGAGGGGGCGAGTTCGGGCGAGGATACAGTCGGGGCGTTGACCCAAGGAGCCCTAAAGAAGGAACGAGGCCCCTTTTCTCGTAAGTTAGCCTTCGACTTCCCATCGAAAGCCTAAGGAGAACCTTGGGCAAGGTGTGGAACAATCAAGGATAACCCGAGCCCCTCCCCAACGAAAAGGGTTCCTTCTTCAGCGCCCCGACTGTAACCCTGAGATCCTGGCGTCGCAAATTTTTCGCCGCGGGCGTTCTCGCTCCATTTCGGGCCCCGGGGCCCTCACAGAGCGGTGCGGCTCGAAGAATGACGCAGAAAGGTGGGGTCCAGGGTTTGGGTCGCGATTTTTGGTTGCCATGTTGCAATTTTTGTTGCAGCGTCGGACCTCAGGGAAGAGAATCGAGAAGCTCTGAGATCTGGCGACTCCGGAGGCGGTCTCGGGCGCCGCGGCCTTCTCTCAGAGCGTGCCGGCACGCTCAGAGAGCGTGCCAAAGGCCCTGGGACGGATTCATCTTCGTCCTGGCCCCGTCCTGATAGGCCTGTTTTCCACCACCACCACCACCACAAGTTGGAGGGGGGAAGGAGGAGGAGGAGGAGGAGGAGGAGGAGGAGGAGGAGGACGAGGAGGAGGAGGACCCCCTCCCTCTCCTACCTGTGGTGGTGGTGGTGGAAAGCAGGCCCACCACGTCCGACCCCCGCGGCGCCGGTCTCCGCCAGGGGGGGGGGGGGCCGCGAGAGGGGAGTAGCGCCGCTGCGCCGGGCGCGGGCGTGGCCCCGGGCCGGAGGCGCTGCTCGTGTGCAGCCTCCGCGCTGCCACTCTGGACGCCCGAAATGGGTACTCCAGATTTCGTAATAAAAGGGAGGGGGTCTGGACCCTCCAAGACAAGCCATTTCAGACCTCCCCCGTGGGAGAACCCTCCCAAACATCGTCCCCAGACCCCCCCAGGCCCTCCAAGATAGCCTGGAAGAGACCCCCCCCGAAATGAGACCCCCTCCCTTTTATTACGAAATCTGGAGTACGGAAAAAATGGGCACAATGCCCAACAACAAATGTTGTCCCAAAACCAACAGCGGCGGCTGTTGGGCAGGCGGCCCTCTGCCTCGAGTGGACACGGGCCGCGGCGGCGTGGACAGCGAAGCCTGCTCAAAGTGAGCAGGGACTGCTGTTGGGCATTGTGCCCATTCTTTCCGTACCCAGCTCGGGTCGGGGATGGACAGAACCCCCTTTAGTAAAACGTGGTTTAGTGAAAACGACCTCGGGCCCAAACCTGACAGGCGCAAGCCTGGAAAATGACGGCCGCGGAGCCCTCTCGAGAACCGAAAACGGACAATTCACTAATCGACGTGTCAGGGTAGGAGGTCTGTCCACCCCCGATCGGGCGTCCAAAGCCACAGGGGGTGCGGAGGCGGAGCGGAGCGGAGCCGCCAGAGTCGGGCACGCCCAGCTTCCAGGGGCGTGCGCCTGCGGAGCGGGGGGCGGGCGCCAGACGCTGGGCGGAGCCGCCGGAGTCGGGCACGCAGGCGCGCTCGAGCGCCCAGTTTCTGGGGCAGGGCGCAGGAGGCCTTGGCCCAATGCTGAAACGGGGCCCTGGGACACACAAAGAAATACACGCAGATGAGAAGATTCCCCATCGTTTCCCATACTTTGGGGGGTTCTGTCTCCCCCCCCCCACTTCCCATATTTTCCCATATCTTCTGGGGAATCGACGATGAATTGTGTCTGTGTGTTTTTTCCCCTCCTGATATACATCGTGCACGAAGAGAAGGCCGTGGGCGAGGCGCCGCTGGACCCAGGGCAGAAGAGCTCTCCGTCCCAGAACCGTAAGGCTCCCCGCCAGCCAAAAGACAGAAAGCCGGCCCGTACAGGGCGGTTTTTAATACATGGGAGTTTAAACTGTAGGATTCTTAATCCATGAAAAATGTATGAATAAATGTATGCATGAACTCCTCGTTGTTTTGAATACTAAATCCCTGCATTTTAAATACATGATCCGCACGCGGAGCATGTATCAAAAACGGCACTGTATCGCGAGGATGCGCGAGAAGGATGCGGTGGCCCTGGACGCCCATGTCGAAACTTCTCCAGCGGGGCGCGGCCGACGAGAGTGGCCAAGGATAGACCGAGGAGGCAAGGATGCAAAGGTACCCTTGGGAAGGTGGCCCCTGCTGACTATGCGGGCTGACTGTAGAACACCCGAGGGTACCATCCCCAGGATGCACGAGAACGTCCACCAAGCACGAAGAACCCGAGGGTATCCTCCCCGAACGGATCTCGAGCGTGCAAGGTGTCCCCCGAGCCGTAGGCGACCCGAGGAGGGGGCGGAGGAGGAGGAGTTGGAGGAGGAGGAGGAGGAGGAGGAGGAGGAGGAGGAGGAGGAGATGGAGGGGAGGTGGAGGAGGTGGAGGAGGGGAGGGGGAGGAGGAGATTGAGGGGGAGGGGGAGGAGGGGGAGGAGGAGGAGGAGGAGGAGGAGGAGGAGAAGGAGGGGGAGGAGGAGGAGTAGGAGGATGGGTCGCCTAAGCCTTTCGGAGAAACCCTCGACTCGAGCGCATCCCTAAAAAGGTCCGACCGCACGCCGCAGGAGCGGGCGCGCAGAGGAGCGAGGTGTTTTGCCACCGGCTCGCTGGAGGCACAAACCTGCGCCTTCACTGGCGAGGGTTTTTTTTACTCGGCGTTTCGACATTGGGCGGAAGGGGTACAGTCGGGGCGTTGACCTAAGGAACCCTAAATAAGGAACGAGGCCTCGTTTTTCCATACGTTAAGCTTTTGTTTGCTATCGAAAACATAAGGAAAACCTGAGGCAAGCTGCGAAACACTTAAGGAATGCGGAGCCCCTCCCCAACGAAAAGGGTTCCTTCTTCAGGGCCCCGACTGTAGGGGTCCGGCTCCGGACCTCTGCTTAATGCGACTGATTGAAACAGGGCGTCCATTCTGGTGGAGGCCCCACCTGCTCGAAACAGGCGCCCAAAACAGCCAAGATCTACCCTGGGGGGGAGGAGGGGGGGGTGCGAGAGTCCGCGCCGATCGGCGAAATCATGAATGAACAACCATACCCTGGGTTGTCTGAGAGCAGCTTTTGTTTGAGGGTGTTGCTCCTGCAGGCTGAAGGCGCACTGCTGCTGCCCTCAGCGAGCTCACTGAAGACAACGTGTGTGTTTGGCGAGCTGGAAAACATTGCTGCCTGGCTTCTGTGATTTGTCTGCCTTCACAGTGGGCCCATATCGGCGGTGGACAAACCTCCCTCTAGTAAACCACCCTGTAGTGAAAACGGCCAAGGACCTAAACCGATGGACCTGGACCCGCGAAAAATGACGGCCGCGACGCCCTCGCGCAAACCGAAAACGGCCAATTCGCTAATCGACGTGTCAGGGTAGGATGTCTATTAACCTCCGACCGAAGTGGTCCTGGCTTCAGCGCCTTGCCTTGATGTGTTCTGCTGCCCAGCGGCCAGCTCGGGTCGGCCCTCAGCGAGCAGGCGGCGCCAATGCCGAGGCAGGCAAGCGGTGCCTGGGCACAACGGGGCCTGCGAGCCCAGGCCCCCGACGCTTTTCTTTTTCGAATGTTTTGGTTCCGACCTCGACGGTGCTGGTCTATATAGCAGGAGAAACCGAACCAGCAGCGAGCGGCACGCCTCAGTAGGCGAAGCCGGGGGGCGGGCTCGCGAGGCCACTGCCGTGCCCAGAGGGGCTCCCGTGGCAGGGCGCCTGCGGCGGCAGCCACTGCTGGGTCGGGTGGCCCTGCGGCACCGCGCAGCCGCCGAGGCCCGCAGCACCGTGCGCCGAGGGCGCGCCGCCGAGCCCGTGGCCGCCGGGGTAGTGCGGCGGGTGCCCGGCACTGTGCACCGACGGCGCGCCAGAGGGGCAGTGCTGGTGGATCTGCGTCTGACCGTGGGGCGCCGCGGCCGAGTCGTGACCGTGGCCGTGGCCGTGGCCCGCGTGCAGCGTCTGGAGGGCCCTGGCGCCCTCGGCGCCCAGCGCCTGCTGCATCTGCAGCCCCGTGTCCAGGATGCTCGTGTCGTAGCCCTCCAGCTTCCTGGCGGCGCTCCGGTGGGCCGCCGCGGCCCTGTTGAGCTCGGTGACGTCCTGCAGGTGCGCGTAGCCAGGGAGCTGGCGTTCCGCCCCTGGGGCGTGGCTGCCGCTCTCGAGGAAGCCCGTCCCCGTTCCCGCCTCCTCGTAGCCTCCAGGCTTTCTGCCCTGTCGCCTCCGCCGGCCCCCGCGCCGCAGAAACCAGAGCAGCATGCCCGCCACGGCGGACGCGCCCACCGCCGCGACCGCCAGCACTATCCAGAGCCACGGGGCCTCGCCGCCCTGGACAGGGGCGCCGGGTGCCTCCGTGGAGTTCTCGCTCGCGTTCTGGCCCGCCGGCCCGCCGCCGCCGTCGTCGGCGTCGTCTGAGTACCATGGCTCCTCGGCGTCGCCGTTGGGTCCGCCGCCCTCGAACGGACAACTGCCCGGACCGCCGCTGCATCTGTACTCGACGAGCCCCTGGTGCAGGTGGCTGTCGTTCGTGTACCACTTCCTCTGCTCCATCAGCTGCATCAGGTCGACCTTGCAGCTGGTCGAGACGCAATGCTGGAACAGCGCCTTGACGTTCTTCTCGGCCTCCCGAGGCCCCTCCTGAGTGGAGCCCGGATTGCGGATCAAGTCCACGACGAGGACCTGCCCGCTGGCGTCGTTCACCACCGTGCTCCGGCAGAGCTTCGTGAAGGCGGTGTCGTTCTGCCACGACACCTGGCAGGTGCACGCCTCGTCGGACTCCTGGCACGCCTTGCACTGCGCAGAGTCCTTGACGCGCCCATACAGCGGGTCCCCGTCGAGCCTCTGACTGAAGGCCTCGTTGAAGCTGACGCAGGACTCGTTCTGCTCCTGCCAGGGCGGCATCAGGCACTCCTTTCGCTGCTCGGCGCCCGCGGCCTTGAACGTGGAGGCGCTGCACCCGAGGTCCTGGTCGGCCTTTATGCGCTCCACGGTGTAGCCGTCCTCCTGGAGGATGCTGGGGACGCCCGCGCCGCCCTCGGACCCCGAGTCCACCATGTGCAGCACGTCCACGACGAGGACCACAGTCTTGCCGGGGTACCTGGACCTGGCCCTGTTCACGGCATCCGCGATCGACGGGTTCAGCTTGGCGCGCTTGTTCCAGGGCATCTCCTCGAGGTCCTCCAGGTAGCCCGTCTGCTCCATGAGCGTCTTGATGGTGGCGACGTTGCCGCACTGGTAGGCCTGGATGAGCGCCCGCTGCACGGCCTTCCTGTGCGCGTACCAGGACGCGTTCGAGAAGTTGGCCACCATCTGCGCGGCCAGCTCCTTGTCCTGCCGCAGCCCGTCGCCCGCGGGGCGGGCCGGCTGCGTCAGCAGGCACTCCTCCTCCACGTCGACGAGGCCCAGGGTCGGCCGCTGGTCGCCGAACTCCGCGCGGAGGTAGCTCTCGTAGCTCTGGCCGCCGCTCGCCATGGCGCACTGGCTGGGGTTCACCGCCCTCAGAGCCTGCCGGTAGAACGCCTTCAGCGTGGTTCGGACGGCCACGTTCGTCAGCTCGCTCGCGGACTTCTGGGCCGCGGCCTGCAGGCCGCTGCCGCTGCACTCCTGCGGGGCCTCGGACAACAGCTGCCTGGCAGCCGTCTGCAGCGAAGCAGCCTGGCCGGCACCGACCCGCCCGCTGATGGAGCCCTCGGCCTCCGAGTACGAGTACCACCCGCAGTGGTCCATGAAGTGCCCGACGCTGCTGCTCCCCAAGCTGCACGCGAGTCTGAAGAAGGCGACGTCCGCGCAGGACAGAGCCTGGGGCACGGGCGCCACGAGCGAATGCGCGGCCTCCGCGGGCAGCGGGTAGGAGCCCAGGATGTAGGCGGTCCACGGCGTCGGCTCGCTCTTGGTCGCCCTCCAGAGCAGCGGCTGCACCGGCCCCTCGCAGGACGTCGTCCCCACAGTGGCCGCCGCGAGCCACCTCCTCGGCAGGCCCTCCAGCGCAGCGCCCGACAGCAGCACCCGCAGCACCAGGCGGCCTGGCGGGCCGGGCGCCATCTGCGGAAGGCGCGGCCTCTGCTGGGGCCGAGGGGCCAGGCTGGTGCCACGGGGGGTGGGGCGGAAGGGACGCCCGCCGCGACGGGCTCCGCGGGGGCCCCCTGGAGCGCGGCGCAGCGAGGCAGCAGGCCTCTGCCTCCTTGAGCCACAGGGAAACGGGCCCCGGGGCCGTGAGAAGGCGACTCGGGAAGAAACACCCGCGAGGAGGACGGGGAGGGGAGGAAGGAGAGGAGAGAAGTGTCCTCGTGGCGCCAAGGAGACGAAGCGAGGAACCAGCACCGCCGGAGTGCTGGGGAAGCCGCGACATCGACTGCCCGGGAGATGGTGCAGTAGCGCTGCGAGGCCTCGCAAGAGGCTCGCTCAGTGCCCGCCCGGTGGCCCGCCGAGGACTGCCAACGCTATATACCCGGGCACCGCGGGGCGAAAGAAGCATTGGCACGCAGCCTCGCAGGCAGGCTCGCTCACGCGCGCACCAGCGAGGGCGAGCTTGCTCGGTCTCCCCTCGCGGTAGGAGGTCGACGGTGACGACGATGTTCCTTGAGCCTTCGGGGCATCGGGCCCAGATGGAAGCGGGTCCCGGGGGGCCCTCCCCCAGGACGAGCTCTTCGTCCCGAGTCGTTCTCTGACGGCCCCGGTGCCCGTGGGGGGCCCTGGGAGCCCGAAGACGGGGAGCAACCTCAGGACCCGCTTCCCTCAGGACCCGTCTCCCCCATGGTTCCAGTGCTTGCACTGAAGGGGTCCTAGCGGAAGTTGGAACATTTGGCGAGAATTTTCCGCCGATTTTGGTAGCAGGCTGGGTTCTCGGGTTCCCGGTTCCGGGTTCCAGGGTTCTTCGGTTCGCGGTTCTTGGCTCTGGGCCGATTTCGGTGGGTTCTGCAGGCTCTCGGGCTCCTTGGTTCCCGGTCGATCTCCTCAGCGAAAACCATCCATCCACTGATTGGGCCCTCTCTCTGGTGAAATGAGCGTTTTTTTTATTCGGCGTTTCGACATTGGGAGGAGGGGGGGGGAGGGGTCGACACTGGAAGGAAGGGGGGGGTGAGGGGAAGGGATTTTGGCTCCGGATCTCCGCTTAGTGCGACTGTTTGCAGCAGAGCGTCCATTACGGGGGAGGCCCCGCCTGCTCGAAACAGTCCCCAAAAGCAGCCAAGATCTACTCCACGGGGGGGGGGGGGGGGGGTGCGAGGCCCGCGCCGATCTGCAAAACAACGAATAGTGACGAACGAACAACACACACCCATACCCATAGGGGCGGCCGTTGGGAGGAGGACTCGCTATGGGTATGGGTGCGGGTTGTCGGACCCTGGGGAACGCTCCCGTTCGAGCGGAGACCCCCATCCGACAACACGTACCCATAGCACTCTCCGACCCCCCAAAAAGCGACCACATGGCGATCGAGCCTTCCCTCGCGCCAGGAGATCGTCAGCGGGTGACCAGCGGCGTATGCAACATAAACTTTTCCGTCGCCGGGGACGCCTGTCCCAGGGCGGCTGTGAAGTTCATGCCCTGGCGTGCCACCGTAGGGGCATAAACTTTCCAGCCGCTCTGGGCAGGTGTCCCCGTCGGCGAAAGAATTTATCTTATCCCGTTCTGACTACCTACCAGACCACCCCAACCCAACCCGAAGACCCGAATTTCGGGTTGGGGGGGTAAGGGTTCCACATGTGTTTTTTCAATGTTTCCCGACCCCCCCCCCACTATAAATCGAGGGTAAATCTGAGCCTTCGGGTTGGGTTGGGGTGGTTTGGTGGGTGGTGACGTTCTTCGCCCGCTACGATCGACGGATACGATGATGCTTTATGCTTCTCCTCGTGCACGGGCGGCGCCCTGCCGGTGCGCACGGCCGCGCGGAAACACCGCCCCGCCCCGCGCCCCCGCAGGATGTTCGCGCCACTGCGCGCCCCGCAAGAGGCACGGAAGGGGTAATCGACGTTCTATCCAAGACCCTGCTCACGCCCCCCTCCGTACGGCGAAGGCAGGACGAGGACAAATCTGGGTCAGGATAAGAATCGAGAGTCTCTGAGATACGGCGGCTCGGGAGGATGTCTCGGGCGCCGCGGTCTTCTCAGAACTTTCTGGAACGCTCCGAGAGCGTTCCGGAACGCCTTGGAACGGATCTGTCCTGGTCCTAGCCCCGCCCAAGATATGCTCGCCCGCCGGCCGATCAACGATTTATTCAAGACCGAGCTTCTGTCATATGCTCCTCTGCCCCCCTCCTCCCTTCTTCTCCTTCGTCATGTGCCTGCGCACGTGTGCGCTCCGTGGAGCCTCGTTTTTCGCTCCATGTGCCCACGCGTCGGCCGGGGATGCGCACAGCCTTCCTTGGTCCGTCCGGAGGAGGAGGAGGAGGAGGAGGAGGTGGGAGCCCGGCTCGGGATCTTACCCCAGACGCCGAGCCCTTCATCCACCAGCTTCTCCCACCCTGGCGCCCAGAGTTCGGGGAACAAGAAGTGGCATAAACATAACAACTCGGAGGTCCGCGCGGATTTCTCGGATCGGCGCCGGACCCCCCTCCCTGTCGCGCGGAGCGTTCCAGGAGCGGCGCCGGAGGCGCCGCCGGGGGGCCCCAGCGCCGATCCGAGAAATCCGCGCGGACCTCCGAGTTTTTATGTTCATGTCACCTTTTGTTCCCCCAAGAGTGGGGAGGCGCAGCACGGGTATGGATCGAACGTCGACCGCCGATGGAAAAGGGAACAGCGCAGGCTCATCGGGAGCGGCCGAGAGGGGGGTGTCCAAAAGGGGGGGGTGCAAATCATGACCGGCGGCATGTGCGCGGCCCAGCGGGGGGGCCAGGGACGTAATGCAATAAGAAGAGGCGCCGTGAAATCTGGAGAAATATCATGGCCCACGCCATGATATCCACCCCCCCCTAGTCATCACCCCCCCTCTTTTCCGCCCCCGAGCTCAGCGGCAGCCCGCGGAGCCCCGCGCGATCGTGCGCGCGCGCGCACCGGGGCCGGCGGGCCTCCGAGCGCCCGCCAGGGCAGGCGGGGGTCACGGCCGAGAGCGAGGCGTGGGCCGCCTCGGGGGGGTCGAGGCGAAGGAGGCCTGCAGGGCAGCACACACGAGCGAGCTGTGAGGCGCGGAAGCGCTTCGAGACGGCGGCATGGGCTCGGGCGGTAGACCGTGGCGGTGCTGAAGGTATCGATGGTGGTAGTAGTCCCATGCTTTGCCGTGTGTGCGTGTGCGTGTGTGTGCGCGTCTGCGTGCGTGCGAGAGTGTGTGTGCGCGTGCGTGCGTGCGTGCGTGCGTGCGTGCGTGCGTGCGTGCGTATGTGTGCGTGCGTGCGTGCGTGCCTGTGTGCGTGCGTATGTGTGTGTGTGTGTGTGTGTTTGTGTGCTTGTGTGTGTGTGTGCGTGCGTGCGTGCGTGCGTGTGCGTGCGTGCGTGTGCGTGCGTGCGTGTGTCTGTGTGTGGGTGGGTGGGAGAGAGGGGGCGCGCGCGGGTGTGCGATAGAGAGGGCGAGAGAGAGAGAGAGAGAAAGAGAATGTGTGCGTGTGTGTGTGCATGCGTGCGTGCGTGCGTGCGTGCGTGCGTGTGTGTGTGTGTGTGTCAGCGTGTGTGCGTGTGTTTGTGCGCGTGCGCGTGTGCGCGTAGGTGTGCGTGTATGTGTGTGGTATGGTGTGTGCGTGCGTGCGTGCGTGCGTGCGTGCGTGCGTGCGTGCGTATGTGTGCGTGCGTGCGTGCGTATGTGTGTGTGCGTGTGTTTGTGTGTTTGTGTGTGTGTGTGTGCGTGCGTGCGTGCGTGCGTGAGTGCGTGCGTGCGTGCGTGTGTCTGTGTGTGGGTGGGTGGGAGAGAGGGGGGGGGGCGCGGGTGTGCGATAGAGAGAGCGAGAGAGAGAGAGAGAGAAAGATAATGTGTGCGTGTGTGTGTGTGTGCGTGCGTGCGTGCGTGCGTGTGTGTGTGTGTGTCGTGTGTGTGCGTGTGTTTGTGCGCTGCGCGCGTGTGCGGTGTGTAGGTGTGCGTGTATGTGTGCGTGTGTGTGTGTGTGTGTGTGCGTGTGCGTGTGTGTGTGCGCGTCTGCGTGCGTGCGAGAATGTGTGTGCGCGTGCGTGCGTGCGTGCGTGCGTGCGTGCGTGCGTGCGTGCGTGCGTGCGTATGTGTGCGTGCGTGCGTGCGTATGTGTGTGTGTGTATGTTTGTGTGCTTGTGTGTGTGTGCGTGCGTGCGTGCCTGCGTGCGTGCGTGCGTGCGTGCGTGTGTCTGTGTGTGGGTGGGTGGGAGAGAGGGGGGGGGCGCGCGCGGGTGTGCGATAGAGAGAGCGCGAGAGAGAGAGAGAGAGAAAGAGAATGTGTGCGTGTGTGTGTGTGTGCGTCCGTGCGTGCGTGCGTGCGTGCGTGCGTGTGTGTGTGTGTGTGCGCGTCAGGTGTGCGTGTGTGCGTGTGTTGTGTGCGCGTGCGCGTGTGCGGGTGTGTAGGTGTGCGTGTATGTGTGCGTGTGTGTGTGTGCTGCGCTGCGCTGCGCCGCGCCTTACCGTGCTGTGCTGAACTGTACTGTTTCATGATGCGGTGGACTGTGCTGCTGCTTCAAGCTGTGAGCTCAAGACCCGATTCAATTCCAAAACGGGACAAAGCGAGATGGGACGAATGGATGCGCTCTGGGACGTGCAAGGGGACGCGCCAAGTCATGCGTGAGGGAACGTGCCAAGGGACGCTCAAGGGAACGTGCCAAGGGCCGTGCCAGGAGACATTTGATGGGTGGATCCGCATGCGAATCCCACCACTGGGGCCCCCGCTGGAGCTCCCTATGGGGCAATGAAGCGTGTGAGGGATATGCCAACATGGGGGTGGATCCGCATGCGAACCCTGCCACTGGGGCCTTCGGTGGAGCTCCCCGTGGGGCCACGAAGCGTGTGAGTGGTGAGCCGACATGGGGGTGGAACCGCATGCGATCCGTGCCACTGAGGCCTTCGGCGAAGCTCTCTCTGGGGCCACGAAACGTGTGAGGGGGGTGCCGACACGGGGGATGGAGCCGTATGCGAGCCCTGCCACTGGGGCCTTCGGTGGAGCTCCCTCTGGGGCCACGAAACGTTTGAGGGGTATGCCGAAATGTGTGTGATGTGTGTGTGTGTGTCGAAATGGGGGCGGAGCCGCATGCGAACCTGCTACTGGGGCCTTCGGTGGAGCTCCCTATGGGGCCACGAAGCGTGTGAGGGGTGCAAGGGATGGGAGGAGTGGGAGGAGGGGAGGAGGAGGAGGAGGAGGAGGAGGAGGAGGAGGAGGAGGAGGAGGATGAGGATGAGGAGGAGGAGGAGGAGGAGGAGGAGGAGGAGGAGAGGAGATTAACGCGGAGCGCTGTCTCTTCAACACGGGGACACAAAACTAGGATGGTTGGGGTAAAACTGCATTTCGTATGAGACACCCTCAGAAACAAACCCGCTGGCTCTATTCGACTCCCTCACTTGTCAGGCAATAGATCTCCTTCAACCAAGGCGCCCTTACAATTATCAAAGCGAGCCCTAGGCGTATGCCCTTTCCGGGGAACAAGTCCTCGACCTAAGCCTTGCAAGGAGACATGATCAACCCACGAACCCACCATGGTCGCCCCACGAACCCGGAAAAGGATTTAGAACTGCGGGGCAAGGACGTTTCCAAGCGCCTCAATTGGGCGATGGGCAGTGGCAATGATGGAGATATCAATGGTGATGGTACTATGTCTAAGGTTTTTTATGCTGCTCTGCGTTGTGCCGCGCGGCACAGTGGCGCGACGTGCCAGGGGACGCGCTACGGAACATGCGAATTAACGTGCCGCAGGACGTGCCAGGGAACGCACCGCGTGATGTGCCAGGGGGGCACGCCACGGGACGCGCCGCGGAAAGCGCCATGGGGACGCGCCACGGAACGTGCCAGCGGACGTGCCAGGAGACGCGCCGCGCGACGTGCCCAGGGGACGCGCCACAGAACATGCCAGAGAACGTGCCCGAGGGCCACGATCCCTCGTAAACGCCGCTGCGTCCGCGTTCCCGGGGCCAAGATCGATCGATAAGTTGCGCTGCGCCCGCGCTCCCAGGCCCGCGCTCCCGAGCAAACTACGCGGGAGCCACGCTCCCTTGTGACTTGCACTGCGTCGGCGCTGACAGTGCCGCGAACCTCTGCAGGTTACCCTGCGCTGCGCCCGCGCTCCTCTTGTGTCCGCGCGCCCAGGGCCAGCATCTATGGCAAAGGACGCGCTGTCCGCCCCCCTCGGGCCAGGATCCATCGCAAACTACACTGCGTCCGCGCTCCCAGGGCCAGGATCCCTCGTAAAAAACGTGTCGTCCGCGCTCACGTCGTAAACCACGGTGCTTCCGCACTCGCCAAGAACCAACTACGCATCCGGAGGCGCCCAGGCCCCTGAAGTGCTGCGACACCTCCTCCTCCTCCTCCTCCTCCTCCTCCTCCTCCTCCTCCTCCTCCTCTTCCTCCCGCTCCTCCTCCTCCTCCTCCTCCTCCTCCTCCTCCTCCTCCTCCTCCTCCTCCTCACTCTCCTGCTCCTCCTGCTCCTCCTCCTCCTCCTCCTCCTCCTCCTCCTCCTCACTCTCCTGCTCCTCCTACTTCTCCTCCTCATCCGTCTCCTCCTCCTCCTCCTCCTCCTCCTCCTCCTCCTGCTCATCCTCGCTCGAGGCATTCTCGAGGATGCTGCGCGCAGGACGTGCCAAATCCACCGTCGGACCTCGTTCGCCCCAGAGCGCAGCAGGCGTGACAAAACGTGGGTCCCTTTTGCCCCAGAGCGCAGCAAGCGTGAAACACGTGGGGTCATTTGCGTCCCAGAAAGCAGTAGGTAAATGTGAAATTACACCAGAGAAAAACCCCAATCAATGGATGGTTTGAAATGGGATCGATAAAGAGATCCATAAGGAGATCGACCGGGAACCCGGGAACCCGGAACCCACCGAAACCAGACCAGAACCAATGACCAAGAACCCGGTAACCCAGAACTGGGAACCCAGGAACCCAGCCGGCCACCAAAATCGGCGGGACACTAATCTTTCAATTTCCGCTAGGACCCCTTCAATGCAAACACTGATTAGGAAAACACGTTGCTCCGCTCTGGGACGACACGAGCCTACGCGTTTTCGCGCCTGGTCGTTCTGAGTAAAGGGAACGTGTTCACGCTTGCTCCGTCCAGAGACGAAAGGGACCCTTGTGTTTTCACTCTTGCTCTGACCTGAGGCGAATGGGACCCATACGATTTCACGCTTGTCGCGCTCTGGGGCGAAAGGGACCCACGTGTTTTCACGCGCACTGCCCTGAAGTAAAAAAAACTGTAGCGAAAGGGACGGCCTCCCCACTCCTCCAAAACGAGCGCCTCGCTCGAGACATCCTCAAACATTCTGCGCGCAGGACGCGCCATCCTCGCTCGAGCGGGAACGCAAAAAGTATACTGTCGTACTCTGAGTACCTCAATAGTTCTGGGGTGACCAATAGTTGAAGTATTGATCAGGATTCCAATGGAATTCTAGAGTCTCCAGACCAAGCGTTGATCAAGGATTCTGCGCAAAACGCTCCGCACCCTTTTTCAACAAGGGAAAGCGAGGGTCAACGGACCTCGACCTCGTTTTCATTTGGGATCCGACGTGGGGGGCGCATGTTCCTCGAGCGGGCACGCGCGAAACGCACTTCTTCCACGCCGAATGAAGCTTTACTTCGTTTCTGTCGAGCGGAAGTCCGGCGGCCCACCCCCAACAAGGCACAGGGGACATATTACCATCCCGAACGAAAATCTGGGCAGAAGCCCTGTCTGGGGGGAAAAAAAGCCAGCCAGACATGATCGACGGGACACGCCAGGGGACGTGCCAGGGGACGCGCCACGGGGACGCACCGCGGGACGTGCCAGGGGGACGCGCTGCGGAACGTGCCAATGGACGCGCCACGGGACGTGCCAGGGGACGCGCCGCACGACGTGCCAGGGAGACTCGCCACGGAACGTGCCAGGGAACGTGCCAGGGGACGTGCCACGGAACGCGTCAGGGAACGTGCCACGGAACGTCACTGACCCAGGGCCAGGATCCCTTGTAAATTACACTGCGTCCGCGCTCCCAGGGCCACGATCCATCGTAAATTACACTGCGTCCGCGCTCCCAGGGCCAGGATCCCTCGTACATTACGCTGCGTCCGCCTTACCTGGGCACGATCCCTCGTAAAGTACAATGCGTCCGCGCTCCAAGGGCCGCGTTCTCCGATGAATTACGCTGTGTCTGCGCTCCCAGGGCCACGTTCGCTCGTAAATTACTCTGCGTCCGCGCTCCCAGGGCCAGGATCCCCTGTAGACTACGCTGCGTCCGCGCTCCCAGGGCCAGGAGCCGTAGCAAATGAGGCTGTGTCCGCGCTCCCAGGGCCACGTTCCGCAGTAAATCATCTCTTCTGTTCTTGAGGGATGAAAAAAACGACCCTACCCTGGATTACAAGTGCGTGGTCTGTAAACCTCCTGAGAACCCCCAAAGCCTAGAGCCGCCAGGACGCGGCACATCACGCAGGGTTTACCTTGTCAGCCCACAAGAGTTTCAGAGCACAGCGCGTCGTAAACCAGGGTAGGGGCGTTTTTTCTGCCCTTGATGTTCGGGCTCCCAGAACTACCTTGGCATCCTGGGCCGCCCAGACCGCTCCAAGTTCTGCAAAAACAGACTTCTCGCTCGAGACATCCTCGAATCTTCGGCGCGCAGGGCGCGCCATCCTCGAGCGGGCGCGCAACAAAATTACTTGTTCTCCTGTTCTAACAACTTTCAAAGCCTCCAAATCTCAGGGGGACGTAAGACCTGGGTAAGGGGACTCGGAAATCCCCGACGAGGTCGTCAAAAAAATGACGAGGCCGAGCCTGCATTTTGACGAGGCCTCCCGCTGCAGACATCCCACGAAACTCCTCCTCGTCAAAATCCGAGGCGCGGTCGTCAAAAAATGATGGCGAACCCGAGTCCTGGCAAACCCAGGTCTTACGCTCCCCCGAAAATCATGTGTTTGGTCACAGATTCTGCGCAAAACGCTCCGCACACCGTCTCTCAGGAGGGGAAGCGGACCCCTCACTTGGCTCAGGTCGGGCATGTCCTCCTGCACGCGGATTTTGGAAGAACGATCCCAAATTGTCAAAACATAATCAAGCAGATCCCAAAAAGCCAGAAAATCGTCCCCTGACTATTTCTCTTGGCTATTCTTGAATACTCCTCTTGTAAAGGGACACGCCCGACTTAACCCGTGGCGCGCGCCGCCAATCTCGGCCACGCGCAGAAAGAAGGGCAGGAGGGGGGCAGGCGTCTTAGAAGGGAGGCCGCTTATGAGAAGGCGCCGGCCTCACATCTATGCATGGAAGGCCGGCGCCTTCTGAGAAGCAGCCTCCTTCTGCGAGACCTTCCCCCCTCCCCCTGCCCCCCTTCTGACTGCCTACCAGACCACCCCAACCCAACCCGAAGACCCAAATTTCGGGGTGGGGGGGGTAAGGGTTCCACATGTGTTTTCTCGAGGTTCCCCGACCCCCCCCCCACTGGAAATCGAGGGTAAATCTGAGCCTTCGGGTTGGGTTGGGGTGGTTTGGTGGGTGGTGACCTTCTGCGCGCCGCACGCAGTCATCCCTGTGGCGTCAGCTGCCCCGAGGTGTGCCGCGCGGGGCAAAAAAGCGGCCGGGGCCTGCCAAGCACTGCTCCCGGCCAGCCCGCGGGCTCGATGTCTGAGAACACTTCCGGGCCCCGCCGTTCCACGAGGAGGGGTTCAGTACGACCTGATGTCGACGGACAGCTGCTCGGCGATGCCGATGTTCTGCACCGCCTCCTTGAATTCTTCGAAGGAGAGCTTCCCGTCGCCGTCCCTGTCGGCCATCACCAGCTGCCTGTCGACAAGCTGCTGCAACTGCACGTCGCCCAAGTTGTCGCCAACCATCATCTTCATCACCTGGCAGGATCCAGAAACCCTGAAATCAACTCGGTCGATCCCTGAACGTGGAAAGGAATGCGTAACCGCCCTAACTTGGGCAATGGGCAGTCGCAGTACTGAGGATCTCCTAGGTGATGATATGGTGACAAGGACTGTGCTGAGCTGCGCCACGCTGTACCGTTTTGTGCCGTGTTCAACTGCGCTGTTTCATACCGAATTGAGTTGTGCTGTTCTCTATTGATTGGCCGATTTTTCAGCACCAATACCATAGGTAGGAGAGGGAGGAACAGGAGGAGGAGGACCTCCCCATCCTCCCTTCTCTCCCGTCCTACTACATATGGTAGTAGTGGTCGGAAATTGGCCCATCATCCAATGCGCCGTGAATCCAGGAGTCCCTTGCTTCCGTATATTGACCGAGCTGATTTGGAAATTTAGCTCGAGCTGCCTGAACGCATGGCTCGCCCAGAACATAGCGCCGGGGGACAAGTTATTTTCATTGACAGAAAACCCTGGGCCCAAGACCACTTTCCAGGAAACGTCTGACATCTCTTGGAGGCGCACCGCCACTTCCGCAGGCTCCCGCAGGCCTTCCGCCACCTTCCGCCGAGAAAAACATTTCAACACCCCGCCCGGCTCCAGGGGTCCCACGAGACATCCGCCAGCCCCAAGAGGGCCACAAAATGCGCCCAAATATTCAGGGCCGAAAGATCAAGATGACCCGCGATCGTCGCGAGCTCTCTCTCTTCCTGGGATCGGCGGAATGGCGTAAGCCTCTTGGCGGCCGCCGCCGCGGCCCCCGCCGCCTCCGCCTCCTCCTCCTCCGCCTCCTCCTCCGCCTCCTCCTCCTCCCCCTCTTCCTCCCCCTCCTCCTCCCCCTCCTTCCTTTCCTTTCCTTTCCTTTCCTTTCCTTTCCTTTCCTTTCCTTTCCTTTCTTTTCCTCCTCCTCCTCCTCCTCTGTGCGCGGGCATCGATTCTCGACGTCGGCGCTGCTCGCGAGGCGAGAGCAGGGAACACCAGGCCCCGGGGGCCCCTGCGGGGCGCCGGACCTGGCCGAACCCGGCGCGCTCCACCGGAACGCCGACACGGCATCCCCTCTGTCATGTCAATCGCCCGGAAGGTCGGCCGGCGCCCGTATCATTGGTAGTCCCCAAACGTGGTGGTGACAACACCTGGCGGTGAGTCTCGGGCGATGGGTCCAGGAGTCACAAAACCCGGTGGTGACCCCGCGTCCCCAAACCCAGCGGTGACCTTTTTGGGGATTCCAGGTCGCCACCTGGTATCTCACCACCCGGTTTGGGGGTTCCCAATATCAGCTTCTCGACCCAAGGCCTTTCCGGAATGATAATGAACGCCATAAACACAAACTGTTGGCGCTCCGCGCGGATTTGTTGGATCTGCGCTGGACCCCCCTTCCTGGCGCGCGGAGCGCGCCAGGTGCGCCAGGGGGGCCCAACGCGGATACAAGAAATCCGCGCGGAGCGTCGAACATTTATGTTTATGGCGTTTTTTCTTCTTCGGATTCCTGAAACGCCTCACCTGGAACAGGTCGCCGTTGGATATGAACCCGTCCTTGTTCACGTCGTAGATGGCAAAGGCGAACTCGAGCTTCTCCTGCTCGGACGCGCTGGCGGTGAACTTCGCCAGGCCGAGCACGAACTCCAGGAAGCTCACGTTCCCGCTGTCGTCCTTTTCATGAACGGGTGAAAAGTCCTACGCCTAGACATGCGAGGGACACGGATGTGGGAACAACATCGTGAGCTCTCTCCTCGCCGAAGGATCGGCCGCCCCGAGGTATGGGTCCCAGGCAGAAGACCGAGGAGCCGAAGAGGGGAAGGAAGAGAGGGGGAAGGCGAGGGGAAGTATAGAGGAGCGGAGGGAAACAACTATTATGTATACAGGTCGGGCATGTCCTCCTACAGGCGGACTTCGTGAACATGAAAAATAGCTTAAAACCTATACAACACACAGCAAAACATAGTAGAAGCATCGTCCCTATTTGTTGACGTATCTTTGAAGCTTCCTCCTGTAGAGGGACATGCCCGCCTGAAGACAAAGAGGAAGAAACCAGGGCGGCAGACGGCCTACGGTCGGGAAAACTTTTGCTCAGCGTGTCGCGGCGGCGGCCCCGGCGGCGCGGAGGGAAACGTGCTTCCCAGACCTGCCCCGCGCAGTGCCAAAAAAGCAAAACGAGGGAGGCGGTTCGTCGTCCTCGGCGTCCAGGGGCCCTGCACTGGGCCCCAGGATCGTGCAAGGACGGCTCGGGGTGGAAAACCCGTCCCGAACAAAGGGCTGGACAGGAGGAGATGGAGAAGGAGGAGGAGGAGGAGGAGGAGGAGGAGGAGGAGGAGCCTGAGCACCCTGAAAATGGAGGAGGAGGGAGTAGGAGGAGAAGGAGAAGGAGGAGGAGGAGGAGGAGGAGAAGGAGGAGAAGGAGGAGGACGGGGCGCCTGAGCCCTTTGGAGAAACCCTCCACCCGTGCCAAACATGATCGACCCACGAACCCGGAAAGGGATCTTGAACTGCGAGGAATGGAAGCGCTTCGTCGCTCGCGGCCTCCAGCGGCCCTTTGCTAGAGGCCTCCTAGATGGGGTCCGAGTAGATGGGGTCGAAGGATCGCGCCGCATCGCAAATGCATCGCCGATGTATCGGCGATGCATCGGCGATGCATCGGCGACGTCGGCGATGCATTGGCGACGTCGATGTGGAAAACACGGGCTCCGAATCGAGCCGCATCGTCGATGCACCGGCGATGCGGCGCGACCCTCCGACCCCATCTGCTCGGACCACATTCGGACGGTGGCAGAACTGGGTTTAGTGGAACCTGGTCTAGTGATCTGTACAGGGGGCGCCCCCCCCGCCCCACTTCCACTAGCCGGAACTGCCGCCACCCGTCAAAACACAAGCTATGCGGCAAACCTGGTTTTGTGATCCTGGCCAATTCACAGGCTCTGGGGCCCTACCACTAACCGGGCCCCCTTGCCTGGGGTCCTGGCCATGCCCGACACATCTGCATGGGGGGGCCGTCTCCCTGGGCCGAGCCTTTATGCGCCGTCGCCGGGCCTGCTGCCCATGCACAGGCATCTCCCCAGCTGGGAGGAGGACGAGGATGAGGATTGTCGCTCCGCCGCGCGGGCTCCTACGCTTTTTGCTCCCCGCTGCACAGCCATGCCCGACCATCTTGGGGCCCGATTTACCGGGCCCCAGAACTTCTCAGCAGACGACTCGGGATGGAGCACCGGCCCCGAGGCACGGGCGGGACTTCCAGGCCTCACACGCCCGGGCTCCGCGCCCCGGAGGGCCCCGGGCCTCCCGCGGCAGCTCGAGACCACGCCTCCCCCTCCCCCCCCCTCCTCCTCCAGAGGCGCATGCTTGGGGCCTGGATGGCTGTTGTCCGCTGGGCAGGGCGGAATCATCATAAGTACTGGCGCAACCGATGTTGAGCTCTCAGCTCCCTCCTTACAGTCCCTCCAACCAATCTCAGGGACCACAGACGGAGCTGTGCAGCTCGACGCTCCTTCCTGCCGACTCGGTCCGATCCTCCTCCTCCTCCTCCTCCTCCTCCTCCTCCTCCTCCTCCTCCTCCTCCTCCTCCTCCTCCTCCTCCTCCTCCTCTGGCTTACGTCGGGTCCGCGTCGCATGCGCGTCGGATCTGCGCCGGGCCCGCGCGTCGGCCTGACGTCGAGCTCGCGCCGGAGCCTCGCCGCGCAGGCGCCGCCCCAGGCGCTGGCGGGGCGGAGGCGGCCGCGCTTCGACCGGCTCGGCCCGCTCGCCCGCGCGCCTGCGGCCCCCGGGTGCCACTTCGCGCGGGGCCGACGGGCTGCGAGGAGGGCGGGGTGTCTCCGCGCCACGGCGGCGGTGGACCCAGACCCCCTCGCGCTGCCCTGGCCATCGCTCGGACGTCCATCCCCTGTGTTTTTTTCGGTTTCGTGCGTGGTTTTTTCGCCAAATGATCAAGGATGCTCCTCGATGGTCCTCGCCGAAGAAAAAATGCACACGTCCGAGCGATGCTAAGTGCGAACAAATCACGACGGGAGGTGTTTCCCTATATGCCCAATGTTCGGCCAATCTTCGGGTTCCAGAGGCGAGCTATCTTCGGGCTCCGGGGGCCGTCCCCGGGCCTCGGGGCCGTCCAAAAAGGACTCAGGATGAGGAGCCGGTCCCGCGGTAGGGGGGTCCAGACCTATGGGGGTCGACGTTGTGAGAAAATCACGACGTCGGGGGTCTGGGGAGGGGGGACGGGTGGG